>JAWDGP010000361.1:85000-127500 GCA_033675545.1 Elysia crispata
TTTTTCTATTACTCTATTTGTTGATCTATATATCGTACGTTCTGCCATCTTAATGGCGTATCAAGCAAAAATTAACAAGTAAAAGGCATTTGAAGTTAGATTATATTGTTATTTAGAATTAATCCACACAGTTATTTAGGCTGAAATAGATCCATTTACTTGAGACTCAATTAAAAAAATTCAATTTTCTGTTTTCTAAAAAACGGAAGCTCCACATGTGTTTGTTTATTGAGTTGTTTGTTTATTGTTTGATACAGCCCATCCATAATGCGATGATTTCTAGCCTTGCTTCATATCGAACTGAATTCATCACACAGGGCAACATTTGAACAGATGAGGCTCTAAACCCACCTACCGATGGTATTGGACTCAAACCCAGGAAGAAAATCTTGCAGGTATAAGGGCGCAAGCTATAACCCTACAACCACCGCCTGTCCCTTTTTATTTAGATGAACCCATCCTAAATGGTTTAATCAAAATCAATTCTTAATGAAGACATTTTAAAGGCAGATAATGGACATAAGACTTCTGTCTACAATTCGATTATTTTCTCCCCGACCGTTTCGCTCTAGACCAGTTTGGAGCGCCAGTGGGGGAGGGGGTGGGGGGGGGGGGGGGTTGAACTCACACCCATCCCGCTGGGAACATTCTTCCAGAGGTTGATCCGTGACTCCCCCCCCCCCCACCCCCCCTCCCCTCTCCTCCTCCCCACCGTCCTACCCCACCGGTGAATCCGGGCCTCATCTTTTCAAAACCGTCTTTGTTGATGGGGCTTTAGCTGATCTGCAAAAAAAAAAAAGAAAAAAGTGTCCTAGATGACATTTTTCTTGATTGGTTTTATCAAAGAATGAAACCAACAAACGAATAAACTATCAGTGTATACAAGATAAATAGGGTATCTATCTGTTCATATGATCTGACACGAGCAAGTTAACCGCGTGCGGTCCCTTCTCTCTCTCTCTCTCTCTCTCTCTCTCTCTCTCTCTCTCTCTCTCTCTCTCTCTCTCTCTCTCTCTCTCTCTCTCACACTCTCTCTATTTCTCTCTATCTATCTATCTCTCTCACTCTCTCTATCTCTCTCTATCTATCTATCTCTCTCCCTATCTATCTCTCTCCCTATCTCTCTCTATATATATATATCTCTCTATCTATCTATCTATCTCTATCTCTCTCTCTCTCTTTATCTTTCTATCTATCTGCGTCTATAGCCTTCACTGTCTGATTATTTTCTCCTAAAACCGATCTCCTTCCTACATCCCCCCCCCCCCCCCCGCCATTTTTCCCTTCTTTGTTCTCACTCTCTCTGTCCCACTCTCCCTTTCTGTCTTAACCTCTGCTCTCTTTGCCGGTTTTCCTTTTCTCTCCATTAAAATCGTCTGGGTCTCTCCCGCCTTCCGAATCTCTCTATTTCTCTTTCTGTTTCTCTCTATATCTCTCCAAAACTATATTTGTCTATCTATCTCTCTCCATCCAAATCTCTCTCTGTCTCTCTCCCTCCAAAACTCTTTGTGCGTCTCTCTCCCTCCATATCTCTTTGTGTCTCTCTCCCTCCAAATCTCTCTCTGTCTCTGTCTCTCTCTCTCTCTCTCTCTCTCTCTCTCCCTCCAACTCTCTCTCGGTCTCTCTGCCTCCAAATCTCTCTCTGTCTCTCTCTCCCTCAAAATCTCTCTGTGTCTCTCTCTCCCCCCAAATCTCTCTCTGTCTATGTAGGTCACTTTCTTCTTGCAAATACCTCTGTCTCTCTCTCCCTCCAAATCTCTAGCCACTTTCTCCTTCCAAATACCTTTATGTCTCTCCCCCCTCCAAATCTCTCTATGTCTATGTGAGTCACTTTCTCCCTCTAAATACCTCTGTGTGTCTCTCCGTCCAAATCTCTCTCTGTGTATGTGTGTCACTTTCTCCCTCCAAGTACCTCTGTGTCTTCCCCCTCCCTCCAAAAAAAATCTCTCTCTGTTAGAGTGTCTCTCTCCCTCCAAATCTCTCTCTCTCTCTCTCTCTCTCTCTCTCTCTCTCTCTCTCTCTCTCTCTCTCTGTGAGTCACTTTCTCCTTGCAAATACCTCTGTCTCTCTCCCTCCAAATCTCTCTCTCTCTCTCTCTCTCTCTCTCTCTCTCTCTCTCTCTCTCTCTCTCTCTCTCTCTCTCTCTCTATGTGAGTCACTTTCTCGTTCTAAATACTCTGTGTCTCTGTCCCTCCAAATCTCTCTCTCTCTATGTGAGTCACTTTCTCCTTGCAAATACCTCTGTCTCTCTCCCTCCAAATCTCTCTCTCTCTCTCTCTCTCTCTCTCTCTCTCTCTCTCTCTCTCTCTCTCTCTCTCTCTCTCTCTCTCTCTCTCTCTCTCTATGTGAGTCACTTTCTCCCTCTAAATACCCCTGTGTCTCTGTCCCTCCAAATCTCTCTCTCTCTATGTGAGTCACTTTCTCCTTGCAAATACCTCTGTCTCTCTCCCTCCAAATCTCTCTCTCTCTCTCTCTCTCTCTCTCTCTCTCTCTCTCTCTCTCTCTCTCTCTCTCTCTCTCTCTATGTGAGTCACTTTCTCCCTCTAAATACCCCTGTGTCTCTGTCCCTCCAAATCTCTCTCTGTCTATGGGAGTCACTTTCTCCCTCTAAATACTCTGTGTCTTTCTCCCTCTAAATCTTTCTGTCTATGTGAGTCACTTTCTCCCTCTAAATACCTCTGTGTCTCTGTCCCTCCAAATCTCTCTGTCTATGTGAGTCACTTTCTCCCTCTAAATACTCTGTGTCTTTCTCCCTCTAAATCTTTCTGTCTATGTGAGTCACTTTCTCCCTCTAAATACTCTGTGTCTTTCTCCCTCTAAATCTTTCTGTCTATGTGAGTCACTTTCTCCCTCTAAATACCTCTGTGTCTCTGTCCCTCCAAATCTCTCTCTGTCTATGGGAGTCATTTTCTCCCTCCAAATACGTCTGTGTCTCTCTACCTCAAAATCTCTCTGTCTATGTAAGTAACTTTTTTCCTCTAAATACCTCTGTGTCTCTCTCTTGAATTCTCTCACACCACGTCTTTCTCTCGCTCCAAATCTCTTATATTACGTCTCTCTCTCTCTCTCTCACTCCAAATCTCTGCCTGTCTTTGCATGTGTCTCTTTATCCTTCAAAACATCTCTCTATTTTTCTTTCCCTCAAAATTTCTCTCTATGTCTTGAAATAGGTGCACAAATATATTTCAGTACCGTACAAGCATTAATAGATCTAATTTTGCCGAGGGCTCGATTCGAAATGAAAAAAAAGGGAAAAACCAAACTTATTTTAAATCTTCAATTTTTATAAGGTAAGTCTTTGTTTCTAGAAAAAAAAAATGTAGACTTGGCAAGATGTCTGGAACACAGCATCGGTGCTATATTTTTTTTTAAAATAAATTCTATATTTAAAGCAGTTAAATTAATCTATAGATTTATTACACAAATATTTTCAAATAAAATTAATATACAATTATATATGGCACTATTTTACCCAGCAACGGTTAAACTAAAAAAAAAAAACATTTGGTTCTCAAATCACCTTTTTATTTACAAATTGCACTATTCAGCTTAAAGAATATTGAATTTCTCTGAATTTCATGTCAATGTCTACATGTACCGGTACTTTCACTGCGGTGCGTCAATGTCTACATGTACCGGTACTGTCACGGCGGTGCGTCAATGTCTACATGTACCGGTACTTTCACTGCGGTGCGTCAATGTCTACATGTACCGGTACTTTCACTGCGGTGCGTCAATGTCTACATGTACCGGTACTTTCACTGCGGTGCGTCAATGTCTACATGTACCGGTACTGTCACGGCGGTGCGTCAATGTCTACATGTACCGGTACTTTCACTGCGGTGCGTCAATGTCTACATGTACCGGTACTGTCACGGCGGTGCGTCAATGTCTACATGTACCGGTACTTTCACTGCGGTGCGTCAATGTCTACATGTACCGGTACTTTCACTGCGGTGCGTCAATGTCTACATGTACCGGTACTTTCACTGCGGTGCGTCAATGTCTACATGTACCGGTACTTTCACTGCGGTGCGTCAATGTCTACATGTACCGGTACTTTCACTGCGGTGCGTCAATGTCTACATGTACCGGTATTTTCACTGCGGTGCGTCAATGTCTACATGTACCGGTACTTTCACTGCGGTGCGTCACTGTCTACATGTACCGGTACTGTCACGGCGGTGCGTCAATGTCTACACGTACCGGTACTGTCACGGCGATGCGTCAATGTCTACATGTACCTGTACTGTCACGGCGGTGCGTCAATGTCTACATGTACCGGTACTTTCACTGCGGTGCGTCAATGTCTACATGTACCGGTACTGTCACGGCGGTGCGTCAATGTCTACATGTACCGGTACTTTCACTGCGGTGCGTCAATGTCTACATGTACCGGTACTGTCACGGCGGTGCGTCAATGTCTACATGTACCGGTACTTTCACTGCGGTGCGTCAATGTCTACATGTACCGGTACTTTCACTGCGGTGCGTCAATGTCTACATGTACCGGTACTTTCACTGCGGTGCGTCAATGTCTACATGTACCGGTACTTTCACTGCGGTGCGTCAATGTCTACATGTACCGGTACTTTCACTGCGGTGCGTCAATGTCTATATGTACCTGTACTGTCACGGCGGTGCGTCAATGTCTACATGTACCGGTACTTTCACTGCGGTGCGTCAATGTCTACATGTACCGGTACATTCACTGCGGTGCGTCAATGTCTACATGTACCGGTACTTTCAGTGCGGGTCGTCAATGTCTACATGTACCGGTACTTTCACTGCGGTGCATCGAATGTCTAGAACTATGTATCTGTATTTTCCGTCTTTCTCTTGATTTGTGGACTAAACCTAAGAAAGCATGGTATAATAAGGCTACGAACTTGTGAGAGATTGCAGTCAAACTTTTAGAATAGCATTGTAACTCAGTGAATTAATGCTCATAATTATTATTGACCTTCCAGTTGTTTGCCCAATCCTTGTTATTTCACACTGAATCTCTATTGCTTCTCTCTCTTTCACTATCTAGATTCTCTGTGACACTCTCTCGCCTCCCCTTCTTTCATATTTTCACACACACACACACACACACACATATATATATATATATATATATATATATATATATATATGTATGTATGTTGAATATATGTATACTGCGTGTATGTGTGTATGTGTGCGTATAATTTAATCTACTAAGAACATAATTTTGAAGTTCTTTTGATTTTTTTTTTTTTTTTTTTTAAAGAACTTTATCAAAGTTTTAGTTGGTTTATCAGAAATCTACTCCACATTCTCCTTTAATTCCTCTACACAGTGCATTAATCAACCTTTTTTCACTTTAATTGGCCCCACATTTATGAAATCTTAGAAGGCAGTCTTAAAAAAAAAAAAAATGTAAATGAAACAAATTTTGTTCTGCAGCAACCACATTGCTACTATTACAAATTACTGCTGCTACTACTTACTACAAATACTGCTACTAGTCTACTACTACTACTACTATTACTACTACCACCACCACTAAATCCACCACTACCACTACTACTACTACTACTACTACTACTACTACTACTATTGCTACAGTTGCTGCTGCTCGTGCTACAACTACTACTAATACAGTAGCTCCAGCTGGTGCAACTACAAATACCTCTGTTACCACTATTATTGCTACAACCACATATACTGAGATCAAATGCTGCTTCACTGTTCACTGGTGAGAGAAAATGCCTGGGTTTCAATTATGAAAAACTTAGTACAGGTAATAATAATTATTCAGCCTATCATTATTGCGAAATCTTATATCGTTCATAAAGGTCTATATGATTAGAGAACGGTATTGATAATCAGGGATTTTTTTTAGAAAGCAGCTTTTGAACCTAAGCATTTCAAGACGACGTACACCCTAGTTTATATAAAGCTCTTTGCATTAGGAAAAAAAAGCGTAAACAAAGTCCGTGTGATAACTCTAAAAAAGATTTTTATTGCCGTCACAAAGTATTACACACAGATAAATTTATAACATTATAGTTCTTACAGATAAGAAATTTCATTTACAGTCTTGTTTTATCGTAACCTACCTGTTTTATTCAAAAACAAGTTCAACATCAAAAGAGGGAAAAAAATAATTCAAATTGAGCTATAATACAATCTATTGCATTTTAGAAGTCACGTTCAGCTGATAACTAAGCAAAACAAAGAGAATAAATGTAATAATGGCATGTTACAACAATACCTTTTCTACTACTACAACCTCTGCTGCTGCTGCTGTTCCTATGACTTTCATGGTTACCAATACTACCTCTCTTGCTACCGCTACTGCTATAACAAATGTTGATGCTTAAGCTCCTCCTTGTTCCTTCGTCAACCTCCTACTGCTGTTGCTGCTGCCGCTGCTACATGTTCTACTACTACAGTGCTACTACCATTATTACTGCTGCTGCTGCTGCCGCTGCTACATGTTCTACTACTACAGTGCTACTACCATTATTACTGCTGCTGCTGCCGCTGCTACATGTTCTACTACTACAGTGCTACTACCATTATTACTGCTGCTGCTACATGTTCTACTACTACAGTGCTACTACCATTATTACTGCTGCTGTTGCCGCTGCTACATGTACTACTACTACCACAGTACTACTACCATTATTACTGCTGCCGCTGCCGCTGCTACATGTACTGCTACTACTACTACTACTACTACAGTACTACTACCATTATTACTGCTGCTGCTGCCGCTGCTACATGTTCTACTACTACAGTGCTACTACCATTATTACTGCTGCTGCTGCCGTTGCTACATGTACTACTACTACTACTACTACTACCACCACTACTACTATTACTACTACTACTACTACTACAACTACTATTACTACTACTACTACTACTACTACAACTACTATTACTACTACTACTACTACTACTACTACTACTACTACTACTACTACTACTACTACTACTACTACTACTACTACTATTACTACTACTACTACAACTACTACTACTACAACTACTACTTCTACTGCTACTACTGCTACTACTACAACTACCAGGCTTACTACTACTACATCTACAACTACCACTACAACTACTACTTCTACTACTACAACTACTCCTACTACTACTACTACTACTACTACTACTACTACTACTACTACTACTACTACTACTACTACTACTACTACTACTACTACTACTACTACTACTACTACTACTACTACTACTACTACTACTACTACTACTACTACTACTACTACTCTTACTACTACTACTACTACTACTACTACTACCCTTACTACAACCACTACTACTACTACTACTACTACTACTACAACTACTACTACTACTACAACTACTACTTCTACTGCTACTATTACCACTACTACTACTACAACTACTACTAGTACTGCTGATACTTCTACTACTCCTACTGCTGCAATTGCTAGTAATACTTATCCATACTTAAGCGAGTTTAAATCATTATTTTAGTACAATTTGTGTTATGCATTATGAAAAATATAAGGAAGGCGTATTGTAAGTTTGAGGAAACTTTCACGTTTTACAATTGTTGACTACTTTATATCTCTAGGATTTACTATACTACCAAACCCTGGTAACAAATGAAATCTAAGTACCTGAGTGTTACTATATAGCATCACAAGCAGAATTTGTTTTTTTGTTTTTTAGTCTTCTCTTTTTTATGCAGCATAGATGCTCTGTAAAGGGATTTCTTTCCTTTCACCCTCCTTTCTTTCTTTCCTAAATAAATTTATACTTTAGCCTTTTATTTTCCTATTTTCTTCATTCAATGCTCTATTGTTACTGATGATGTACACAAGAATTTTGGAGTTGTTTTCGACAGAAATTTAGATAATATGATTAAATCACTTTTCTTTTGAAAAGAGTTTGGTTTTGAAAAATGAGACAAGCTAGACTAAAAGTAAAACTCTGGTTGTATTTTTCTACTGATAAGAAAACTTCATTTTGTAATGATTCTACGTTGAAATTGAAATCTTAATACACCTAAGGTGATAGTCACCCAGCCTGAACCTAGATGGAAAGAATAAAGAAAATTATGAATTAAATATAAAGCAAATTGATATGTTTGCTTAATAAATCACAAACATAATGATATGACTAGAAAAAATAATGCGGCTAGACTTTATCTGAGATCTCTTGTTTTCAGATAAATACAAGTAATTATTTTACCATTATACCACCATTACAAAGTCTTAGCAAAAGTCTAAGCAGAGACTAGGGAGTCTGCTATTTTTTTTTCTGTTGAAAGCGTAAAATAACTGAAGACATCTCATGCTCATGATTTGAATTCAAAGCCATTTGCTAACTCTAACTCTGATATAAAATACATAACATGTGGCGAAACATGTCTGAATTTGTTATTGTTTAAGCCATCCATTAAGAAAGAATATGAACATAAATGTCTATGACAAAAATCAGAATAAAAATCTTGTGTTCTACACTGAGTTTTATACACTTTATGACTGCATCAGTTTTGGGTGAAATTCAGGCAAAGCAGAAAAATTCCACTTATTTCCGTTTCTTTTTTTAGTAACTTTTTGAAGGAACTCTTGGCTTAAAGTCAGGCAGACGTCAGTTTCAGTTTTACAGCTGTGAACAAACAATAACAGCCAAGCACAATTACACACTTCTATGTTATGTGCACAAAACTTTTCACACATAAGAAGAGCTTAGAGTTTACAAATCCTGCTTGCTGAATATATTTGAAGCAGAGAAGCTCTGTATCTCAATGTTTGTAATGTTACTTTGTTTCCTTACTTGCTGCAAGTTGTAAAGATCTTTGCACTTTAGCATGATTATAGTTAAGGCTTCATTATAATTTTTCCACTTCACATGAAAATATTATTTAAAATGATCAAAATTGCCAATGCACATCCCTCCAGGTTTGATCCAGCCGCACCTAAACTTTCTCCAATATCAACCATAAATCCTTCATACACATTGGCACACATTGACTTCTCTGCCTATAACAGCAGCATACTATGTATAACTTCATAAAAAAGAATGAAAGAGTTTATACTCTCTGACTTGTAGATCAAGGCTAGTCTAGAACCTTACACTTTACAAAAGTGTTAAGGTGGCAATGTATTGCTGTTATGCTAACTATACATTCATTGGGAACATGTTAACTGAAACAGACTAAGAAAAACGTCACTGTTCAATTAAATATACATGTACTGATTTATTGATCCAAGTCCCTAGATTAAATATGCTCGGCTAATTGTTACATATTATGCTTACAAGGAAATATAAATATGTTCCAGGATGACCTCTTAGGCTTACGCTTCCAGTTTGAATTAAGCCCCGGGAACAGTGAATGATCTGCTGTCGAGCACATTGTTAATAAGCCAAGACACATGCTGCTTATCAGGATTTTAAATGATCAGGAATAAAATTTTATTTAAATGTCATATAGGAGCCTCAAAGCCCAAATGATCCGCGAGAAAAAGAATGAATTTTGAAGCTTTACATAAACGACACATCAAAATCAACAAAACAAGTCAGAATTCTGGAACTATATTGTACAGATATAAAAATATTCATAAGTATATGCATAAGTTATTCTAAGTACTCCTGTTCAATAGGCACAAGCAAAATACACATAAGACACTTAATGTGTTGCTATAATTCTATGGGCAGGTACTAGACATTTTTGCACATTTCTTGCGATTGTCGTCCCACTTCCGGTTGGATAGGCACTTCCTTTGACGAAGACGACCATTTCTGGTACACATGACATAGTATTCACACCCCACACAAGATGGGTACTTCCCAGGTATTGCTCCTTGACAATCAAGGACACAGCCAGGAACTTTTAGTACTTGAACTCTGAGGGGAAGAAAATGTACACATGATGAGCAATTGACAGTAACTGATGGCCGTTGACCTACATGAACCACTTGCTGAATTATATAGTATTATATTAAGCTCTTCAAAAGTGAAGAACATATGAAGATACAGAATACTTTACATGACAACAAGATAGCAAAAATAACATTTAGGAATTTCAATGTTGGCTGAAACAAATAAATTGAGTGAAACATAATTACGTGCTTGGCTTCTGTTTTTTGTAGTGAGTATCTTTTGCTCAAAAGAAAAAAAAATGCTAAGAAACTTTATTAAACGTGTACATATGTTTTAAAGGTTTGAACTTAATGCTAGAAAAACATAACCAAACTGAAAATTCCGTTTCTGTACTTATATCAAGCGAAATATGAGAATCTCAGTTGAAATTTTCAACACAGTTAGGCTAGTACAAAGAATAATATATACTGATGATAATATAGAAAAGATTTGTCCAAAATGTACATAATTTAAGATATTTTTTACACTAGATTTGTCAATTTAGTATTTGATCTAAATAACAAACAAAATAGGACCTTAGAAAAACAATTCATTTCCCATAAGATTGGATATTCCAAAAGATTGAAATAGGCAGCTAAAAAAAAAAATAATAATATAATAAAACAAAAAAATGTATAAAAGTTTCATGAGCCCTAACAAATACAAATTAATTACAAGGAGAGATTTTTTAAGAGCCTTTAAGAGTCAGAACCCTTGTAGAACTTTCAAATTTTACTTTTTTCAGTATTTCTACTCCAAAACATTATTTTAAGTCTGCTACTACTTACACTTTTTCAAATCAAGAAAATGACTAGATGTTCCTTAACTCAGAGACAGACATAGGACAACATTTTTAAAAATACTTTCCACGAACTTTTTTTTTATATTTGCTGTAGGAAGCAATCACTGGATTTGTTCAGATGCGAAGGTTATTGACTGGTAAAACACTTCAATGCATGATATAGAATCTTGCAATAAATTATGTATTTTACAGGATTCCAACTGGTATCAACTTAAAAAGGTGTAATTTGATGTTTAGGTTTTGGATTTTCTGCAACTGATGAACTGCATAAAAATTATTTAGTTAGGTATCTGCAAAAACAAGGTATTGCAATAAAGAATCCTGCTGAGTTGGAAACCCAAGACAAGCAAAGCTTTTGTATCAGTGTCTAGGGCAGGTCTGGTTTCTCTTAAAAGGGAATTGCAGCTTAATATGGCCTGACTGATCTGAGAGTTCATGTTCAGCTTTCCATTTAACCCTTGGCTGCTACAAGTTTTTTTGCCTCTGTGCTAAGGACTTGTCAACGAGGGCTTCGGAAGTAGTGTATATCGCTACAAATAGAGTCTAAAAAAAGGATTTACATTAGGTTCTCTTTTTACTCTTTATAAAGGTTTCAACTTTATCGGAAACTAAAATTAGACATAAAAAATTGTAATGTGGTGCTGCATCAAAGAAACAAATAGCGTTACGATATGGACGTACTGCGCACACATTTCTCTCTATTTGGAGGACACATCTAGTATGTCTACACGCAGCTGAAGGGTTGAGAAGAAACCTGACTTGCCAACAATTTCCATTTACAGGGAAATTTAACTGTTTATCCCAAGAGTACATATGAAAATTTACATCGAAATATGATATTAAGTTACAAAGCAGATTAATATACTATTTATTTGACAGGGGTCCTAAGACTGATCTTTGAGGTACACTAAACATTGAAGTAACAAGGTACGGAATTCAACTTTTTAATCTAAACTTATGTGTTCATTTTTGCTTTTAAGATAAGAGTTGAACCAATCTAAAATTGCCCCATAAAAACCAAATGCTGCTTTCAACTTTCCTGTCCAAAAAAATCATTCTTTCATAATCATATCAATGTTGTATTTTAAGAAAGGCTACATGAGAGATTAAAAAGTGGAAATGAAAGCAATGGTTATTATGAAAAAGAATGATCACAATAATAACAAGTTCTATGACAATGACAGGAACCTGAAAGCATCTTAAATTGGACTCTTACTTAATTTACAAATTTTTTAAAATAATAAATTATGGCATGAGGAAGGCTATAACTATTAGAACAATTATATCAGTAATGATAAGAAACCCAAAGATTAAAAAACTATTTAACCTAATAATTTTATACTAAAAATCTCCTAAAATAGCTAAACTTTAATCAAGGATATGAGATAATTCATGTAAAAATCTTGATGCCATGACAAATTTCAGTTTATCGCAAAATGGAGACTCTAAACATATTCTGGAAATAAGTAAGGTGGCCTGCAATTTTCTGGCACATTGAATAGTTTGGACAAATTGTGATTTCATATATGTTCTGGAACCCCAATCAATTCCCTGCATAAAGTAGCTTAAGCGTTTGGAATATCTCAATCGTTTGAATGAGATATGACCCCAAATCTAACGTTAGTTTGGGAAGGAGAAACTGAGAAAAACGCATTAGAATTTAGGGAAAGTTTTATGCTGTATTGCACGTATCTTCACAAAAAATAATGAAAAATATCATTTAAAGTTACTTTTGGGATTTGAAACTTTTTCACATGATAGAAAAATGGATGATTGTCCAGCAGATGCTAGAAAGAGGGCAACCTTGAAAATTTGATTTTTGATATATTTGAAGCTCTATAGTTTTAAACATGGTTTTCTCACATGAACCTAAAAATCCCAGACCCTCTCACATATTGTCTTCTATCGGCAGACAGACCTTTTTTTTCTTTGAGTTTCCAGCAAGTGTTGTCATGCTATCTCTTGTTTATCTAAACAAGAGAGATCATTCATGTGACTACTCCAGATTTTCTAACTTAACTGCCCTTTTTGAGACACACCAAAAAAATGCATTTAATTGTTGATTGTAACACAGTAACAGCTGAACAAATGTTTCACCATATCTAGTAGTTTTTTATTACAAGTTCAAAGTCTAAAGTCAACAGTGTCTTTTTATTATTACAGAAGTATTGTTTGGTTGTGATTGCAACCGAATCTTTGAGTGGGTAAATGCAGCTCATATGTATTTAATGAGTAGGGGCAAGCTTTAGAATTTGACTGGGCAATTAAATCCTGTACAGACAGAATGTTCAGCATCTCTGTAAAAATAAAGTCTTATTCAGAATATTAATGGCATTGCGTTTTCCCCTGGACACTTACGGTACAACGCCTCCAGACAATATGTCAGAATTTCCAGTTACTGCACCAGTATTACTGGCCATGCTAGAACCAGCTCTGCCATTGTTAACTCCAATCATCGAACCATCTATGCGAGAAGTGCTAGATGCACCAGTGCCCTGAATGCCAGAGCCTGATACATATGTGGTGCTATAGGACGACCCTCTGGAAGAACTTCCGCCACTTCCTGTGCCACGCGACACACCAGCACCACGTACACCAGATCCTGATACATATGTGGTGCTGTAGGACGACCCTCTGGAAGAACTTCCGCCACTTCCTGGGCCACCAGATGCATCAGCACCACGTACACCAGATCCTGATACATATGTGGTGCTGTAGGACGACCCTCTGGAAGAACTTTCGCCACTTCCTGGGCCACCAGATGCTCCAGCGCCACGCAAACCTGAACCTGAGACATATGTGGTGCTCCTGGAAGACCCTCGGGAAGAACTTCCATTACTCCCTCCACTTTGCCGCCACTTGCCCCAGTCAAGACGCAAGACTTGACCCTCACCTCCAGGGCTAACGTCACCGGCATTGAATATTGTCCCATCTCTATCTCTATCAAGTACAACCATTCCTAGTGGGGTACTGTCAGAGGCAAAGGTGATAAGGTGCGAAAAAAGGTTAGGTGCAGTAATAAAAGTTTTAATAAATGAAAGGCAGGATCATATTGTGTAAATCAAGTGACAAGGTTAGCAAGTGCTTGTTGTAAACAGCAGAGGCATTTAAAACTTTCTGAAAATATAGAATTACTTTTAATCAAGTACTTGTAAAAATTAAAAAACAGAGAGGTATAACTGCCCATTCTAAGTAACTTCATGAGCATGAGTACAAAGCTAGCACCTTTACCCATAGCAATTGTCACAAGTTAAGAATTACACTCATAGCATATTACGCTTATGCAGCACATTATTCAGTTTTAAGTTACTCAATTTATGAACACTGGCAGGATCTTGATGCCATTATCTACTGAATTTACTGTCAAAACTTTTCCTAAGACATTCAATTTGCAATCATTCAGTAATCACATACATTGCCATGTAAGAAGGAAGAAAAGCTTTAAGCCTTTTCCCAAGATACGTTAATTTTGTCTTCATTACTGGGATCAGGGCTCATCTGCTTCTATTTTATACGAATTCATCAGAGCGAGAAATTCAAGATACCGAAGAACTGGATCAAAATAAAAAAAAACTCCGCCTGGATCATCTTTGTTCACGATCTAATCATGTGGATCAATTTTTTTCAAACTCACTTGAATGTAAAAATGAATGAATAACAGTATAAAAAAAATATTGTTAATTGTTGATTTGATCTAAGCTTTAAATGAATTTATCACTTGCAGAAACCCAGCGCACTACCAGGATCATGTTAAAAGATTCAAGGTAACTAGGCTACAATTGATCTTGATTGTTTCAAACAGAAGGCTATGAGGTCATAACTGTTTCTTGCTATTGAATTATGTCTTGACACACACATTTTAAAGCAATTATGGTTATTTCTAGTCTTTTAAATTTTGGCCGACAGTTGAAAATAAGTTTGAATAAAGCTAATAGATATGAAGTCTTTAAAGGACTGTAATAAAGCTTTTATCTTCTTGACTCCTATTAAATCAGGAAAATCCCTATTTGGAAAAAATCAAACTGGACACTCATTGACAGTTCGACAAATTTCAATTGGTTCTATTCTGAAAATTTATTCTTCCAGTCAGTTTTTGTAGACACAAGTGATATTAAACTGTGAGAGATATATTACACTGTGGAATTTTTAAACTTAATCACATCAGTCAAGTGATGTTGCAAAAAAAACTTGAGCTGCGAAGTATTGCTGTAATGAACAAAGGGTTTCAAACAAACAAACAAACAAACAGTCAATAAATCAAAGAAACCAGTGTTATCAAAATCCACATAGGATTGTAAGCAGATCTCCCTACCCTCCTGGAGGTGTGCCTCTCCTTCTACCAGCAGATCCACTTCCTCCACCAGCAATGCTTCCTGAAGACACTGGAATCTTTTGACCATTGCCCATGGTGCCATCGGCGCCGTTTGTTCTCTCTTTGGTTCCTTCAAGTATTGCTATGCGGCTGCCACCCTGTGGCACATCTCTTGAATTGGATTGATCTACAGTTCCAGCTTTATTTGCATACAATGTGGCGATATGATCATGGGTGAATAAGTTCCTGTAAAAGTTCAGAAGTCAAGATTGCAAGTTAGATCTTAAGCTTCAACTTGGTTATTGATCGCTAAGCTGCCTTCATAAGAGTATTTTATTATGCTTTTGCTAATCAAGTTTCAAGTGTTATGTAATCCTAGATCTGGTACATGCTTTAATACAACAATGATGCATTAAAAATTGACAAGAAGGAATCTACAGTGATTAAAGTTTTGTACCCTATTAACATGCTGATTATTTTGAATTCAAGTAGACCATAAATCTACTTAGTTACCATTGACGATTTGAGATTAAACTGAATGGGATCATGCTAATTAAAAATTAATTTAAAAAACCTCCCTAGATGTTTGTTTAGAATAAAATGCTACATTATGTGCAAATTAATAAAGTTCAAAATCTGATAATTATTTTCCCCTTTTTCTGGGAAAAAAAGTAACATTCCTAAAATGTCTCATTCTGAAATATTAATACATTAAAATCAATTTTAAAATGATAAGCTACTGATAGAGTTATTTCAGGAATGGCTTACGTCAGTCCCTGGATAAGTAATACCATTTATTAGGTGAAACACATCAGGTAGCCATTGAATTATGTAAGGGTGTGAATCAACTTATAAACGTCATGTAAGATACTATGTGATTCAGGACTCTGACTAAAATAATTTAGTATAATACTTGTGCTGTCATCCATTCCAGATGAATAATACTACGCACCATATAGATCATTTCAAGTGATGTGAGGCTTATTTTCTATATCTATATTCATCAATATAATCACATATGAAACTTATCAACATTGAACTTAATCAATTGAAAAAAATCCCTGTTTATTATAGTTCAGGTATATTTTTTTTGTCTTACATTAATAATTTTGACATATAAGTGAGTCTATAACAGAGATAAATCACAACTGTTGCTAATACAACAGCAAGATGCAGACGAACAATGATCAGAATCGATTCCCGAAATATGAACATGAGATAAAGAAAATTAATTGTCTCTTGTTCATTTGTAAGCACCTTTTCTGAAATGTTAGAAGTTTTCAAACACACCAGATTCAATAGTCAATTTATATGGATTGCATTAGGCCTATATAAATTGATAGTAATAAATACACAAGTCATGCATTTCTTTTGCTAAAAAGTATTACAACACTGACAGTTTTAATGACATAATAATTACCATGTTTACAAAGACAATTCCTACAGAAATCTTATGCCAATATGAAGTGCAAGTACAAAATTTATACAAAACTTTTTCATTTAGTCAGATGTAAATTCTGACAAAAATCAAGGGCAACAGCAATTGATGGTAGCCTGAACAACATTAAAGGTATAACCCTGACTATTAGAGACTGTGAGCTGTACAAAGTCTACTTTAGATATGAACTTTACAAGGAGGTGCAACAAAGATACTGTAAAACCAACTGAATTAAGTGAAAGACAATATCAACTTTGCCAACAATGAGTGAAGAAGCTACATTGGTGAAAGACCCAGCTGTTAAAACAGTCTACAACAGCAGCAGCCGCAGTGGAATAAAATAGCTTGCATCACTCTCACCGCCGCTTGCTGCGATAAGCCCCACCGATGATAATACCCATTTCACGACTGTGCACCTCATACCCATATTGTGCAAACTTGCGCTGACATGTTGGAGACGGCCCTGGTTCACAGCGCTGGCTGATCTGATTCCACTCCTCTCCCTGGCCAGGACAAGTGGCTCTGCGCATCTGGCCGCTCAAGCACTCAACATAAGAATTGCAACCGGCGCAACTATGGTAAGAACCGTCAGGCTTCCCTGATGATTAGATAGCATGGAGAAAATGGAATAAGACCTAAGCCTTAATGATGTTTGTAGATTTATTAGGTGCTCAGCAAAATGGTAAAAATGTGAAGAATTATTCATGATATTTCAATTATCTAGTCAGGAAAATATAGAGGTATATATTCAACAATATTTTCATAGAAGTTGCTTTTTTTTTTTTAAAGCAAGCTTGGGATATTAGAAACATAACATTTTTTGTAATTTTTTTGGGGAAGGGGAGGGCAATGCTAGACATGTAAAGTGCTTTATTCCTAGGCAAATGAAAAAAAAAAGTTTTCTTGATAACATTCTGAATGTAAAATCAATTGTTACATTATACTGCAACCTTAATATGATCTAGAGGGTGAAGAGGGGAAAAATTCAAACCACATACTAGTTTCAGTGGCGATAGAAATGATATTTTGGTAATGGGCAATATTTGTACTGTTGATGTCAAATTTAAAGAATGAACAACTCAGAAGATAAAACGTTACAACTCAAGCTGCAAAATGAGAAGACTTTTGATTGAAACTAACCAAGGAAACCAACAAAGAGCATTGAAGCTGTGATTTATTTATTGCTCTATTGCACCATTATCTGCTATACAACAATCTGTCCTTTAACTGTTTGAATTTATCTGGCAACTCCTTTATTTATTTAATTCTGATATTTTTTTCTAAGCACAAAATTTAAAAGCACAAAGTAATCTCCCTTGCCATTTCTTGTATCATTTCCGTACTTACACATCTTAACTTAATGCTTTTTTATGGTGACTAGTCGATGCATATACATTACTTTGGTAAAATGTATTAAAAACAAAGCTTCATTTATCCTGTTTCTTTATATCAAAAGTTTAACTTTTTCAATGCATAGTTATTGGCTTTTCTTTTTAGTTTATTTAATTTTTGTTTTCATGTTTTTGTGCATATACATACCAGCACAGGCATTGCAACAGTCAGATACCATACACGAAGGCGAGGGAGATGTAACACACTCTTTCAAGAAGTCGTCCCATTCTGTTCCAGGGGCACATTCCTAGAGGAAATAATTAGTATGTGTTGGTACACACCTGTTTTCTAGTACATGACAGAAATCAGTACTGAAGATATATATGTAACTAAAGCCTACACATATTCAAAGTATGATTTTTTAACTTTTGTCTCATTATTTGGCTTGATCTGTTTCTTTATCTTCTTTGCTGTAATAATTCTTGTTTCCTTTATTTAGCATCACCTAAAATAACACTGTTATAAAATTTGTTCTCATTATGGATTTTTATTTGCATAATGACATCATTGATATTTGTGGCACCAACTAATATCATGGTTGTTTTAGGCTTTGTGAAATCCCCATCACCGTCAGCATATCACTAACATAATGACAGAAATGAAGACTATACAAGTTATCATAATCATTAAGAAAAGTGTTGTCATTGACATCTTTCATTTTATAACCAATTAATATCATATCCAGCATTATTGCCAATGTCTCCCTTGTCTTAAACTTCAGTTTCATCATTATAATCAGTTATCCCCTTCATTAAACCTTTGGCTGCGCTATAGACGTACCAGGTATGTCTATACCATAAATCCTATTTGTTTCTTTGATGCAGCAACAGAAAACAACATTTTATGTCTAATTTCAGTTTCCAGCGAGGTGCAAATCTTTGTATTGAGTAAAAATAGAACTTAGCTGCACACTTTTTTGCTTTGGACTGTGTTTATAGTGATTCACCCTTATTTCAATGTGCTTGTTAAAAAAATCCTTAGCACACAGAGGGGAAAAACGTGTAGCAGCCAAGGGGTTAATGATATCAAGCTTGGCTTCAACATGATGATCAATGAAAAAAGAAACTTCTAAACATGCAAACTCTTAGTTTGTCTAACCATGAACGATTCTGGGATCCCTCTGGAGCACTTGACAGACATTCTGCAGCTCATGCACGTTGGATATTGACCGTCCACCTTACCTTCACAGCTAGTAAGACAATCTGAAAATAAACATTTTTTTTTTAAATACTTTTTCTTAAGACGCAGAACGAAAATAAAAAAAAATGAGGGTACATTAGAGAAAAGGAGAAAGAGAAGTCCAGAGTAAAATATAGAGACATATAAAGTAACACAGTGAAAAACAGACACACACACATGCACAGATAATGACGGTCAGACACAAGGGGTTTAAGAGTGGCATACAACATATGAGATAAAAAAAAAATAAGAGTCAGAGTGAGATGAAGCAACTGAAAGATATTGAATAGGAAAGAGACAGTGAGGGAGAATGAGAAAGGGAGTAAATTGACAACAGGAAAAGATAAGCGTTGTTCTGCACACTTCTTTTTAATTTGTTTTTTACCATAATCTTCATGTTTCATATATTTAATATATAATTATAATCTCGGTGGTATCCTTTGATCGCTGACTTCTCACCTTTGCATTGATGCTGTTTTGACTCTATACTTGAAAGAACCACTTTAACCATGACTAAACAGTGTTCTTTCTACACTCTGACCTCTGACCTCAGTATCAAAGTGATATTTTAGTCCCTCATCTCAATAGTATACTTGTGAACTCTGAACTTTCTGTACAGCAAAGCCATGTTACCTGGGCAGCGCCTCAGTGGCCTACAGGCCTGCTCCTGCATATCATCTCCGCTGCACTCATTAGGAGAGACCTCTACAACCTCTGACCCTGACAGTGACCTACGACACTCTCGTCGCCTGGATCTAGTGGCAGTACGACATGAGCATTGCCCCCACGATTCCCACTGGGCCCATAAAGCGCCACCTGCAAAAGGATATATTATTTGTAAAACAGTTTGAATGATCTGTATGTTTCATCCCATATAACATAAAAAATGCTGTTGCTTTATGCAAAAGAATATTAAAAATTGCGATATAATCGTTTTAATCTTATTCACCAATGTTCTGATCCTTTTGTCCTTGAATATCGGGAAAGTGGATAAAAGAAAATGTTTTTCACCTATTACATAGTGAGTATGCATCTTACCTTTTCAAGATCATAGATGCAACTGAAAAAAAATTAATGTTTCATGATTTTTTTTTCTGTAGGCTTAAGCTTCAAGAGTGAACAAAAGAGGAAGAAGAAGGCTGGTTTAACACCATGCACTTTTTTGTTTTTGCTTTTTTCAAAGTTTCTGATTTCATATGATTTGTCAGAATAAAACGTCTCTCGTCTCATGTTTTTTTCAAAACCCACAAACCATCCCAAACATCCAAATAATATCTCTAGTTTGGCATTCTTAAAGATATTTATTCTCAAGAAAGTTAAAAGTCATGTTAAATTTTCTCAATCGAGATTACCTGAAAGACTATACAGACCATGTCGATAAATGGAAGAAAAGATTGAAAAAAAAGATAGAAAAGTGGATGTATATAAAAGCTTTTGCAGGCTATTGAAGACTGCGAACCTTTAATTTCTTGACTCACCCTCGCAGTTAAGAGATTCCAGGCATTGACCTACTTCGGCATCATCTCCTTGACCGCAGCTGCCCATGCCAAAGCCACAGTCACGACCCTCTTTCACCACTACACATTCACGTTCTCTTCTCCTGACCCCATAACCACAGGTCTCAGAGCAAGATCCCCAGGCCTCCCAGCTAGCCCACTCCTTCAATTCTGCAAAATTAAAACAGAAAATTTTTTTTAAATCTAACATTGCCTCATGACTTTTTAGTGAATATTATTATTCACATTCATCTGCAAATTACTATAAGATATTCAAATTAAGCACTCAATAAACTTTAAAAGACGAGAGCAATGAATATGCAACCTACCACATTCGCAATCGTCTGAACTGCCAACACATGTCTGCCGATCATCTGACACGCCATTGCACATCTTTCCGCAGGCATTAGGTGCGGGGTTACCACAGCTTCTTGACCTCATCCTTGAACCTACACCACAGGTCGCGCTACAAGCAGACCAGGGTTCCCACTGAGACCACTTCCCGTCAACTTGGCAGAAAAAGAAAGAAAGAAAAACACAGGATTTGATAAAACATGTCAGTTTAATTTTCCTTTCTACAGAAGATCAAAACCTGGTATATTTTTTTAATTAATAAGATCTATTACATATGCAGTATAAAAATAAAGGAGACAAGAGAAATATCAAACCCTGAAGCATTTTGAAAAGCACATTTTCAGAGACTCAAGTAAATTAATAAATGAAAAAAAAATTGTGTAATATCCATCGATTACTTTTACCTGAAAAAATTAATTACAAATTGTAAAAATACAGAACTACTTACTTGATTACTATGCCTAATAAAGTGATAAAACTCGGATCCTCTAGAATTTACATAATTTGATATAAATTTCATCAGGCAAATCATTTCAGATGTTTCATCACATTTCTCTTGCAGTGTATTACTTTGTGTATGAAAATGGACCCAAATCTAACTGTGAAGAAAAAGATTTGGATACTTTTGACACAATTATGCTAAGATCCACATTTGTTTATATCTAAGGGCAAATTTAAGCACATCATTACTTGCAGGTGGGCCACAAATGTCAGGCTTGACCTGTGCACCATCTCCAGGGCAAGATCTGCCGCAGTTGTTAGGGGCCGGGTTGTCACACTCCCGGGTACGCCTACGGGTTGATTCTCCACACGTGACAGGGCATTGTGACCACGATGTCCACATGCCCCAGTTGCCGTCAACTGTACAGAGGTAAAAAGAAGAGATAAGGCAGAGCATTCAGAGGTGCTGTACTGATTGATTGATTGATTGATTGTTATAGCATGTACAACCCTGGGTAATCTTAATCTCAAACCTTTTGTTACATATCAGAGGTTCGGATATGACAAGACAGGGCTAACAAGATGGGAACCCAAAACTTTTTCAAGGGTAAGCCATCACAACACATTTATCTTGGTATTCACAGAATAATTAAGTGATGCAGTCTTGCCCCGAACGTCACTGTAGGCATAACACTTTAAACAAATTGTCACCTCTAAACAATGTGTAATGGGTGATTGGATGTCAGGGCTAAATCAATGGCAGTGGGCCTGTGAGAAAGAAACATATACGTTGCATGAGATTTGAAAAGTAAAGTCGAAATGATAAGAAGGAATGCATGAAGGGCTTCGTGACAAAACGCGACGTAAGCCACTCTTGAAAAATTGAGAAAAAGGGAAAAACTGATCATTTTTTTCTCTTTATCTTTGCATTTGTGCAACCTTTAATTACATGCAGTGCCAATATTTTAAACATTGGTATTAAAACTAAACTTGTCCTTGATAGAAACTGTTGATTTTACCCGTTTCTACTTAACTCAAAATTTTCAAAAATAGATATGTCTCATTTTGTCACGAAACCTTTTGCATATAGAACTTTTTTTAATGTTAAACAAGTAGCCCATGATATATAGCGGATTTTGAGAGAGAAATGTAAAACAAGAATATGATAATGAAACCATTCATACAGCTTATTAGTCTATACTAGATTCTATCTAGGCTAAGATTACAAGAGTGCTGTTGGATAAATCTATCATACATTGTTATGTGTAATTAAATTGCTAAACTCTCTTGCTATTTCTTTCACTCACCCTCTTCTCTCGCTCAACCTCGCCCTCTTATCTCTTTCTTTCATTCTTTCATTCTCAGTCTACCTTTCTCTCTCTCTCTTCTCTCACTCGTCCCTCACCACAACAATCCCTGCCAGAGTCGCATGGCTCAATGTCGTTACTCCTCCCTGGACAAGACCGACCACAGTAGTTTGGTGACGGGTTGTCACAAAAACGCTCCCTTTGACGCTCTCCCCGACCACAGGTGACAGAACAAGCTGACCAGGACTGCCAGAAACCCCAGTTGCCATCCACTGCACGAGAATTACATGGCTTGTGAATATTTCTTCTTAGAACTACATCTGCTTGCATCTCACAAGTGATAAAACATATATGTATTTATTTATTTGTTGATCTATTGTCCAGTAATGTTATGATGACATTTTTGAGTTACATAAGGATATAATATAGAAATGATACTTACTGTCAATGGCAAAAATGTTTAAAACATGAGTTTGAAGTAAATAAGCTTTCGAGGTTTAATCATTGTGATACTGTATTTTATTCTTTTTAAAATCTTCATTGAAAAGTGCCACTATCTTACAATTGAAACTCATTACAACAAAAATGTAAAAATAAATGAAAAATAAGTGCTAAATAAATGACACTTTATTTTTTGTTTATATTTTTGACCAAAATACAAATTAAAAAAAAAATCGTCTGGCCATTGCTTCTACACATACTTAGGAAAACACATAATTGAAAAGAAAAGTATCAAGCAAACATTCAAATAACTGCATGAGGAAACATAAATCTGAAAATATGATTATGAAAGACTAGATATTAAAATAATGCTAAAAATTCCCAAAATTGACCAAAACGAGAGTATTCAAATTACATGAACAGATGGTCAATAATCAGGTCAAGGGGCTTAAACATCAAGTTTGAGAAAACATGTTGGTGGTGTGATGATGATGATGATGAAGATAATGATGATTAATATGATTATGAAGATGACAATAATCATGATAACATAATTTTATACTCCTAATTGTCTACAGATTTGTACACTCAAGTTGAATTTTCCTTGCAGGAAATAAAATTAAAAGAATTATTAATGTTTTTACAACTTTTTCTGAAGCTTTGCATAGCATCAAGTAGCATGGCAAGATTAATAAAAACCAACCTATATATCTTTAAAATTGCTCTTCTGCAAGAGCAGATATAATAATGTTAGCACTAACCACAGCACTCCCTCTCATTGCACAGTTCCTTGTCCCTGTCGGGGCCCATGCAGGGGAATCCACAACCATCAGGTGCAGGACTGTCACACACACGCCGTCTGGTTCTCTCGCCAGGCCCACACGTCATGCTGCAAGATGACCATGCCTCCCATTGACCCCAGCTTCCGTCGGCTACACACAAAACAGAGGTGATACTTTTTCACCAATTCAAAATGAGTAAGACAGTGCAGTATTTACCTCCTTCCCCCAAAAGAAAAAAAAATAAAGCATATGTTCCTATTTTCCTGGTTTTAAAACTATACATTTTTTACATTATGAAAAGGACTTAATTAGGCCTGAGATATTTTATCTTTTATCATAGCCTTTACTGTCATAAGCTTTATTTCTAGTTATATTTAATCATTTATATTTTGTGGTATATCAAGCCTATAGACTCCCCACCCCCCTCTCTCTCCCCTACCATAAACTCCACTTTACTTGCACAATGACAATCTTAAATGGCTCCACAGTTAAGACAAATCAATATGAAGTTAAACATAACAATGTGATATTTCATTTTACTTGTATCAATTATATACCTCTATCAAGCTTTGCATTATAATGTCGTGGACAAAAAAAGTACAAGAAACGTTAGTGATACCCTTTGATGTCTAAAAAAATTCCACACATTAAATCTAATCCAGCTGACCTTAAAGTATATGACTCCTATGGTGCTATAAAAACATACTTAGGCCTACATAGAATAAAGATCAATTTGTTTCTGTTAAGTCCAACATTGATGAAAATTTCCTCACAGTAGTTATGAAGTTTTGCAGACGAGTCTAACAGGCCCTTAACTAGACTAGGACGCTATATTTTGAGACTGATTAACATCATTTGCATAAACTTCTCCTACCTAATGGTACGTACCATAAACGCTTTTTGCAAACATGCCAGCCTCCCATTGAGAATGTAACCGTTATGCAAGGATTACATCATGACAGCTCGCAAAGCTCTAGTGCTACTAAGTACTAACATACCCACTTTCAGCGTGTCATAGTAGTGCATGTATCAACTTGATGTTCACACTTACATGATCCGAGACAGTTTATGCGAGTTCTGAGAAGATAACGCATTTTCCCAACTAACACACCCTTGAGATGTAAATCACACTGGGCGATTTGCAAATGGCACAAGGGAAGCAACGTGCTAGGTACGTTATGACTCATGATCAAGCTGTCTGTGAAACCTCAATACTATCATGGATTTGACCCTATCAAACTCACTTCCTTCATTGTAACAGAACTCGGCCTGCTCGCTGTCGCCTGGGCACGGTTTGCCGCAGGACGTCCTGGGCGGGTTATCACACTTCCTGATTCTGGTCCTCCTCCCATTACCACACGTAACGGAGCACGCTGACCAAGCCTGCCACTGGCTCCAGTTACCATCCACTGTGGGAGGAAGATGGATAGACAGAGTGAGTTGCAAAGAAAGCGGAAGAGAGAGAGAGAGAGAGAGAGAGAGAGAGAGAGAGAGAGAGAGAGAGAGAGAGAGAGAGAGAGAGAGAGAGAGAGAGAGAGAGAGAGAGAGAGAGAGAGAGAGACAGACAGACAGACAGACAGACAGACAAACAGACAGAAAGAGATAGAAACGGAGACATTGACATAGAAAGAAGGAGGGGAGGAGATGAGGTAAGAGGAGGAAAAGAGGAATGTTTAATAGTAAACCAATTGTTTTATAATCATTGCAAAAAAAAAATTTCATTGTGCAGTGCACTCTTGACAGAAATTTACAATATTTGATGCCTTTCCTGATGCAAAGTTTGTATAACTTATATTTTCAGCCGTTATTTGCATGAAGAGTGTCTTTTCTTGTTATCTTGTGGTTTATAACTTTAACTTAAATTGAAATAAATACTTCAAACCTTGCTGGAAAGTAGACTCCTTAGCTTGGATCTTAGCTTGGATTTAAGATAAAAATATGCTTTATATGCGAACTTTGGCAGCACTCACGGACACATACATCTTAAAAACACATTGTCATTTTGAAAATTTCTTTAGAGCTTATAGAATTGAAGTTAATCTTTATAAAGATGTCAGTCCATTCACATGTATTTGGTTTGTCAGTCCATTCAAATGTATTTGGTTTGTCAGTTCATTAAAATATTTTTGGTTTGTTAGTCTATTCAAATGTATTTGTTTTGTCAGTACATTCAAATGTATTTGGTTTGTCAGTCCGTTCAAATGGTTTTGGTTTGTCAGTCCATTCAAATGTTTTTGGTTCGTTAGTCTATTCAAATGTATTTGTTTTGCCAGTCCATTCAAATTTATTTGGTTTGTCAGTCCATTCAAATGCATTTGGTTTGTCAGTCCATTCAAATGTTTTTGGTTCGTTAGTCTATTCAAATGTATTTGTTTTGTCAGTCCATTCAAATTTATTTGGTTTGTCAGTCCATTCAAATGCATTTGGTTTGTCAGTCCATTCAAATGTTTTTGGTTTGTCAGTCTATTCAAATGTTTTTGGTTTGTCAGTCCATTCAAGTGTATTTGGTTTGTCAGTCCATTCAAAAGTTTTTGGTTTGTCAATCCATTCAAATGTATTTGGTTTCTCATTCCATTGGGTTGTCGTGTCACATGCTCAGCTTTTAGAGGCAAGGATGGAGAGTTCAATTTTTGTTTCTTAAACTTCCTAGTCCATCATTTTCTAGAAAATACCCTCTACCTCAACACTTTCAGAACGAGGAATGTTTTGTTTTTGAACTAGAGGAAATGTTTTTGAGAGTCACTGGTTTCCTCTTGGAAGCAGGGAAAGAGCTTGAAACTGTATTTATTTAATTCCTGACATGTATGTCAAACTCACCACAAACTTCACATGGCTTGTCCGCCAAACAGCTATCCGTCTCAGTGGCTGGGCCAGGACATGACCGCCCACATGCTGAGGGGCTAGGGTTCGAGCACTGTCTCACTCTCTGTCGTCGGCCAGTGCCACACGTGGCAGAGCACTGAGTCCACCTGCCCCAGTTAGACCAGTTGCCGTCCACTTTTAAAAAAGAGAAAACAAAGCTAGAGTGTTAGTGTAGAAATTTTATCATGTTGGAAAAGATATCTCTTCCGAGCCCCACAGAAGCAAACAAAATAAACAACTCTTAGGTCAGTGAGAATTGTGTAGAATTTTTTTAAGAAAGTTCGTATCTTAAGAAGTTTTCTGTATGTGATGGGTGTTAAATGTACTGAGTATTTAATACCAAAGATTATCACTGTATAAATTTTAAGAAATAACTTAAAAAGATACTAAACTATAAGAATAGATAGCTAGTTTTGTGAAACCCTATCCTAATCTTATCTCTTTTGAAACATTCAGAATTTTGTTGTTACAGCTTTATGACATCCGACAAGATAGTGCACCTCTAGGGACTTTTTATTTGAATCTTAATAGCCTTTTGTTAATGATAAGAAGAATTTTGAAATAGTTTAATAATATAAAGAACAATATGTTTTTCAATGTATGAAATAATTTTAACAAAGCCCAAAGACAAATAATCCTGTCCTGATGGAACTCAAAATAAGCCCCATACTCCAGTATTATTAAAAAAGATATTTTAGATTGGAATTTCTTTGTTCATTTCACTCACCACAGCATTCACGAAGGTTACAATTCTTTCTGTCAAAGTTCCGGCCTTCACAGCGGCGCCCACAGAAGTTTGGCTCTGGGTTGTCGCAGCGTCTCGACCTTGACTGTACACCATTGCCACATGTAGCTGAGCAAGCAGACCAACTTAGCCAAGAGCCCCAGTTACCGTCCTCTACAGAGAAAAAGTGACCAAAATGTGATTTGTTGTTGACTTTGGAAATCAAGGGAAAATTACATTTTTATCGAGATTTAACAGCAGCAATAAAGAGTGGACAGCTTTTAGATATAAAAGTCAAATCTTCTCTCTGAAGAAAAAAGCATATAAGATTGATTTAGTATGACTTCAACTTAATTTTTTTGTGGATTTTCTGATAATAATTATGTCATACATTTTACATATTATATCTTTTTTTTTTATCTTTAGCTAGGTTTTGCCGTTCTTAGCCACAAATGTGTTACTTTAATGTGGCATTAGCTTAGCTAATAAATCAAAATGTTTCTTATACGTTAATTTTTTTTTTAATGAAAAGGAAGTCTTAGAAAGGGGGCAAAAGTGTGTCTAAGGATAGTGCAGGACTAATTATTCCTTTTCTTATATGAAGATGGGAGAAGTCAGGTGTAGGTTTGGGTATCAATAATAAAGAAACAACTGTTTTAACGACTCCTTCAAACTGTGAGTTTGAGGATTAAAAAAAAAATTCACATGAAACAATCAACCTTCGAATTTGAAGACAGCCCAGGAAATATGGCTTATCAACAAAAAAGAAATCTATATGAATAATGTTTTCTCTTTCTTATTTCATGAACTTTTAAATGGTTCAGTGACAAACAGAAACGATCCTGATATATTGAAAAGTCATTAAAAAAACAGGAACCTTAAACAGTCGAACATTAAACTGCAAAGATTATGTGCAGCTACTCCGTACTAATGTCGGATCATGCTTCAGTGATGTCATAATTTATGTCTCTCAAAGCAATCCTTACATTCTGTTTGGTTAATTAACATCGGAAAGCTCTAAGAATCAAAGTATTACCACAACTGATAAAGATTAAGCTGACGTGACATACTGAAATAATTATATGAAATTTGCAGTCATTTTCATGAAATGCGAGTTTCTTTTTTCCTTCTTTTATTAAACTTTTTAAAACACAATTTGAGTAAAAAAAATTATGATGGAGGTATCAATGGGGAGAGTAATTATTGTAGGGAATGAAAAGAACTGAAATATAAAAAAGAAAATCAGCCACTGATAGCCAACTCACTGCAACACTCTCTATCCTGGCCACAAACCCTGGCCGCAACAGCCGAGCCAGGACATTTCTTGCCACACTCGTTCGGGGCGGGGTTATTGCAGATTCGTCTCCTCTCAGATTTGCCCAGCCCACATGTCTTGGAGCAAGCACTCCAAGAACCCCAAGGTGACCAGTTGCCATCCACTGTCAGATTTTAAAATTGAGATGTTTTTCAGAGCTGTTTTACTTCAAATCACATATTTTGCTACAAATTAAATATTTACATTCCTTGCATGGTTTGTAGACTTGTGTCCCACAACTCTCCACACAAATAAAAACTACAACAACAAAAATACTTTAATATTGAAAAGTGTTGAGAGTGGATAAATATAATTTGTAGTGCTAAGCCAATTGTTTATCTCAAAATTTCCTATACTATTTTGATTCCTCACTCTTCTTGACTGGTTCAATAATTATTGTTTTGAAAGTCCAGCTTACAGCCCTTGACCCAGGATGAGGTCATCTCAGAATGTTAAAGGGGTATGATTAGCAGTAGTACCGTTAATGTGCTAGGCTATCTTTCCTCTCCTTTCCTTTCTTCTATATTCCCGACTAAGCAATCCAATGAAGTGGGAGAGGAAGAAGAATTTTCAGCACGGCAGAGGTTGGGTACAAAGGTCGTAAGTAGACAGATAAGGAACCAATAAGACATCTAGACAAACAAAATGATTGAAAATGCAGAGATAATTTTTATGTGCAAAAAAATCAGCTAATAAGGATTACCTACCGCAACATTTCTTGTCATCATTGCAAGTTTTTGTGTTGACAGCCGTGCCAGGACAAGTCCTTCCACAATGGTTAGGGGCCGGGTTGTTGCAATACCGCCTCCTCACAGTCTGGCCCCGTCCACAAGTTGTGGAACACGTCTCCCAAGAACCCCAATTCGACCAACTGCCATTCACTTCAAGAAATAAGTTTGATTGGCAAAGATTAGGGTGATTGTAGGAAATAGGAAGTTCAAAAAGTTTTTAATAGTTGTGACTTACTTACCCCAAAACAACCAAGAAGGTCAGACGAGCTAAAAGATGTTGCCTAACAAAAATATCAGTGACATGGACATTAAGAAATAAATTTAATATCGAGAGTATGATTAGCTTGACATACAGATTTTTATGATAAATGAATAAACAACAAGGATTTAGCAGATAATAAAGAGAATGTTTGTTTGTTGTTAGTATATCATTTAATCTATGATACAGATTGCTCCCTTGAGTTAGATTTTTCAAGATATTTCAATTTAATAATGAGAAATTACATTATAATGAAAAAGTGTAATAAAGAAATATTAAAGTTCAGTATATGTTCACAGAATCAGCACTCTACTTCAAGTTCAATTATGTTGACTCGATAACATTTGCTGACAACTGCAGCTCTTTGATAAATGAAAATTTGGTGTATTTTCGAGAGTATGTGTAATTGTGCTCTTTGGTTTTGGCAAATTATATAGAAACAAGACGCATCTCGTCTTAATCAAACATTGATTTTTTTTCCCGCCTATTTTGTTCAGAATGCCACAGCTCAACAGCGTTTTTGGGTCGCTAGCTTAGGTAGTAGAGTGTAGGATTGATAACTATGACTTTGTGGGGCCAATCTCTTGTTGGATCTTCTAGTTGTGGATACACCATCTAACTAGACTTATCTGTAAATTGACAAAAAGCAGCTTTCAAGATTTTTCAAAAGCTTAAGGGGACAAAAATATAATAAGAAAAAAAACCCAGGTATGTGAGCCTCACAAGCAGACTTACCACAGCAGGGTACTCTTGTGTCACACTCTCTTCTTTGTCGTTCCTCTCCAGGACAGCCTCTGGTTCGGGTAGGGTCATCTCTTGACCTTTGACATGACCTGGTCCTGTACATAACACCTCGGTCACATGTCACACTACAGGCTGACCATTGGCCCCAGCTTGACCACTCGGGCTGGCGGACTGGGGAGGCATGGTGGAGTGGGGAAAGATATTAATTCTCATTTTAATTTAAAAAAGATCTTTGACACATAATAAGCTTCAATGAAAAATAATCTGTAGGAATTTTAGAATTCTTACAACACAGTGACTACTGACAACTTGATAGCTACGTTTTCAATAAACACAAGAAAGGGCAGTTATTTACAAATTTTGGCAAATATGTTAAAAATTATCACAACAAAAATGCTCGGATCGTAAAGGTATTATTATTCTGAAAAATTTCTTAGAAGCTATGATCATTTTTCACATCAAATAAAAAATTTCAACAATGTTGAGTTAACTAACTCTAGGTATCAAAATTATAATTTCAAATATTCTGTGACATAATGATAAGAAAATGTGCAGATTCTGAATCCAGTGATCTACTTGACTCATTACCAAACCTTCGTGTGTGTGTGTTTGCTCACAACCCTTCAAAACCTCAGTTCTTCGTTACATATCTCAAATTTATTTACCTTTCTCTCGTTTAACTTCAATTTTAAAAAACCCAAACTTTGAGAGAATCGTCCATTCACGATACTGTCTATTGGCATCAGAAATTTGTGGCATTGAAATTAGGTCTGGTATTTTCTGGTGGTTTTTTTTTTAAACAATTTCTGCTTTTCCTCTTTTCTAGTATAGGGGAAAAAGGGTTGGGGGACTGGATAAAGCTAGCATCTAAATTGCTGTGCACTGGCTTTAACTAAATCCAACCCATCAGCAACACAATAAGAATATTAATTGGTTTAAACTTAATCATAAATTTTGTCTGTGTTAAATTATATATACCATACTCTGTTTTAAGATCATAGAGAAAAGCTGTAAAGAAGTGGCAGGATCAATTAAACTTAAGTCAATGGTTTTGCCACAGAATGAACCAATTTTTTTCTTGCTAATAATACAATAGAAAGAGCACTTATCAAAGAACGATCTGTGCTTTAAAGATAAACTTACTTTTTTATCTTATATTCCTTCAAGCAAGTCAGGCTGCCTGGCAGCCCAATCTGTTAAACCAGGCATAAATAATTCTTTGCTTTTTCTATCACAATATATTTAAATATAATTTCAGTATACAGGGTGGCGTATATAGAATAGGAACAGTAACAAAGTATAGATAGAATATAAACAACCATTCTGTGTTGTACTCACATGCCATTCTTGCTTCAAATATAAAATAGGCAAACAAAGAAGTAGAGAAAAAAGAGCAAAATTGAAAAGATCTCAATGATGAGACGTGTTGTTAGATTTTTCTGAGTGTTAAAGCATGTTAATCAGAAAATCGAACAAACTCACATTGACAAATAGGCAAAATATAGCGACAGTTTCTGCCAGTAGATCCTGCAAATGAGGTTATTTTAGAAGGGTTAAAACAAAAAACAAGAATTGAAACGAATATTAAAAGTGAACAAAATAATTATGAGCATTCAAGTGCAGGTTATTGCAAGGATCAAACGCCTAAATCCACACCCTAAGATTTTTTATTACATTTTTGGCCTTTTCAAATGGATAGGAGATTGGAACAAAAATAATGCATGCCATAAGGATCATTTAGTAAATCGTGCCAAAGACTCACATGTCCATTTTTGGTTTGGATAAAAAATAAAAATTTTCTACAGATTCAAATTTGAGGGTGTATATATATCTATATAAAAACAGATTGACCATAATTGATTGTGTTGGAACTGAATATCAAGATATTTCTAAGTCTCAAGATTTTCATTCCATTCGCATTATTATTTCTGTTGAGGAATATTTTGATAAATCGATAGGGTCGATAAAGTTTCAAGTTAAATTTAGGGTTTAACTTTATTGCTTACAAGTGTAGCACTGTATCCTGCTGTAGGTATGGAGGACAAAACTAAGAACCATGGATATTTAATACATGTGTTCTTTTTGCACAACATGGGCAATTCATATCTGAATCAGTCTGGAACTTAAAAAACTGTTACTTTTAGAATAAGATTAGTATATTGTAGATCTGTTTATAAGTGTCCTTAAACACAAAGAGAAGTGTAAAAAAAGTAAGCTAAGAATCATATTTTATAAAAAAAAGCATTTCATTTATGAACAAACACCAAAAAGAATAGGCTTGTCAAAGTTGCAGGATTTGACTTGTAAAGTTAGGGGTTTTATTATGACTTTCAGAGGAATCAGACTCATTCTCTGAAATTGAAGAGCTCATATCGTCAAATCAAGGAATAAATTTTAATAGGGTGCAGATGGTTTTCATTCAAGTAAAGTTGATTTATGCTGGGGCAAACCAGTCCCAATCAGTAGATCCAGCCACTTGCAAATCTGCTGTCTTTGTGTGAGAAAAAGTAATGATAAAAAAAAATCAGAGAGCCTGCACAAAGAATTAATGAATGCTTTTAACTGGATCTGTTACGACAAAATAACATTTTAATTTCAAACCATGATTTACCAAACAAAAACAAAATTTTTTTTAAATGTTTCATTGTCTGCAAAGACAAACAGCAAACACATGCTCAAAATTTGAATAATTTGTGTAAAAGACAGCAACAGTCATGCACGAGGCTGGATCTCCCCATAACCTTGATGTTCCTATAAGTGTGCAGAGTCACAGAAAGGATATGCTATGTGTCACAAGAAAGGCTTGGTGAGTTATTTGTTAATTTGGTGCAGATTTGGACAGACAGAAAGGCATACACATACACAGATGTTCAAGTGTGACTTACCTGGGCAAGGAGATAAGGGACATCTGCCCACCTGGGAGGCCGCACCAGAGCAACGGCTGCTTCTCTCCCTTGACGGGAAGCTAATACACTGGCGCTCCCGTTTCCGCCTTCCATTTTGACCACATGTGACGTCACAGCTGCTCCACGATCCCCAGCTTGTCCATTCGATTCCTGTGACAGGAAAGCAGCACGAAAGGTTGTTATGCAAGTTCTACAGATCTAAAAGGTCTTCATATTTGCACATTTTCCCATGTTGCAATCTATATGTATTTTTACAGCGAATCTCGGGAAAAAATGTATTGCATGTTTTTTTTATAGCCTTTAATATTAGCGTCTATGATCATGACATTTGATCGTCCAGCCTCAAATATGCCTAATATCTTACCTCCAACTTGGGTATGTGTAGAAATTGGGCGTCTCACCTTTATATGTATGTCTTGCCCGGCCACGGCTTCAGAAGTTAAAACACATTAAAATATGGCTGAGATAACATATTTTGTCCCTAAAGCGACTAGTTCAAACAAAACGACTTACTCTCACATTCCGCCATGGCAGGACATCTTCCCATCTGTACATCGGACCCTGAGCAACGATTGCTTCTCTGCCTTGATGGGGAACTGATGCACTCACGTTCCCTTTTCCGCCTTCCATTGCGGCCACACGTGACGTCACAGCTGCTCCATGAACCCCAACTTGTCCACTCGATTTCTGTGAGAGGAGCATGACAGGTTACGAGGAAAAAAATAATTATGTCAATATTATTACCACTAGTACAACAGTCTGTCTGTCCCTCTCTGTCTGTGTCTCTCTCTGTCTCTGTCTGTCACTCTCTTTCTCTCTCTCTCTCTCTCTCTCTCTCTCTCTCTCTCTCTCTCTCTCTCTCTCTCTCTCTCTCTCTCTCTCTCTCTCTCTCTCTCTCTCTCTCTCTCTCTCCTTCCCCTCCCCTTCTGTGACTATGTCAAAACATAAAAGAATCAAATTATCTAAACTATCACAACAGAGAAGCTTTTCTTCATTTCTGAAATTAACCCGCCAAAAGGACTAATTAGCTCCTGGATTGGGATGGGTGGGCTGTGGGCCCTTGGGGAAGAATAGAAAGGCCAAAATCAAAGCTCTCTTTTCTCCTCCTCTCTCCACCTGCCCCATGCTGTCCAGACTTACTCTCGCAAGGAGCCATGGGTGGACACCTCCCCACTTGGCGGTCTGGACCCTCACAACGATCGCCAACCTCCCTGGCTGGAAGCCTCATACATCGCCGCTCGCGCGTGCGCCTTCCGTCCCTCCCACACGTGACGTCACAGCTACTCCAAGCTCCCCAGCTAGTCCACTCATCTCCTGTGGGTATATATGAGAGAAGATTTTGTCTTGCCTTCTTCTCTCCCTGCAGTTTTTGTCTTTATTTTGTATAAGGTTTTGCGATACTTATTGTGAGTATAAAGTATTCAAAGAACGAGATGTATTTTAGCTAGAGAATGTGTTACAACAGTAACTACTCAAGTTTGTCTTCAAGTTAAAGAGTATGTTAGCTAGAAAATGTGTTACAACAGTAACTACTAAAGTTTGTCTTCAAGTTAAAGAGTATGTTAGCTAGAAAATGTGTTACAACAGTAACTACTAAAGTTTGTCTTCAAGTTAAAGAGTATGTTAGCTAGAAAATGTGTTATAATCTTCCCTACTCACTGTTGTCTTTCCGCTAAAAAATGTGTTATAATCTTCCCTACTCACTGTTGTCTTTTCGCTAGAAAATGTGTTATAACGCTAACTATTCTTTTTTTTTTTTTGTTTCTTAGCTGAAGGATATGTTATATACCTACTTCTCAAAGCTGTCTTTCAATTAGAGAATATGTTATAACCCTGACTACTCTCTGATGTCATTTAAAAAGAGAATGTGTTATATCTGAAATACTGCTGTCTTTTATTTAGAGAAAGTGTTATAACCCTCATTACTCACTACTGTCTTTTAGCTAGAGAATATGTTATTACCCTGTGGTTGTGTGAAACTAGTAACAAGAACTACGCATTGACATCTTTTAGCAACAAAATGCATTATCACACAAACTGCTAAAGGTTGTACTTTAATTCTCGTATGTTTTATATCACAATGAACTGATCACACTATCTACTCAATGAAATCTTTTAGTAAGAAAATGTTTACCACGCTATCTAATTCTGGTTGCCCTCTTTATTAACACAACCCTTTCATGATTGTCTTCTTTTTTTCTGGAGGATAATGTTCTATTACAACTATTCATGCTTGTTTGAGCTAGTGATTGTGTTATTATACTGACGCTGAGCTTCGTCTTGAAGCTTCTTGTTGCATTTGGTGCAGCCTTTCTGGAATGTCAGGTACAAATCCTTCAAAGTCTTCGTGACGCTGTCCAAAGCTTTCTGTACCTCAGGATCCGTGGATATACAGCACTTTCTGTTGCCGTCACAGCCATCTGTGGATACAGGATAGTAGATGGTTACAAGAATAAAAGACGGACAAGCTAACTGAGAGGCATGATTATAGAGAGGAAGACTTAGAGAGAGGTTAAATAGAGGCAAATAACCATACACCGCGATAGGGTTGTACAAGAATCTACTTATCTACTTCAATTGTTTCAAATGGTTTCTTTCTGCCTATAAAAGTCTCTGTGTGTGTGTGTGTGTGTCTCTCTCTCTCTCTCTTCCTCTCTCTCTCTCTCTGGTAACCAATATCCCTGGGATATCCCGTGAAACTTTGAACAATCTCAGATTTTCATCACGTTATCGTCCTCTGCTTTTCATCGTAACGATAAAAATTGAGAGAGATTAATTTAATCAAAAGTAACACATATGAGAAAAGAAATTTTGAAAAAAGAAACACTAAAACAAACAGACAGAGCAAGGTCATTATGATCCCTGCAGGTATCAACAGTTCACGCCTGGACAAGCATCAAGCAGGAGGCTGAACTGCTTCCCTTAAGCAGTTGGAGATTATTGCAAGATGTCCAGTAACTTAGTGTTCAGGGTCTTACAGGAGATGTCATGTAGTTCTAACAGTAAGCATATGCCAGCAGACGTCAGCAACTTAGTGCGATCTTACTGGAAACATCTTCAGGTTGTCAAAACAATAATTATCCACCTTAGATTCTTTTTTTTTCTTCGATAACATTACTTCTTTTCAGCCTAATTAGGAAACTGTTACATTATTATTCATCTCCTGTGGAAAGTGTATTCCTTGCGTGTTCAAGGCAAGGTCACATCTTGTTAATTACCGGAAAATTTTATTCTCGAATTCATATCGTTATAATAGTTTACAGCCTGTACACAGCATAATTATTCACATGGTATTCTCAGATACGTTCCCTTTCATGGACGCCTCGTCAAAAGTCATTCTGTGACTAGCAGAAGTTGGTTGGAGAGTGTTTATATTATAATTATCACATCACATTCACAAAGTGTTCACGTCATTCTATTCCACAATGTCTACGTCTTCAAATTTCATTTATCATGTGTAAAATTTCTTTCTGCAATTCACAGAGCTTCCATAGCTAATAATAAGCCAAATTATTATTTATATTTATATTAACAAAACACTTCACAGTGTGTTCACAACACATCCACAGACTTCACATCGTGTTCAAATCGTATTCACAGACTTTCTTGTGTGTTCACATCATATTCACATACTACACAGCGAGTTCACATCATATCCAAGACTTCACAACGTGTTCACATCATATTCACAGACTTCAAAGCATGTTCACATTATATTCACAAGCTTCACTGAGTGTTCACATCATAGTCACATACTTTGCAGCGTGTTCGCATCATATTGATAGACTTCACAGCGTGTTTATGTCATCTTCACAGATTTCACAACGTGTTCACATCATATTGATAGACCACAGCGTGTTCACATCATTTTCATTAATAATTCAGAGAAAGTTCCATCATATTCTAAAATGTTCTATATTTATTCGTTTTATCCTCGACACTCCGAATTCATTCCATTTTTGTAATTCACATCAAATTCGCAACCTGTTTACATTAATATTGATAGATACTTACCAGGTATCGCGCAGCCAAAACTGATTAAGTTCTGTAACTGACGCGCCCATTTCTGCATGTCCAGGGCAGGTCCGTGAAGTGGACATTGGTAAGTCTCAAGCCGCTCTGGTCACACAAAGGGGGAGATGGGGGGAGGGGGGGGGGTGCGACCCTTAAGTTAGTACATGTATTATACTTGGATATATGTATAATTATCATACGATCGTGATTTGAATATGTCGAAGCTTAAAGAGAGAGAGAGAGAGAGAGAGAGAGAGAGAGAGAGAGAGAGAGAGAGAGAGAGAGAGAGAGAGAGAGAGAGAGAGAGAGTCAGTTAGATTTTAGGAAAAAAAAAACTTTTTTCAGTGAATTTTGCTCGTGAGGAGAAAAGCAAGATTGATATTCAAATAAATAACAGTTTTCGTAACTTAGTGGCAATGCACCATAAGCTATAGTGTAAAATTGTGCTACGCTACACACATACACACAAAAAAAAGCTACAATTGAAGAAATCTTTCAATTGCCACATGATTTACATTTTCTCTTTATTGTGTGTTGAAGAAAATTATAGATTAGACTGTTTCCGATACAAAATTGAGGTTAAATTTATAGCTGAGCAGCTGAAGGTAAATAAAAAAAAAGGCTGATACTAAAAAGTAACTAAAAGTTCAATATGCACAGTATCAATAAATACTGTCATGAACAAATTACCATTGATCGGTTGTGATATGTAGAGTTAATACCAAGTTACCATTGATTAGTTTTAAAAGGTAATGTTAATACAAAGTCACCAATGATCGGCTTTGATAGGTAGTGTTAATACAAATTAACAATTGATTGGTTTTGATAGGTAGTGTTAATACAAATTAACAATTGATTGGTTTTGATAGGTAGTGTAAAAAGTCACCATTGATCGGTTTTGATAGGTAGTGTTAATTCAAAGTCAACATTGATCGTTTTCCACAGGCAGTGTTACTACCAAGTTACCATTGATCGGTTTCGACAGGCTGTGTTACTACCAAGTTACCATTGATCGGTTTCGTCATGCAGTGTTACTACCAAGTTACCATTGATCGTTTTCGTCATGCAGTGTTACTACCAAGTTACCATTGATCGCTTTCATCATGCAGTGTTACTACAAAGTTACCATTGATCGTTTTCGTCATGCAGTGTTACTACCAAGTTACCATTGATCGTTTTCGTCATGCAGTGTTACTCCCAAGTTACCATTGATCGTTTTCGTCATGCAGTGTTACTACCAAGTTACCATTGATCGTTTTCGACACACAGTGTTACTCCCAAGTTACCATTGATCGTTTTCGACAGGCAGTGTTACTACCAAGTTACCATTGATCGGTTTCGACAGGCAATGTTACTACCAAGTTACCATTGATCGTTTTCGACAGGCAGTGTTACTAACAAGTTACCATTGATCGGTTTCGACAGGCAGTGTTACTACCAAGTTACCATTGATCGGTTTGGACACGCAGTGTTACTCCCAAGTTACCATTGATCGGTTTTGATAGGCAGATCATCGATACCAACTGACCTTCTTTGAGAGATCAAAATAGAGCGTAACTATCAACCAACCCATGCATGATGGACATCGGTCAAGGTAGCTCTCCATCCTATCAAAGTCCATCAAGGTCCGGCCTGCGTCTTGCATGAGGCTCGTTCTGGCCACTTCCTGTCTGGCCAGCCTTGGATCTTCGTCTCCACCGCTAACCAGGCTTCTGTAGTGGTCAAAGGTTATAGGGGATAATTTTAGAATTAATATTGTTTTAAGGACAAAGCGGTGGAATGAGTGAAAGATTTTGCTGATTAATAATTTGGCTAACAACCGAGCAACCTGTGTCATGTAATATACACCTAGCAAGATGAGATCCACAAAATCATACATATGTCAACAGCAAGCGGCAAACAATTCCCAAAAGAAAATCCTCACAAGTCTAAGGTTCAAAATGAGGTTAAGAATGCAGGTAAAGTTGTGATTTAGCAATGGGATAATACATCAAAATTGAGAAGGACATAATGTTATCTTTGGGATGGCATCTTATTAAGAATGAGATGGTATACTATCATCACTAAAATCTATACTATCAGCGTTTGAATGCCACGTAATTATCATCATTGCAAAATTATGTTACCAATATTGAACTGATAAATTATTTTCAAAGGGTGACATTATATCACCTGTATGATGACATAACATCAACATTACAATGACATGTAATTATCATCATTGGAATAATAATAATAATAATAATAACAACAACAACAACAACAATAACAACAACAACAACAACAACAACAACAACAACAATAATAATAATAATAATAATAATAATAATAATAATAATAATAATAATAATAATAATAATAATAATAATAATAATAATAATTTTACCATTCGGATGGCTTCTTATAAAAATAGGATGAAATATTATCAACAATGGAAGGATATATTTTTAAACACTGCAATGACATGCTGTTAACATTTGACTGAACTACCGCAATCGGACTGGGTTTAAATTTTTAAGTTGTTAGTGGAAGAGAGCAACAGAGATAGGCTGTTTTGTGAAAGATTAAGAGCGCCCAGAGCCAAGAGAAAGGGTAGATCTAGTTCAATGTGGGCTGGACAAGAGAAATAAGCGAAGATCAGTCTGGTTGAGAGAAGTGTCGATGCTGCTGTAGAAGAGAGCAGTGGAGTTAGCCGGTTTTGTTGAAAGACAATGCAGAGCCAAGAGAAAGGATAGATCCTTTTTTTTTTGTTGACGTTTATTCATCAAATTCCAAAGGATAGACAATTCCATTGGCCAAATAGAGGACAGAGGCCTTCATCATAGTATATATTACTTTGCATAAAATTTGATATACAAGATGAGGTTGTAAACACACTTAAGGCATCAAAATACTAAGCTGATACAGCAATCGTAATAAAGGACAGATCTAATTCCATGCGGGCTGGACTAGATCTAGAGAGGTAAGACACTCACCTAAAGCGCACATCAGTCTGGTTTAGAGAAGTGTCGATGCTTTCGTTACTGAATGCTGAGATAAAAGAAAAAAAAAAAGACAAAGTTTGATTTTTACAAAAATACAGTAAATTTGGGCTGATATTCACCATACCATAACAGTCCCCAAAAGGCAAAGAATAAGTTCTGAATATAGAAATTGTTACACTTGAAGACATTTAACAAATTATTGTGTACTATTGATTCATGGGTTTTTTATAGAGCATACTTCTTAGAAAATATCTTTGACACTACAAACACACCTAATTAGTCCGTGGAGGATGATAGGGGTGCAAGGAACCAAAACAAAACTTATTCCAAGCCGAGGCTGTATTTCGAATCAGCGTTTCAATGTTTGTGTACATAATTTATTAAAAAAAAAAACAAAAAAAAACGTACAAATTTGTTTTTCCAAAGCAGGTAAGTGTAACATTAGTTGTAGCCAGTTTTTAACAACCTAGCCAGTAGAAGGATGGGCAAAGGCAGCGCTTTGGAAGGACTTCTGAAAATGGGTACGATATCTCTATCATATTAAAGACGGCTTCTAAGAAATGGAGGACTGATAAGCTGAGAACCCTCTGGATTCAAATTTACAGCACCGCAGGCCAATATTTGCCATGCAGAACGTATAAATGCTTTAAGTAAGTGTGAATCATTTCCTGACAGTGAAATACTAATAATAAAAAACTACGGCGTAATATATCCTATATCATATATTAGTATTCTAGACCAACGTATCCAATCAGAAGTCCTACCACCGCTTTTTTATCCATCTTTTTTTTTTATAGGAGAATGGAATATCGACTATCTTTTTCGCTTGCCTCTTCTCCTTTTTTATTTTATTTTTTTATTTTTTTGTCTTCTTACATTGATTACCTTGATAGCCACTTGAGCCTTATCAAAAGCCAATATCATTTTTTTTAAAGGAATAACTTTATAAAGAGGATCCAGTGTGTCAAACGTTTCATATGGTGCCAGGTTAGGATAACGGAGAGAGTTTGGTATTATTTTGACTTTCAGAACAAACCATTCGGGAGCGGGAATAACAATGCCTTGTGGAGTTACTTACCTTGCTACATTATGAATCTCTCTCTCTCTCTCTCTCTCTCTCTCTCTCTCTCTCTCTCTCTCTCTCTCTCTCTCTCTCTCTCTCTCTCTCTCTCTCTCTCTCTCTCTCTCTCTCTCTCTCCCTCCCTCCGTCTCTCTTTCTCTCTCTCTCTTTCTTTCTCTCTCTCCCTAACTTTAATCAAGAAAAGAAAACACCCCAAATGCTTGGCCGTTTTTCAAGCGAATGACCTTATCACACGTCTAGCAACATCACTTAAAAAACGGAAAATCAGTTTTGCCATGTTAAATTGCTAGCTATTTTTTTTTTATCTTTAATAGGTCACATGTCCCCTTAAAATTTCCGAAAAAGGAAAACTCTTTTAACGTCGTTAGGAGAATTTCCAACAAGAGCGAGATAGGCTGTTCAGATGAACACCCCCCCCCCCCCTTTTCCAGATGCCCCCATCATAAATCGAATACTGGACCTCTATACTGCCAATCTAAAGTTATACTAACTGAGCCTTCTGGCATCTCGTCATTACAGGTTTGATTAAATATTGTGGTTACTTGTGCTTTTGCGTGTTTGTCCCTGAACTTGAACCTTGGGGAACCCTTGTAGCGCCGCAGTTGGGACGTATAGCAAGGGGAGGAAACTGCTTGGTTATTTTTTTTTTCTCGTTTACAAAGACTAAAGGCAATGGTGTAATCTTTGCGGTCACATAAACTGTAAGATTCCCGCCAACCAGCCTGGAAACAGGTCTGGTTCAATGAGATCCGAACCCAGCATTAGACAGCACAAATTAATGTTCTAACACCCGACCACACAAGTGCCAGTCCAATGTACTACCCCCCGCCCCTCCTCCCAACCACCAAATGAATATAAAAATTAATGTCTTTTAAATGAGTGTTACATCCCATCATTTAAAATTCATTGCTAGCCTTGTATTTTCTACATTTTTTTATTTCCCTCTTCACCCGTGTCTCGTTATCACAGGGTTTTTCTCTAAGTTTTTCTTTGTCTTGGCCTTTCATCTTTGCCTTTACTCATTTATTTCTTCCTGCCTTTA
>JAWDGP010000361.1:132500-152500 GCA_033675545.1 Elysia crispata
AAAATATCTTAAAACAATCCTTTTAAAAGATCTAATTGTTTCAAAGTTATGGCTCGAATATTGGAAAGTGATCAAGACATTTTGTACACCTAAAACACCTAATTTATTTCATGGAAAAGTTAAAAACTTAACATGCTCAAGATCTATAGTGCCATTTTAGTCGGTAGCCAAGTCTTTGGGATTCCAATCGGGGAAATCGAATAATTATTCATTTTCCGAATCTATTTTAAGAACTTTTTAAACCCACATAAGAAGCCTTGCGGTTCTCGCAAAAAGTGCATAAGGGTGCACTGCCTTTCGGGAATTTATAGCTGCGCATTTACCTGATGATGAACTGTTTTACAAAATCTATAAATAGCTTTGGATTTTCCATAATTAGCCAAATATTCTTATTTGCGCTCAAAAGGTACAAGCATTAGATTCTAATAGAAGCTGGACCTTTCTTAACACTCGCACAAACTAGGGTGAAAAGCTAAGGACAAACAATGGGATGGGTTTGTTCAACAAATCTCATTTACACGGATCCCATAACTCTTCCTTGCCGACAAACGATCAATACAAAAAATTCAGTTCGAAGAACCAATGAGAAAAGAGGCGCGGTAATAATAATTATTATTTCGCTATCTCAGAGTATTCACCAATCGGATTTTCCCGCATCATGACCTCTAACCTCCACTTCGTCCTAAATGACCCATAGTTCTATTTCCTGTGAGAGGACGCGGGCTGCATGCAATGATGAGATCCGGCCGATATGCCGAGGAACAACAAATCGTTAAGCTTATAATTGCCAGGTCGAGTCTCTTATCTAAACTGACCCGTTTATTTAGTCCGCACCCGCACCTGGCGTGGACGCTTCGCCGACGGAATTACCTTACGGTTTCACTTAGCCTTGAGGTTTGACGTCATCCCGCGAGAAGGATGGACCAAAGACAATCCCTATTTATATAAATACACATGGAGCGCATTACGGGGAAAGCTTTGCTAGCTCTGAATCTGCGTCTTTCGTAAAAGAAAAGAATGCCCCGTGCTGGGACAAGACAAAAACAAAACAAACCTTGTCATTTCAATTTCTTACCATCCGTGAAGAACGAAATATCTATCGCAGTAAAAACACGGAAATATTTATTTGAAAACACATTATTTAAGATCTCAGCTTATTTGTTTCTGGGGTTTTTTTCCTCCAATCTTTCTTTCTTCATTTATGACTCAGAGGACGGAGGGTTATGAAGCAGCCAGCCTGTCCCGAGATCTGCTCAGCGTTCTATCATAGAGTTCGCCGAAACTTCAGCCTTACGACGGTGGAAATTATACATCATCGTTAGAGTTTCGCTCTCCCACATTCGGTATTCGTACACAGGATTTGGATTTTTTTTTCTTTTTTTTTTTTGGCCGGCTTCTTTTTCTCTCAGTGTTCAAATACAAAGATTTGGATTTTTGTAACTTTGTTTTTTTTTATTTTTGTTTTTGTCGTTTTTTTGTTTTTTTTTTGTATAATTTTTTCATTAACATTATTTTCATCTTAACATCATTTCAAGAGCTTAGACCTTAAGTAGTGTGGGAGTGTATGTGTTAAGATGGATAAAAATAAGCCCGCAAGGGAAAGGGGGGGAGGGGTGTATATGACTTCGCAATAGAACAGGCAAAAGTGATGACCCACTTAAAGTAAATGACCCAGATATGGAGATGACCCAGTAATACCTAATGACGGAGTTATACAGTAACGACGAAAAATGAAAAGTAAACAGATAAATACAGATACAAGAGTGGGTCAGCAGCTGTTCTCTGATTTTAAGCTGTGGTTGAACCTTTACTGCTCAATACAGGCCGTGATCTGATCTTTTTAAACAAACATTACAAAAGAGAGGTTCCCATTGAGGCTTCCAAAGGAACAGGCTGAGAAGCCGAAATAAGTGTGAGAGGTAGCTATATCATTTCACTATATGGCACAGTTAGGACAGTTAGATAGTTTTGTTGTGTAAGTCTGTAGTGTAAGAGTGACCTATATCATTTAACTATTTGGCACAGTTAGGACAGTTAGATAGTTTTGTTGTGTAAGTCTGTAGTGTAAGTAGAGTGATCTATATCATTTAACTATTGGCACAGTTAGAACAGTTAGATACTTTTGTTGTGTAGGCCTGTAGTGATAGAGTGATCTATATCATTTCACTATTGGCACAGTTAGAACAGTTAGATACTTTTGTTGTGTAGGCCTGTAGTGATAGAGTGATCTATATCATTTCACTATATCGCACAGTTAGACCAGTTAGACAATTTTGTTGTGTAGGCTTGTAGGCTGATTTATAAGTGCGTTCTGAGTACACTTCTGCCCTAACTATGCCCAAAAGTTAAAAGAAATAGATCCCTATAACTCAAACATGCAAAAGTTTGTTCACTTCGATGGCTTGGTCTGTATATTAGGGAGCCTCGCTTCCCATCTGAAAATAACCGCGGTAAAGATCCATGTTTGTGCAGATATAATGGCGGAAGCGCCTCCATAACAAAGTGCATCCAGTTTTATCAACTAAAGGTCAAAAAAGGTTCCGTCATGGAAAAGAGAGAAATACCACTGTGCTGAATGAGATTGCAGAGATTCTACTTGCTTTCTTTGTTTCTGTTAAGATGGAACCTTTAGAATCTCATATAAGGGTTAGATATCACCTGCCAAGGCTTTTAACCTCGGGCGAATGACAACATTAAACCCAAGGGATTTTTGGGTTTGTTTTTGTTGTTTTTTGTTGTTTTGCTCTATTCCTGCCTTTATTTTCATATTTTCTCTACTTTGAACGCTGCTTTGTACTGGTATAAAACGCTAGAGAAGGCTTGGGAGACTTAAAAAGAGTTAACAAAACAAAAAAAACCGCAATATTCCGAAAAAGAGTGTTATGAAAGGTCCGCTAAGATAGGTAGCAGGTGAAGTCAGAAGCTGCTTGTCTTGCAATGCCAATGCGAAGAGAAGTGAAGGAAAAACTTAAACAGTAGGGGTAGGAGGGTGGGAGAGAAATAGAGAGAATATGGAGAAAGAAAGCAGGAAGGATCAAGAGAGAAAATGTGGAGAGCGGGAGAGAGAGAGAGGATATAAAGAAATAAAACAGGAAGGAATAATAGAGATGGTGAGGATAGTGGAAGAGAGAGAGAGAGAGAGAGAGAGAGAGAGAGAGAGAGAGAGAGAGAGGATATAAAGAAATAAAACAGGAAGGAATAATAGAGATGATGAGGAGAGTGGTAGAGAGAGAGAGGGAGAGAGGGAGAGAGAGAGAGAGAGAGAGAGAGAGAGAGAGAGAGAGAGAGAGAGAGAGAGAAAAGATATGGAGAATTAAAACAGGGCAGAAAATGAGGAGAGAGGGAGATAGAACGAGAGAGAGAAAAAGAGAGGATATGAAGAAATAAAACAGAAAGGAATAATTGAGAAAATGAGGAGAGTGAGAGAGAGAGAGAAAGAGAGAGAGAGAGAGAGAAGCTATGTAGAATTAAAACAGGACAGAAAATGACGAGTGAGGGAGAGAGAAAGAGAAAGAGAGAAAGAGAGAGAGAGAGAGAGAGAGAGAGAGAGAGAGAGAGAGAGAGAGAGAGAGAGAGAGAGGCAAGGTTTGGTAGACAGACATAGAGAAAGATGATCTTTCCGGCAGTGTGGCTAAACACAAATACAGGTAAATAAATAATTGAAAGGAGATTTTTAATCCAAAACATCGAGAGAAAACCAATCCACTTTATCTAGAAACCTCTAAAAATATGGACAAAATTTTACACCAAGTTTAGTAGAAAACTTTATTTTTTACAGCAGGCTTATTACTAATTTTGTATCATCGCCAGAGGTCTCTGTGGTAGAGCGCTCGCCGTGACATCTGAAGGGACTTGCCTTGCGAGTTCCAACCCTCTTAATTTTCAATGGATTCTTCTAAGATCTCAGTTTCTAGATCTCGAATTGATGTAGCTTTTGAGATATACTAGTAGCAAAATAGGTTTGGTTTGTTTTTTGCCTGGTCAACATAATTATTTTGGCGGTAAAGAGCAGACAATAAAATGGGCTTAGTTTATAGTGGGTAGGCAAGCTGCCAATACCTCAGCAAAAGTGATAGCCTGGCGAGCACTGGAGTACAACTGCAAGCATATATAACCAACTCGCTGAGCAGGAATGCTGGGAAACGTTTTATAACTGGCGAGTCAAACACAAGAAAACGAGGGTGGATCAAGCAAAACACATAGGGCACTGACGTAGTTCGAGCGGTAAAGAATCGGAGATCTTTATGGCTCCGTGGAATAACTGACATCTAGAAATGCTAAGCATCTGATTCACTCGAGGCTTCCTAAAATACATGCAGGCCAAGTACCGAAGTGAACAAACTTTTGCAGTAAGCGTAAGAGTGAGCTTTTTCATTTAACTATTTGGCAGAGTTAGGACAGTTAGATAGTTTTGTTGTGTAGGCCTGTAAGCTGAATTGTAAGTGCGTTCTGAGTACAATCCTGTCCTAACGATGCCCAAAAGCTAAAAGAAATAGATCTCTTTTGGTCAAACATGCAAAAGCTAGTTCATTTCGGTGACATGGCCTATATATTTAGAAGCCTCGGCATCACCCCACAGACTATTATTGTTTACAAAACAGATCTTTTACCCTCCAAACCGAAGCTTGCTCAAGCGGTCGGTGTGTCGGGTATTTCCGAGGAATGCCGCCAACCTGCGTGGACTCGCCTCAGTAGCTGCAAGCAGTGTGGAGGGTTGCGGTAAAATGATTACTATGTCAAGATTGACCGTAAATCACCGTAAAAGTTTGTTGTAGCATGCTTCAGCTAGCTTGGAAGCTCATGGTTTCGTTTCGGCAACCAAGGCAACAGGCGGAGTAGATCTGCTCTATTCTGCCATTTACGCCATGTCGCCAATCGGCAAAGTAGTAGCAAGTCATGATGAGCGCACAAAGTGCAAATAAAATAAAAAAAAAAAAAAAAAGAAGAAGAAGAAGAAGAAGAAGAAGAAGAAAGAGAAGGAGAAGGAGAAGGAGAAGGAGAAGGAGAAGGAGAAGAAGAAGAAAAAGAAGAAGAAGAAGAAGAAGAAGAAGAAGAAGAAGAAGAAGAAGAAGAAGAAGAAGAAGAAGAAGAAGAAGAAGAAGAAGAAGAAGAAGTTAAACGTAGATCAAACGGGTTTTTCATCTTTTTTTTTTAATACTTTATGGCAATTTTCTTTTTACAAAAAAAACTCTTTAGTTGATCTTTGTCTAGCAGAGAGAGGGCACCGTGAAACTACACTAGACCTACAATCAGCGTCCATTTTCATAAAACCTCAAAGCTAAGAAACCTATTGTATCTATTTCTCTGATTCCTTCTGATAATTTTCTCCTCATAAAACTCGGAAAAGAAAGAAGCTCAGATTGCAGTTTGAGAGGTCGTGTACAAGGTTAAAAACAACTGCCAATTCTAAACTTACCAACCTATGTAAAGATCAATCTGAAGGCTGATTATGCGTTTATGGATTTGCGTAGCGTCGATAGTTCCGCTACATTTTGCGAATTCAAACTACATGCACAAAAGCAATCAAAAGGATTTATAAATAGACAAATATATTACACAAATAGTTAACTATTCTAATTTTTCATGATAAATCTCTTTCCTTTGATCAATAGGAAAAACGATTTCACAAAGAGTGAAGGTATGGGCATTTTTTACAGTCACATCAAGCAATAAAATACACCGTTCATAAGCATGACACAATGCAACTGGCATACTAGAGATGTATTTTGAATACGCGTGGTCCGTGTTAAAGCAACTGGCATACTAGAGATGTATTTTGAATACGCGTGGTCCGTGTTAAAGCAACTGGCATACTAGAGATGTATTTTGAATACGCGTGGTCCGTGTTAAAGCAACTGGCATACTAGAGATGTATTTTGAATATGCGTGGTCCGTGTTAAAGCAACTGGCATACTAGAGATGTATTTTGAGTACGCGTGATTCGTGCTAAAGCAACTGGCATACTAGAGTTGTATTTTGAGTACGCGTGATCCGTGTTAAAGCAACTGGCATACTATAGATGTATTTTGAATACGCGTGATCCGTATTAAACCAACTGGCATACTAGAGATGTACTTTGAATGCGCTTGATCTGTGTTAGAGCAATTGGCATACTTGAGATGTATTTTGAATACGCGTGGTCCGTGTTAAAGCAACTGGCATACTTGAGATGCATTCTAAACACGCGTGATCCTTGCTAAAGCAACTGACATATTAGGGATGCATTCCAAACACGCGTGATCCTTGTTAAAGCAACTGACATACTAGAGATGCATTCTAAACACGCATGATCCTTGCTAAAGCAACTGACATACTAGAGATGCATTCTAAACACGCGTGATCCTTGCTAAAGCAACTGACATACTAGAGATGCATTCTAAACACGCGTGATCCTTGTTAAAGCAACTGACATACAAAAGTTTGTATTTTAAACACGCGTGACGCTTGTTAAAGCAACTGGCATATTAGAAATGTATTCTAAACACGCGAGACCCTTGCTAAAACATAGTACTTAGTTTTGTAAAAATCGCATTCCATGTGACGGAAAATCATAAGCCGATTTTTTGGTAGGAATACAATATAATTTGATCTATATTGTTTCACTATTGTCATTATTATGATGGAGAAAACAGAGATAAGTTAAGGGGGAAAAATTACACACTATAATTTATTTTGAACAATGTTTTGATAAAATTGGTCTTAAATCTCTTAAAAACGTAAAAATCCATGACCGAATTTGGACCGGTATCAATAAATGAAATTGGACTCTGCATTATTGCAGCCATTGTAAAGCATACGCTAAAGTATAAAAATTGGCCTTTATATATATATACTGGATTGGCAATATCTAAAGTGCAAAATGGCTTTCTGAAAAGGCGCAGATTGCTATAAAAAGTTTTAAGTGTTTTTAAGAGTGCGTGAGTGTGTGTGTGTGTGCGTGCGTGAGTGCATAGACGTTTAGAATTGTGAAGGGTGCGCGACTTAAGGCCAAAGATGAGTGGGGTTTTTTTTTAAGGATGAGCCAAGCTGGGAAAACTCTTCACACGTCCTCAGTACAACTGATGGTGTGAGTGTAGGAGGACTGGTTGAGGGAGATGGGTATTGTCAGCCAGAGAAAAAGAGAGAGAGACACAAAGAGAGAGAGTCAGACAGACAGACAGAGAGAGAGAGAGAGAGAGAGAAAGAAAGAGACATAAAAACAGAAAAAGAGCGCGGAAGAGAGAGAGGCAGGTACAGGTTTAAAAAAAAACAAATATTTTTACTCATTCGAATACTTGGCAAACACTTAATATGAATAGATGGTCAAGTAAAAATGAAACGAAACGATTTAAAAACAAAATCTATATGAAAGATTAACAAAGCGGAAGTAGATACAGAGGTTAAAGTTGAAGAGTTCAAGCAACCGAAAAAAAATACTGGACAGGCAAATTCAGTCCGAGAAAGAGAAAAGTGTAAGAGAGTGATTTAGGGGACTTCAGGAAAAAAGAAACAGGTAACAATATAAGAAGAATGAGAGTCTATTGTTAAAGGGGGGGAGGAAATGTTTACAGAGAAAAAAGATTTACAAGAAAAGGCAGATGTGTAAAGGGAAACAGGCGAGACAGAAAGACTGACAGAGGTAGACAGAATAGAGACGAGAAACAAAGATTTAAAGAGAATGGCTAGGCAGCGAGAGAGAGAGAGAGAGAGAAAGAGTGAGAGGGGGTGGGGTGGGGGGAGGGGGGAAGGGAAGACCGTGTGTGATTTCTTTAAAGAGAGGGAGAGAAAAGGAAGGGAGGTAGAGAGAGAAATACAAGGAGAGACCAAGGAAGAGAGGGAAGAGAGAGAAAGAAAGAGACATTTTAAAAGATATTGAAACGGAAAGGTAACGATTCAAAACATCTTTGAAGAGAAATAAAAGAAACAGACAGAAGAGGAAATGGTAGGAAAAACAAGGAAAGATATAAAAAAAGAGCCTATAAGAGTAGAAAGAGAGTGACAGATGGACGCAGGAATATATGAACGGAGAAAGTTTCAGAAAGGATGAAAGAGTGAAACAAAGAGAGAAATATAAACTAAAGAAGAGAGAGCGAGAGAGAGAGAGAGAGAGAGAGAGAGAGAGAGACAGACAGACAGACAAACAGACAAACAGACAGACGGATAGACAGATAGACAGACAGAGAGGAAATAGGCACACAACTGTATAATTACAGGACAAAAAAGAAATACTAAAACAATTATTAATTCAACATTTAAACGTATTCTGACGCGGCTTTCAAAGTGAAACGGTTAGATGTTGAATTGATAATAGTTTTGATATTTCTTTTTTGTCCCTTAATTATAAATTTGAGTGCCTATTTCTTTTTAGACCTTTTATTATTCGATTTATAGACACATACACACACACAAAGTTATCCTTAAAGTGTTTTTTTTTTTTTTTTTTTTTTTTTTGGCCTTCTATTTAGAGAGAGAGAGAGAGAGAGAGAGAGAGAGAGAGAGAGAGAGAGAGAGAGAGAGAGAGAGAGAGAGAGAGAGAGAGAGAGGATGATGGGGTTGAGGAAGAGATCAGCAGCAGATAGACAGTCAGTCAGACACAGAGACAAAACGAAAAAAAAAAAAAAGGCAAGCAAGTATTTCGAGTACATTCAAAGATCAAAGAAGATTAAACATGAGAAGTGGCGTAAATCTCTGAACCCCCCCCCCCCCCCCTATTGAAGCTATCACTCCTTGTCAGTTTTTAGTCCTTGGCAAAGAAATCTGTGGTTACCAGCTTGGTCACATTAAAACCCGTCCTGGTTCCACACGTGCTAAACCGTTTCAATCTCGGTATTTCAACAGAGTACCATCTTTAGCAGACACACGTAAGACAGCCAGAATGCTGTTTGTTTTACTGGTGACATTATAGAGTGTCATGAAGTTGTGTGATGTCAATACACATGTATTCAGGTTTTTTTTTTTTTTTTTGAAAGTCAGAGAGAGTTTCTCTTTGCGGATCGAGAATAAACTTTGGGTTGAGTTGTGAAATATTTTTTTTTTGTAGAAGGATGAATAGAGGGGATGAGAGAGACCGAAAGAAAGAAGATGGAGAGAGAGAGAGAGAAAGAGAGAGAGAGAGAGAGAGAGAGAGAGAGAGAGAGAGAGAGAGAGAGAGAGAGAGAGAGAGAGAGAGAGAGAGAGAGAGAGAGAGAGAGAGAGAGAGAGAGAGAGAGAGAGAGAGAGAGAGAAAGAGAGAGAGAGAGAGAGAGAAAGAGAGAGAGAGAGAAAGAGAGAGAGAAAGAGAGAGAGAGAGAGAGAGAGAGAGAGAGAGAGAGAGAGAGAGAGAGAGAGAGAGAGAGAGAGAGAGAGAGAGAGAGAGAGAGAGAGAGAGAGAGAGAGAGAGAGAGAGAGACCCAGAAGAAGGGAAAGAGGCAAAGAGTGTGTTTGCTATAGAGCAATAGAAAGAGTGAAAGATAGAGATAAAGAGATAGAGAGAACAAGAGAGCAAAAAAGAATTAGAAGATCGAGTAGTTATCTCAACATATATTATGTACATGCCCTGTATTCCGGAGAGGTCTCTTTTTGGGAAAGATAGAAAATACTTTGCACATAAATGTAGAGAAATATTTTGCTGTCGAAGGATGAAAGAAGAGAATTAGACGAACTGAAAGAAAGGAAGGAAGGAAGATAAGAACGGAAAGGAAAATGGAGGTGGGGATAAGAGTGAGAAAGGAAGATGTGATAACGAGGAAGGTAATGAGATTATAAAGAAATATTATATAGGCAGAGAATGGTGGGGTCGAGAAATAGGGAGCATTGAGAGACAGGGAATATCAGCTTCCAAGGGCCGATCAGGTGGCAATCTTTAGGCTAAGAACAGGACACAATAGACTGAAGCATCACCTGTTCTCACGCTTCAAAATTGGAGACGGACCCAACTGTCCTTGTGGGGCAAGTCGCCAAGATGCCCAGCACATTCTCCAAGACTGCCCACAGTTGGAAGAGGCCAGACGAAAGTACTGGCCAGAACCCAGGGAGATGAATCAGAAACTCTATAGCAGCGCTCTCCATCTGGGAATCACTGCGGAGTTCATCAACTCTTTGGACCTCACCATCTAGTCCACCATGAAGATCAAAGAAGAAGAAGAAGAAGAAGAGAGACAGGGAGAGGGTTATCTTTGGGGAAGAGGGCAGTAGGGAGGAAAACTGAACAGCTTGGGCATGTATTGTGGTTTTTTGTTTGAGCTGCTGTTGAGATTAATTTTATTAGGCTCGTGGCGGATAATCAAGATATGGGGATGAGAGTAACGGAATTTGGAAGAAAGAGAAAAAGTGAAAAGTCGGGTAGAAACGAAGAGAAAGAGGGTGGCAGAAAGGAGGACATTGTATACAGAGTGAGGTAGAAAGCAAGATAAAGAAAGGGAGGTTAGAAAAGGAAACACAGCAGTTAGGGGTATCCTACAAGACCAGGCTGTCTACCTTTCCAGGAAGTCGTGGACGCTCTCCGAGTTTAAACTGTTACAGAGGTGTGAAGGGGGTGGGCAAATATTGGAGGCGGCGAATACCTCAACGGATAGAATGATGGAACAGGAACATACACAGGTATACATACAGAGATGAAGAAAGATAGAGAGAAACAATGAAGATAAAGAGGTGAAAAAAAAGAAGAAAGGAAAGTAAAAGGAGATGAAGAGAAGGGATGTATATGGTGGAGGGGCCGAGTGTGGTGGAGATGTCCTGTCTGCCTCTCTGTCTTTTTCTCTGTCTCAGAGTTTCCATCAAGCTATCTTTCACTCTCCTAGCTCTCAAGTTCTACCTCAGCACTTAAACAATCAAGCATCGTTGTATAACAATGTGTTGATTTATCTCGTTCTCAGTATTGTTTTTTTTTTTTCCCTCTTTGTTTCTTTCATGTCTATCTAAATTTCTATCCACCTCTATCTCTTTCGTTCCTATTTTGTAGCTGTTGTCTTAATTGATGATTCATTTGTTGTAAAAGTATATGTATCGTGGCAACAAAAGAAGAAGCAGCGACAATTAGTAGTAGTAGTAGTAGTAGTAGTAGTAGTAGTAGTAGTAGTAGTAGTAGTAGTAGTAGTAGTAGTAGTAGCGGCAGCAACAGCAGCAGCAGCAGCAGCAGCAGCAGTAGTAGTAGTAGTAGTAGTAGTAGTAGTAGTAGTGTAATAGTAGCAGCAGCAGTGGTAGTAGTGGCAGTAGTAGTAGCAGCAGCAGCAGTAGTAGTAGTAGTAGTAGTAGTAGTAGTAGTAGTAGTAGTAGTAGTAGTAGTAGTAGTAGTAGTAGTAGTAGTAGTAGTAGTAGTAGTAGTAGTAGTAGTAGTAGTAGTGGTAGTAGTAGTAGTGGTAGTAGTGGTAGTAGTAATAGTAGTAGTAGTAGTAGGAGGAGGAGGAGTACTGGTAGGGACAGCAGCAGTAGCAACAGTAGTACTAGTAGTGTAGTAGTAGTAGTAGCAGTAGTGATAGCGTTATTAGTAGTATAACTACTGACAGAAGCTGTGGTAGTAATAATAGTGCAAATGTTAAAGCAGGTAGAGGAGAACAGCCGTGATGACTGTAAACAGGAGGAAGAAAGGAGCTAAGAACAGAAGAGGGACACCACTGCTGGCTGTGAAATTTTTTTTCCAGTGTCAATGTACCAAACTAATTTCGATGGACACGATTCTTGAGAACTGAGAAGACCTACATCTAAATCTCAAAGCTAATTAAAATCAATAAAGTAGGCGTATAACTAAAAAAAAACAATAAAAAAAACAGTAATGATAAAGCATTTAATGATTCAGCCATGGTAAAGAAAGAAAGTTGAGAAAAAAGATTTGTTGACGTCACAGCAGTAGAAAATCATGAGGTAATATCGGCTAAAACAATAATCCTTACCTTATTGAATAAGTTTCTCTTATCTGGGTCGCAAGAAATCTAATACTCCTGCGAAAGCGAAGAAATTTCACAAGCACAAACGCTTTTGCTACTCTAATCTAGGATTAGACTAGAGCTAGCAAATGGCACAATCGGCAGGCGCTCTCTGAAGTCACCCAGGAGAGCTCAAAACTCATAAACAAGAATACAAACACACGCCTTGAACTTGCTTACCTATGAAACACTAGAATCGGCAGATCTAGATCTAGATCTACGTCTGTTAATTAATCCTGGGATCTTCTAACACTCCGTCACTTCGTCTCACGGCTGCAGCGGGCTGTGGATCAGCCGTTCCTGCTCGGGTACCTTGTACTTTCCCCGCCTACACCGAAAGTGGGTGCATTACCCGCTCAAGACACCGGATGTATGTGCTAGGGCCACTAACTTGTAACAACACTGACTTGGACGCACAATTATTGTGAGTAGAGGCTAAAGCGCAGACGGTCGGAATTAAAACATTACTGTCCAATGAGAATTGGAGCAAGAGTCGGCAGTCGAGAAGAGATGAGAGCTAGAGCTAGATCTAGGTATTTTAGCGCCTTGCTGAAAGTCGAAACCACTTTCCGTAAAGACCAAGACTGGGAAGTTTCTAACTGCATGCCCTGGTCTACAAAATGAATGTTGAAAGGTTGAACTTGAAGAGCCCGTCTGGTAACAGTTAAATCTAACAGGGCAGGTCTAACATCAGTTTTGTCTACCAACTACATCAGAGAGAATACTCGCCACCGTGTGGAAAAATGCTGAGGGGTTTAATTTAACTCTGCTTTGTTTTTGTGCGCTCTCTCTCTCTCTCTCTCTCTCTCTCTCTCTCTCTCTCTCTCTCTCTCTCTCTCTCTCTCTCTCTCTCTCTCTCTCTCTCTCTCTCTCTCTCTCTCTCTCTCTCTCTCTTTCTGCCTATATTTCCTTCTCTCTATCCTGTCTAACTATCTATCTCCCTCTCTCTTTGTCTCTCTCCCTCTTTCTTTCTCTCTCTCCCCCTCTCTCTATCTCTCACTTTCTCTGCTCTCTTTTTCTTTCTCTCCCTCCTCTCTCTCTCTCTCTCTCTCTCTCTCTCTCTCTCTCTCTCTCTCTCTCTCTCTCTCTCCGAGACTGGGCACTTTCTTTTTATGACTAACTAGCCGGGTTAAGAGCTTGTTTAGATTCTCGCCCCTGTAAAGTCGGAAGCTTAAAATAGATTTTGGATAGGTCCTAGGATGGGCTCGAAGATCAGGAGAAGGGGAAAGAAAAGAATCAGCTGCTCAGAATGGTAGGTGGAATAAGACAGAGCATAGCAAGTGCGAGAAGGGGGAAAAAAATAGAGAAAGAAGGAAGTAAATTAATGAGAGTAGAGAAACGGTAGAAAGGGTGAGTAATGGTAAGATGAGTTAATCCAACAAGAGGGCGGAAAATATGATCAGAAGCAAGAACAAACAATTTAATAAATAAAAAGGAGGGACTGACAGAATTTAAAGAAAAGACATGGTTTATAATGGTGTAGACCAAAAAGGAAGAAACGGCAAAAGGGAGAAATGATACGAAGAGAAGTTTGTAATCTTGGCCAAAGAATGAAAAGATGGAGACAACCTAGAGTAGTAAAGCATAGAATGAAGGAAGGTCAAAGACAAGGGGAGAGATAAGGAGCGACCGAAAATGGCTTTAAGCCAAGGTTAATGGGTCATCACTTGACTCAGCAACTGATAGAACCCAAACTTGCTAACTGTCAGTCCAACCCTCTACGTACTGAGCAATCTGGCGCCTCAAAGAAGATAGGACAAAAATACCAGCCTTCTAGAATCAGGTCATCCAAGGTCTCCTCGGAGCATCCACAGCTCACGGCAAGCAGGGCAGGGCGTGAAGAATAAGCCCCTTACCTCACTCACACTTCGATGGTGCAGGCTTGGAACTCATCACTCAAAAAAGAAACATTGCAGATAACTATTGTACAGTACAAAGTACGAGAAGCAAAGCTTAATTGTTAATTTTTTTAGAATATATTCTGTCTCTCTTTCGCTCTTGTCTCTCTCTCTCTCTCTCTCTCTCTCTCTCTCTCTCTCTCTCTCTCTCTCTCTCTCTCTCTCTGTCTCTCTGTCTCTCGACTCTCTCGTCTCCCTCTCTCTTTTCTCTTTCTCTTTCTTTCTCTCGTTTCTCTCTATCTCTTTCGCTCTCGTTTTTCTCTCTTTCTCTCTCTGTCTGTCTCTCTCTCTCTCTTTCTCTCTCGTCTCTCTCTCTCTTCTCTCTATCTCTTTCGCTCTCGTCTTTCTCTCTTTCTCTCTCTGTCTCTCGTCTCTCTCTCTTTCTCTCTCGCCTCTCTTTCTGTTTCTCTCTCTCTCTTTCTTTCTCTTTCTCTCTCCCCTATCTCTTTTCTCTTCCTCTTTCTTTCATCCACTCTCTCTCTCTCTCTCTCTCTCTCTCTCTCTTTCTCATTCTCGTTCCCTCCCTGCTAATCTGCACGAAAACCTTCATTTGTGTTCACAATGACGCTCCATCCCCTTTAACGTTGTTGTTAAGATCTCTGTATATTCACTCACTCAGGCCACCATTAAGGCCAGGAAGAGAAGAATGAGAGAATTAAATCGAAACACCTGGACTCTTCCCTCCAGGTAGCAGCCAGGTAAGAACCGAGGGCTGAATGAGAACTTGATGATCCACAGCAGTAATGGTCCGGTGAGAGTCCCGGTTTTCAGTTCTGGAGTATGAGGTTCGGTTCCCGAAAGAGTAACTGTCCTCAAGCCAATCTCCTCATTCGGCCCTTTCTCTCTCTCTCTCTCTCTCTCTCTCTCTCTCTCTCTCTCTCTCTCTCTCTCTCTCTCTCTCTCTCTCTCTCTCTCTCTCTCTCTCTCTCTCTCTCTCTCCCTCTCTGTGTCTTTCTCTATATCTCATTCTCAGTCTATGACTGTGTCTCTATCTCTGTTTATCTTTTCCTCTCTCCCCCCTCTCTTTCTCTCTCTCTCTCTCTCTATCTATCTCTCTCTCAATCTATCTATCTATCTATCTATCTATCTATCTATCTATCCATATATCTGTCTATCTATCTATCTCTATCTCACTTTCTTTCTGGATACCTCATTCGTTATCTATCTTTGTATATCTCTAGCTCTGTCCATCTTGTTCCTCAGCCTACATTTTCTTTTTCTCTCTCCTCTAATAAACTCTCTCTTTCTCACTCTCTCTCTTTCTCTCTCTCTCTCTCTCTCGTTCTCTCTCTCACTCCCTCACTCTCTCTCACTCCCTCTCTCTCACCCCTTCTCTCTCACTCCCTCTCTCTCACTCCCTCCCTCTCTCTCACTCACTCTCCTCTCTCTCTCTCTCTCTCTCTCTCTCTCTCTCTCTCTCTCTCTCTCTCTCTCTCTCTCTGTCTTATCAATTTCAAGAGACGTCGATCTAAACTGCTTGTAATCAATCACCTTGCACTAAGAAACTTTAACCGTCTGTGACGAGCCGTCTCAATTTCTGTAGCCTAAAGTCTTCTCTTCGGTTTCACCTAACACACATACCCTGTCCAGCATCGTCGATGGTTAGCTGGTGCTTTTTAGCGCTTAGAGTATTTTTTTTTATCTAGGGGATCGGGGGGGGGGGGGGGGGGTTCCTTTGTTTACCTCGTCAAAAATTATTTTATTAGGTGAAATAACAATCAATTTGCTCTGATGCATATGCAATTAGCTGGGTGATTCTTAACTTACTTCCTGCTTCAAAAGAACCCATTAGTTATCTATAGAAGCTCAGTGCTCCTTCCTACTCTAAGTAATTGCAGGCCCTAACTTGTTATTGTAGCGTGCCTAGCAGCCGTGCAATACTGCAGAGTTCACACTCACGGGTCCTTGAGTCTCTCCAATTACTGTAGACTAAAAGTTATCCCTTCGGTTTTACCTAACACACATGCCCTGCCTAGCATCACAGATGGTTAGCTGGTGCTTATTAGCGCTTGGAGTAATTCTTTTAGGGGTGTGTGTGTGTGTGTGTGTGGGGGGGGGGGGTTCCTGTATCTACCTCGTTAAAGATTATTTTATAAGATGCAATAACAATCAATTTGCCCTGATGCATTTTAATGAGACGTTTTGTGAGATCAGGACAAGTCTTCTGTTTTACCTGTCTGTCCCACTCACAAACTGAGATAAGCAAAAGTCCTCTATTTTAACTGTCTGCACCACTCACAAACTGAGACCAGTACAAGTCCTCTAATTTAACTGTCTGCACCACTCACAAACTGAGACCAATACAAGTCCTCTATTTTACCTGTCTGTCCCACTCACAAACTGAGACCAGTACAAGTCCTCTATTTTACCTGTCTGTCGCACTCACAAACTGAGACCAGTACAAGTCCTCTATTTTACCTGTCTGTCCCACTCACAAACTGAGACCAGTACAAGTCCTCTATTTTACCTGTCTGTCCCACTCACAAACTGAGACCAGTACAAGTCCTCTATTTTACCTGTCTGTCCCACTCACAAACTGAGACCAATACAAGTCCTCTATTTTACCTGTCTGTCCCACTCACAAACTGAGACCAGTACAAGTCCTCTATTTTACCTGTCTGTCCCACTCACAAACTGAGACCAGTACAAGTCCTCTATTTTACCTGTCTGTCCCACTCACAAACTGAGACCAGTACAAGTCCTCTATTTTACCTGTCTGTCTCACTCACAAACTGAGACCAGTACAAGTCCTCTATTTTACCTGTCTGTCCCACTCACAAACTGAGACCAGTACAAGTCCTCTATTTTACCTGTCTGTCCCACGCACAAACTGAGACCAGTACAAGTCCTCTATTTTACCTGTCTGTCCCACTCACAAACTGAGACCAGTACAAGTCCTCTATTTTACCTGTCTGTCCCACTCACAAACTGAGACCAGTACAAGTCCTCTATTTTACCTGTCTGTACCACTCACAAACTGAGACCAGTACAAGTCCTCTATTTTACCTGTCTGTCCCACTCACAAACTGAGACCAGTACAAGTCCTCTATTTTACCTGTCTGTCCCACTCACAAACTGAGACCAGTACAAGTCCTCTATTTTACCTGTCTGTCCCACTCACAAACTGAGACCAGTACAAGTCCTCTATTTACCTGTCTGTCCGACTCACAAACTGAGACCAGTACAAGTCCTCTATTTTACCTGTCTGTCCCACTCACAAACTGAGATCAGTACAAGTCCTCTATTTTATCTGTCTGTCCCACTCACAAACTGAGATCAGTACAAGTCCTCTATTTACCTGTCTGTCCGACTCACAAACTGAGATCAGTACAAGTCCTCTATTTTATCTGTCTGTCCCACTCACAAACTGAGATCAGTACAAGTCGTCTATTTTACCTGTCTGTCCCACTCACAAACTGAGATCAGTACAAGTCCTCTATTTTATCTGTCTGTCCCACTCACAAACTGAGATCAGTACAAGTCCTCTATTTACCTGTCTGTCCGACTCACAAACTGAGATCAGTACAAGTCCTCTATTTTATCTGTCTGTCCCACTCACAAACTGAGATCAGTACAAGTCGTCTATTTTACCTGTCTGTCGCACTCACAAACTGAGACCAGTACAAGTCCTCTATTTTACCTGTCTGTCGCACTCACAAATTGAGACCAGTACAAGTCCTCTATTTTACGTGTCTGTCCCCCTCGCACAGGCTACTGTGGCTATGTTCTTACTGACCTGAATGGTTACTCAGTTCCAACGGAGCCAACACTGCCTCAAGGCAGCCATTTTTTCAGACTTCCATCTCGTAAAATAAGAAAACATAATGGCTGATAACTATGCATACCATGTACCAGCATAAGCAACGCTTAACCCTAAACAAACTAAATAAACAATATGACCGAATAAATGGACACGTAACAACACAGCTATGCGTCTCAGCTCAACAATCTAAACAGAACAAACAAACCAATAGCTTTACGCGAAGCAAATTATTCTAGTTTAAACAATCAAGATAAATACGAGACTCTCCTTATAAAAGATAACCGTGCATAAAATATTTGTGATGTCTTAAGCAAGCTACAGAAAGGAAATTTTAACATTGTGTTATGATACATGCTTATTAAATTCATGTTACTGGGCTAATCAAACATTTTGCTAATTATATTGTTGATAACGTTTATCCATTAGCTAAAAGTTTCTGCCATTGTCTCATGGTCGCTTGGTTCATTCCAAATGACGGGATCTCATAGAGCTGTAGTTTAAACTTGGAAGCAAAAACAAGTTACAATTCTCATAAAATATTTAAAATCATAATAGTAACTTAACTACTCTAGATCATTTGCTCTTATTCTGCCTATACAATAATATTTTTTTTAACTCACTGAACCTCGTTTTTTGCAGTGAGAAACGTTACAGTAAAATGGTGTCCTTTGACCTACTGTCAGGACAATATTTTCAGTTTCTTTTCAAGGCCTTCAAGTCTGATACAAGCAGACGTGCCCTGGCCATCGCGGCTGAAGTCGGCTGTCTACACAAAGAAAAATCCATAGAATATATCAGGGAATTTCGACAGCTCTGAGGCTCTTTAATAGGAGAAGTCGACTAATTCTGTATTTTCCAAATCTATAATAAGATTTAAAAAAAAAAAACGCATATAGGAAGACTTGCGATTCCAGTCAAAAGTGCATTATGGTGCCTTTCGGAAATCCATAGCTGCGCATTTATTAAAACCTGCATGATAATGAACTTTGAAAAGATCTATAAATAGGTTTGGATTGTACATATTTAGCTAACTACTCTTAATACAGATGTACAACTTAACCACCGCGTAGGTGAAAATCTTCACCTACAAACTTTCGACACTAAAGAATCTTGCGGCCTAGGTGGTAAATACCACAGACACGTGACTCTCATACTGTCATCAGTGCCAAGTAAAAACTGCCTGTTTTACAGTAACCGTTTCACTTGTTCCCGGGTACGAATCAAATAACGGCATGATTTGCCCCAGCCGAATGCAAAGAATCCGCAATTCGCCTCCAGAAAAGGGAAATAAAAATATTAAGCCATATCAATGCCATGGGGATTCTAAATGACCAAGGTACATTATAACACTTTATAATGAGAAGACCTCTCGCTTGCAATGTTTGTTCAAATCAGGGGGATAGTTGTGAGCAGGTGAGGTGAGAGCTGCCAAAGATCTTCGTGATTCTCCTGTCGTGTAGAGGCGCGAGACAGACAGGGTCCTTAAAGATCGGGTGTCCTCGGAGGTCTCTTGCAGGGTCCGCAGTTTAAAACGTCCTTGTTTCCCTGGCAGGAAGGTTCTTGTTGGGAGTCGCTTTCATAGTGTGTCCAGACAAATGCTGACCTGCCCTTGCTGGACTGACCTTCCCGCTGGACCCAATTATTCTCAATGTCCTCAGTAAAAGAGGTCAGCTCCACATGTCCGCCATCTCCAGAGTATCTATTTTACCTGCCTGTCCCACACAAAAAGTGAGATCGTCACAAGTCCTCTATTTTACTTGTCAGTCCCACTCACAAAGTGAGATACGGACAAGTCCTCCATTTTACCTGTCTGTATATCCTCAGTAAAAGAGGTCAGCTCCACATGTCCGCCATGTCTAATGTATCGCAGCACATGTTGTCCGCACTGCCAGATGATGACTATCTACCTGTTGGCCGTGGTTGGGCTAACTTCATCAGCTCAGTTTTCAACACTTAAGTTTGCCAGAACAACCTCGACGGCGGCTGGAGATATCGGCCAAGCCTGTATGAAAGGCCTGATGGGAAGGATCCGATAGCCGAAATGCCCCTTATTGTAACTTCCTTACAACTCTGTCCAATGCTCTATCCACTGCGCTATCCAACACCTGCTGAAGCCTGTGGTTTTGAACTCTGGACGTAACTTTTTCATACATTTCAGGGTACATCACCATCCCACAAGTCACTGGCACTCCATGGAAAACCATAGTTTATTGGTCTAAATCCGTGCTCCACGATGTGTGCTTCTTTGCCTTTTCCAGGGGATGGGTGAAGCTATTTATAGAACACAAATTTACAGAAGAAAAACCCAGCAGTTAAAAAAAATTCATTACAATTTTTATAAATTTTTGAGGAAAATACTGTCCGTCAATAATTTTTGTTTCTACGCTTTCCAATAACCTAATTAGCTTTCTAACGCATGCGCTGAAAAGAGCAAGGACATGAGATGAGCGGTTTAAAGGC
>JAWDGP010000361.1:162500-180000 GCA_033675545.1 Elysia crispata
GTGCTGTATTTCTAGCACCGTGTTATATCTTTAATCCGGCTCTGGAACTTGGTTTCTCCTTTTCTACTACTACTACTACTACTACTACTACTACTACTACTACTACTACTACTACTACTACTACTACTACTACTACTACTACTACTACTACTACTACTACTACTACTACTACTACTACTACTACTACTACTACTACAATTACTACTACTACTACTACTACTACTACTACTACTACTACTACTACTACTACTACTACTGCTGCTGCTGCTGCTGCTGCTGCTGCTGCTGCTACTACTATTTATACTAATACTACTACTCATACAAATTTAATTGCTGCTGCTACTTTATCTTTCATCTTTGGAGTGATCTTACTATTGCGACTTTTCAGTATTCATTTTTAGCAACAAAACGAATTAATACAGTTGAATTGTATAGCATAAAAAGTCCAAATTAACTACTTTTTTGTTAAATATAAACCTTCTTTTGAAGTTACTAAGATAATAATTTCTTTTCACTGCGCGCCTAAATCAGGGATAAAAGAAAGAAAAAAGCCAAAAAATATGTGAATGATATGTATTACACTGTGCTCGCGTATTGACATTCTTGAACACCTTCTATCTTCTTCTTCTTCTTCTTCTTCTTCTTCTTCTTCTTCTTCTTCTTCTTCTTCTTCTTCTTCTTCTTCTTCTTCTTCTTCTTCTTCTTCTTCTTCTTCTTCTTCTTCTTCTCCTCCTCCTCCTCCTCCTCCTCCTCCTCCTCCTCCTCCTCCTTCTTCTTCTTCTTCTTCTTCTTCTTCTTCTTCTTCTTCTTCTTCTTCTTCTTCTTCTTCTTCTTCTTCTTCTTCTTCTTCTTCTTCTTCTTCTTCTTCTTCTTCTTCTTCTTCTTCTTCTTCTTCTTCTTCTTCTTCTTCTTCTTCTTCTTCTTCTTCTTCTTCTTCTTCTTCCTCCTCTTCCTCTTCATCTTCTTGTTCTTCTTCTTGTTCTTCTTCTTGTTCTTCTTCTTCTTCTTCTTCTTCTTCTTCTTCTTCTTCTTCTTCTTCTTCTTCTTCTTCTTCTTCTTCTTCTTCTTCTTCTTCTTCTTCTTCTTCTTCTTCTTCTTCTTCTTCTTCTTCTTCTTCTTCTTCTTCTTCTTCTTCTTCTTCTTCTTCTTCTTCTTCTTCTCCTTCTTCTTCTTCTTCTTCTTCTTCTTCTTCTTCTTCTTCTTCTTCTTCTTCTTCTTCTTCTTCTTCTTCTTCTTCTTCTTCTTCTTCTTCTTCTTCTTCTTCTTCTTCTTCTTCTTCTTCTTCTTCCTTCTTCTTTTCAACTCCATGAATGATCATGGAAGATTTGGAAATAGCTAAGAAAGGGGCGATATAACCTGACTTTTCACCTTAATTAAGTCAGAATCAAATTCCTTGCTCTTTCTTTTCTTTTTTCTTTTAATCTTTTTATCTTCGATAGGGTACAGTCACTTTGTTTGACCCGAAGCTGGAGGTAACGTTCTTATGTCTTGGGTTTGAGTCTTTATTGGTCGCTATGATTGTTTCCAAAAAAAAAAAAAAAAGCCATTTCTGCGTGGAAAACCATTATTCTTCGCAACTCGTCATGTTCAAGGTGTTGTTTAGGTCAGAAACAATAGTAGTTGACGGCATCCGTGTAGTCAGGATTAGGGTTAGGATTAGGGTTCGGGTAATAATAAAGTAATAAATATTATCACCATCATTTTAACCATTATCATCGTTATCATCATCATCATCATCATTTGTATTATCATCACGCAATTTATTTTTGTTCCTCTTTTAAATCTTTTTTTTTTTTTCATCTTTCTCGACCTTCTTCTTCTCCTCCGTTGTCATGCTGCATTCAAGCTCCTTCCACCTTCCACTTCTCTCATTCCATTACTTTTTCATGCTCTGTCGCTTCGCCAAACTGTGAGAGGAGGAACCGGGAGCGCTTGGGTTGTATTTATTGTTGTTTATGTTATGTTTTGTTGCTGCCCTAATTGCCTACGGCAAAAAGGGCAGTAAGTAAGTATGTTATGTTTGCTTTTTTCTTTTTTGTTTTGTTTTGTTTTGTTTTGTTTATCTTTAGGATGTTTGGATTTTTTTTTAGCCCGAAGTGAAGAAAAAAATGAGGAAAAAAATGTAAAATTAAAAAAGACAAGTAAATACTCTGAATAAATGAACTGGATAAAAGTCTCTAACATTTTTATTTTAATTTTTATTTTTCCTCTAGATAACACAAAACAAGGATTTAGATTTCTAGATCAGGCTGGTAACAAACCCAATTCCGCTAACAACTCAAGTAATGTGGATCAGCTCTACGAGTATGTTACCAAAATAGCGATGACGTCAAGAGTGTGCGTGTGTGTGTGGGGGGGGAGGGGGGGCGGGAGTAATGACACACTAAAGATCACTAAGCACGCTGTGACTATGTCCACTCTCCCATTTTCAGCCAACAAGACCTAGATCTAGGGTTCATTGTTGTCTGTGGTGTGCAGGTTTTATGTGCGGGAAAACAACGATTGAAACAGCAAGGGGCAGCTAACTGCGCACGAAATTTAAACAATGGATCTCGGGATCGGATGACACTGTGTGTCAAGTGTTATTCGATCCTTGGAGGAAAAAAAAATGTTAGTGTTAGATAGTTTTTGAATAAAGAAAATAAAGGAAAGGCTGCAACCGGTGTACTTTCATTTATTTTTGCTTAATCTTTTTAGTATTTTTGTATGGGAGGAATCCGATGGAAATTGGCAATCATATAAAAATTAATATTACTGGATTTGATAAGATTGTGTGTAGAGGACAGGAAGCCAATGGTGGAAAATTAGATAGATAGATAGATAAATAGACAGATAGATAAATAAATAGACAGACAGACATACATACATACAGATAGACAGACAGACCGACAGATAGATAGGTAGATAGATAGATAGATAGATAGATAGATAGATAGATAGATAGATAGATAGATAGATAGATAAGCTATTTGATTGGTTGATTTAGAAACGGAACAATATAAATGAGGTCATGTAACATGAATGAGAGAAAGTGGGAAAATGAGATCTAGAGGCCGAGAAATAAGGACATGGGCAGAGAGAAAGAGGAAGATGCATATCAGAATAGAGCAAAGAAGACACACAAAAGAGGAGAGTGAAGAAGAAAGCTACAGACATCAGTCAAAAAGCGGAAAGAAAAAAGTCGCTTGAGTTTAAGAGCTTTCAGCTCAGGTAAAACTTAGCCACTACTGAGTTTTGGATCCCTGGCTCTATTTAAACAGAGTGTGAGAACCCCGTGAAGAGATCGTAAGAAACGACCGCCCACGGTGGATCTTCCTGGTTGCTGGGCTGGGCGCAAGAAGTGCTTTCTAGTTCTATATTCAGCGGTTCTCATTGTGTGCAGAAAAAAAAATTATAATTATGGAAATCCATGAAACTGAACAAAATATTCTTTAAAAAAATTCATTATCTTTTAGGGTTAAATAAATTTTTGTCAACTTAACTCTAAGTTTTAAAATTATAGAAAAGAAAATAATGTTACCATGCGTTGCGGCAATAAGTATTTTACAAAAAAAAAAAAAAAAAAGAAAAAAGAAAAAAAGAAATCACGTTTCTTTTAATGTCTGATTGTTTGACCTGTGTTTATTCCGTCTCATTGCAGACTGAAAAGAGGGACGCTATTTTTTTTCAGTTTGACTCTATCGGTCTCTTGTGTGTAAGGTTTATTTTAAACAAACATCACACATACACTCCGCTTTTGAGAACCGTTGATTTGAATGGGACGACGGGGTTGTTGAGGACAGAGACGAGTCTGCGACAAACCAAATCTCTTAGGGGAATAAAGCACTCCAGATATCTGTTGGAGGAAAAGAAAAAAAAAGTACGGGGGTTGGGGTGGGGGTGGGGTTAGTAAGACATGAAGATACACCTGAGATCCAAAGATCTGACGAACCGCAGAGGAAAGTTTATTCTCTTTAGAATATGTTATGGCAACTAAGGAGATGCTAAACCTAACTAAATGTAAACCTCATTATTTAATAGCGATTTGAGAGACCTTAAAGTTGACAAAATTAAACTTCATAGCTTATGGTGACTTAGAAGACGCTAAAGCTGATTAAATTTAAATTTCATGTGTTATGACAACAGAGTTAATTAAATTTAAACTTCCTAGGTAACAGCGACTTAGGAGATGTTAAATTTAACTGAATCCAAACCTCATTTTAAAATAGTGACTCGAGAGATCCTGAAGTTCATAAGTTATGGTGACTTAGAGGATCCTTAACCTTAATGACTTTAAGTTTCATAAGTTATGGTGACTTAGAGGATCCTTAACCTTAATGACTTTAAGTTTCATAAGTTATGGTGACTTAGAGGATCCTTAACCTTAATGACTTTAAGTTTCATAAGTTATGGTGACTTAGAGGATCCTTAACCTTAATGACTTTAAGTTTCATAAGTTATGGTGACTTAGAGGACCTTAATACTTTAAGTTTCATAGGTTATGTAACTTAGAAGATCCTTAAGCTTAATGACTTTAAATTTAAAGGTTATGGTGACTTAGGAGATCCTTAAGCTTAGTGACTTTAAATTTAATAGGTTATGGTGACTTAAAAGAACTTAAAGTTAACTAAATTTAAACTTCGTAGGTTATGGCGGCTTGGATTCTACAGCTGATTACATTTAAAGTTTTTAGGTTTTGGAGACTTAAGAGATGCCTAAGTTTATCACAATACTTCATAGGTTATATTGACATAAGAGATGCTCAAGTTTATCACAATACTTTACAGGTTTTGTTGACTTACAAAATGCTATAGAGGATTCAAGTTAATTTTAATAGGTTATGATAACTTAGCATATCTTCAGTTCATCAAATTTAAATTTCATAGGTTACGGTGATTGAAGAGATGCTAAAGTTGATTACATCTTAACTTCATAGGTTATGGCGACATAAAGGATGTTAAAGTTGATCAAATTTAAATTTCAAATAACTCAAGTTTGCACAAGGCAGGTCTGCACCCTGCAAGAGATGTTTGGGCACAGTTTTCCGGGCCAGGGGCGACAAGCAGCTGATCTTGACTGTATTTAACTCCTCTTTCAAGTCTCAGTGTCTCGTCAAACACGCAATAGTTTTTTTTTCCTTAATTCGTGCATCTCTGTGAATTTTTATATGCTCTTTTCTCTCCTATGACGCCATTTATAAATCATGTCATAATTTTAAGTTTACCTACGAAGAAACCTCAAGTAAGCTTGTCCTCTCACTCAAACCAAAAATACTAGACTTGCACAAACCAAAAATACTAGACTTGCACAAACCAAAAATGCTAGACTTGCACAAACCAGAAATACTAGACTTGCACAAACAAAAAATGCTAGACTTGCACAAACCAGAAATACTAGACTTGCAATAACCAGAAATACTAGACTTGCCCAAACCAGAAATACTAGACTTGCACAAACCAGAAATACTAAACTTGCACAAACCAGAAATACTAGACTTGCACAAACAAGAAATGCTAGACTTGCACAAAGTAAAAATACTAGACTTGCACAAACCAGAAATACTAGACTTGCACAAACCAGAAATACTAGACTTGCACAAACCAAAAATACTAGACTTGCAATAACCAGAAATACTAGACTTGCACAAACCAGAAATACTAGACTTGCAATAACCAGAAATACCAGGCTTGCCCAAACCAGAAAATCTAGACTTGCCCAAACCAGAAATACTAAACTTGCACAAACCAGAAATACTAGACTTGCACAAACAAGAAATGCTAGACTTGCACAAACCAGAAATGCTAGACTTGCCCAAACCAGAAATACTAGACTTGCACAAACCAGAAATACTAGACTTGCACAAACCAAAAATACTAGACTTGCAATAACCAGAAATACTAGACTTGCACAAACCAAAAATACTAGACTTGCCCAAACCAAAAATACTAGACTTGCACAAGCCAGAAATACTAGACTTGCACAAACCAGAAATACTAGACTTGCACAAACCAAAAATACTAGACTTGCACAAACCAGAAATACTAGACTTGCACAAACCAAAAATACTAGACTTGCACAAACCAGAAATACTAGACTTGCACAAACCAGAAATACTAGACTTGCACAAACCAAAAATACTACACTTGCCCAAACCAGAAATGCTAGACTTGCACAAACCAAAAATACTAGACTTGCACAAACCAGAAATACCAGGCTTCACCAAACCAGAAATACTAGACTTGCACAAACCAGAAATACTAAACTTGCACAAACCAAAAATGCTAGACTTGCACAAACCAGAAATACTAGACTTGCACAAGCCAGAAATACTAGACTTGCACAAGCCAGAAATACTAGACTTGCACAAACCAAAAATGCTAGACTTGCACAAACCAGAAATGCTAGATTTGCAGCAACCAAAAATACTAGACTTGCACAAACCAGAAATACTAGACTTGCACAAATCAAAAATGCTAGACTTGCAGCAACCAAAAATACTAGACTTGCACAAGCCAGAAATACTAGACTTGCAGCAACCAAAAATACTAGACTTGCACAAGCCAGAAATACTAGACTTGCAGCAACCAAAAATACTAGACTTGCACAAGCCAGAAATACTAAACTTGCAGCAACCAAAAATACTAGACTTGCACAAGCCAGAAATACTAGACTTGCACAAACCAGAAATACTAGGCTTGCCCAAACCAGAAATACTAGACTTGCCCAAACCAGAAATACTAGACTTGCACAAACCAGAAATACCAGGCTTGCACAAACCAGAAATGCTAGACTTGCACAAACTAAAAATACTAGACTTGCATAAACCAGAAATACTAGACTTGCACAAACCAGAAATACTAGACTTGCACAAACCAAAAATACTACACTTGCCCAAACCAGAAATGCTAGATTTGCATAAACCAAAAATACTAGACTTGCACAAACCAGAAATACCAGGCTTGTCCAAACCAGAAATACTAGACTTGCACAAACCAGAATTACCAGACTTGCACAAACCAAAAATGCTAGACTTGCACAAACTAGAAATACTAGACTTGCACAAGCCAGAAATACTAGACTTGCACAAGCCAGAAATGCTAGACTTGCACAAACCAAAAATGCTAGACTTGCACAAATCAGAAATACTAGACTTGCACAAACCAAAAATGCTAGACTTGCATAAACCAGAGAATCTAGACTTGCACAAACCAGAAATACTAGACTTGCACAAACCAGAAATACTAGACTTGCACAAACCAGAAATGTTAGATTTGCAGCAACCAAAAATACTAGACTTGCACAAACCAGAAATACTAGACTTGCACAAACCAAAAATGCTAGACTTGCAGCAACCAGAAATACTAGACTTGCACAAGCCAGAAATACTAGACTTGCACAAACCAGAAATACCAGGCTTGCACAAACCAAAAATACTAGACTTGCACAAACCAAAAATGCTAGACTTGCACAAACCAGAAGTACTAGACTTGCCCAAACCAGAAATGCTAGACTTGCCCAAACCAGAAATACTAGACTTGCACAAACCAGAAATACTAGACTTGCAGGAACCAAAAATACTAGACTTGCACAAACCAGAAATACCAGACTTGCACAAACCAAAAATACTAGACTTGCACAAACTAAAAATACTAGACTTGCACAAACCAGAAATATTAGACTTGCCCAAACCAAAAATACTTGACAAGCGCAAACCAAAGATTCTAGACTTGCATAAACCATGTCTCGGCTTTCACTTCTGCTGCTGAAGTTCGCAGAAATCTATTCCAATTGTTTTTAACTTCGATAGAAAAGAGTGCGAGATTTAGACCATCACACATAAAAAAAAAAATATGCCAGAGCCAACAATCATAATGAATTTGAATCAATCCTCGTGCTAGATAAATAATTCCAGAAAACGGAGGTGACAACTGCCCTCAAGGTTTCGTGAAAGTGACACACAATGACCTTCGCTCGATACGTCAGGGGTTGAATTTCAGAATAAACCAAAATTAATAGGTTTCAATACGAGAATTTCGCCACAGGGCATGATGATATTTAGTCTTATTAAGTCCTTCAAGTGTTATTGTTGAACTGAGTTTCAGGTTACAGCGCAATGTTCAAAAGTGTAAGGTTTCAAGTATCAGTTTCAAAGATATTTCACCCCAGGTCATGTAATACACGCATTAGGGTGAAAGCATAGAAAACAACAAATAACTGCACTGAGGAAGATAAAAATTGTCAACAAAATAGTAATAAATTATAGGACCATATGCGCAGAAAAACCAGCTGAAGCTAATAATTATAGCTAGACTGTGTAATTTTAATTAGAATAGAACGGTTTATATAACAAACTTGAGGACTTTAGGCTGGAAAAGGGTATTGGCTCTTTCAATAAATAAGCCTACTTAACTAATTATTTTGTATTCCAATCTATTTACAAATATATTTTTTTTAAGTTTAAATAAATGTGCGGCTAAGAATTCCCACAAGGTAGTGCACTTTTATGCACTCCAATGCGAAAAGTCACAGCTTTCAAATAAGCGTTTAAAAGAATTTAAAAACAGATAGAGAAAGTGCAATATTAGTGCAGTCGCTTTCCTTTATTTGCTAAGGTTTCTTTATTCAATATATATATATATATTTTAATTTTATTCATTTTATATATGCGCGGATGATTGTAAAACTTTCTTCCTTTCCTATTACGTCTTCTTTAAATACATAGTTCTGACAGATATATAACTCAATCTAAAACTTCAAACATCATTTTAAACGCTTAAGGTATATAACTTCATGAAGCAATTTGCAGCTAGAAACTCAATTCCACAAAACGTTCTGACGCGACAATCAACATTTCGTATTGCTTGCGATTTGTAGAAAAAAGTAAATCGTTAAATTTAACGCATGCTCTGATTACATCTGCACACACTTACCTTTATATAAATCTATGAATTCTTTACTCATCTATTTATTTATATAAACACACCTGGATATTTATCAAACGTATTTATGACTTTTCAATGTTAATGGGCATGTCAATTTTAGAATTTCTCCAAGAGGGATGAATACAGTACATCTTATCGTATCTTATCTCATCTTATCTTGCCCCCCAAAAAAGGTTCCATAACTGCCAATATTATCTTAACATGTCATTATAATGAATGTTTAATAGGATCCATAGATATATCTGGGTTCTAGAATGTTTCTTATTATTGCCATTATCCTTTGAGAAGACTAGACATTCACATTAGGGGGGGGGGGGGGGGGGGGGAGGCATTATGGAAATCGTCATTTTTGTTTTTTTAATTCTTCAAAAGTATTCTCTAATATTGTGTTGAGTGCTGTGCTGCGGATTCGAATGTCCTTATGTCGTGATACCCTGATTCTCTGGGAGACAAAACTGCTTGGCCAACCAAATTGGCAAATTTTGCCTTTCTCTAGCTCAGCTGTGAAGGTAAAAACTCAGGTAAAAACCGAGAGCGACTTGCGCTACAAAAGTGTTTCCGACTGAGAATCTGTGTGGAGCTTAGGGGACGTTAAATTGAAAAGAGAAGGAGAAGAAAGGTGCAGGGGTGGATTAGGACAACACAAATGTGTTGCTTGACTGTCGATATACGAGATACACCACAGTCCGCTTACTTGCAAAGTAGCAATACCACTAAACCTGTTACATGACACATTGATGGCAAAGAAGGTTTTCAAAGTTTTTTTTTTATCTCATTTTTCTTAGTGTCTATAGTTTGGGTGGGAAGAATTTTCTGTGATATAAACCTTAAATTTTAGTTTGTTATATGGTAGAGACAACTAAACATCGTTCCATTTGCCTAAAACAGCGCTTAGTTTCTGGTTCTTCACTCTGGTCATCAACAACAATAATACAAGTATTTCAACACTTTAAAACAATCTTGCTTCCTTAGGACATTATTTGATACAATGAAAAATAAGTATTCTTGTTGAACCAGTCCTTACCACTGTAACAATCGACAGTGTTGTTACTAAAGAGCCATAATTATTCCTACTGTTTTGGCCTTCATCGTTAATTTTATTATCGCCTTAAAATATTCACACAATCCTCCCCAGAGTCCTTCTTTAGCTCGTCCCCATCTCTTCAATCTCATTCTCTTAATCCATCTTTCTTTACACTAAGTGTTATAAGGAGAAGTGAGTGCGGGAGGGGACAGAGAGAGAGAGAGAGAGAGAAATAGAGAGAGAGATAGAGATAGAGATAGAGAGGGAGAGAGAGAGAGAGAGAGAGAGAGAGAGAGAGAGAGAGAGAGAGAGAGAGAGAGAGAGAGGGAGAGAGAACTAAAGAGAAATGAAAGAAGATTTTGGTAAAGAAACGATGGGAAAAGACAAAAATAAAGTTGATGAAGCAGGTAGGACAATGCAGAACAATTTGTGAATCTCAATACGGTGTTGATAAAATGAATGCATGCGACCAGAATGAATTGCTTGTATGTTATGATACCAACATGTTACGCTTTTTTCTTTCTTTTTTTTTTTTTTTTAAGTCATCCATGCCTTCCATCTGCACTTTGAATGAGAATATAAGAATGAACATCGTAACAAAATTTCTTCTAACAACGCTGATTGGTTCTAGACAGTTTTATTTTTCCTCCTTCACCACAAGACTGTCCTAATATTTTTTTTTTTTTTGTTGTTTTGTTTTTTTAAAAGCATTAGCCACTTAGGAAACCTTTGTCTGATTGCTTGTTCGACTATATATTGTAAGTATAACTCTCTTTACTTGGTGAAATATTTGTAATGGATCAGAGACGATAAAGCCTGGAATCCATTGTTCTCTGATTCTTTAGAGCTAAAAGTGACATCACACTTTTTATCTTTATTAAAACTTGTTTTCGGCGATCCCCTTTGAAAGATATATAGCAGACTGAAAACGATCTAGAACCAAGCGGTTTTCAGCAGAGGCCAAATAACCCGTAAACAAACATGTGCACAAGTATTAACATGATACAGATGCGTAGTGCATCATACATCAACAGAGTTAGGGCAGCATAATGCTCTCTTTAGTTAAGAGAACACTTTTTGTGAAGAGACTAGTCCTAAAGACAGCATTGTGAAACATAATGAGATGCGAAAAGTGTTGGATTCTTTGGTCGAACTCTGTGTGTTTATGTTTGTGGTTATTTGATCTAGCCCGTCCGCAGCTATGTGATTCAGACGTTTATAATATGGTTATCGTCAATAGAGCCTTTGTCGGGCAGGGTGGGATTGAAAAGATGAGGCACCAAACTTACCCCTGACGCTGTTGGGATTGAACCCGCCAAGAACGAGCCCTGTTAATATTAGGGCAGGCATTTGAGATCCATAGACACCGACGCCTAAAAGAAGAAAGCTTTGCGTTAAAAACAGATAAACATGGAGATAACAAGGTTTCATAGATTTCAGTTAAATCATTCATGACAATAACTGATGTTTGTGGGTAAAGACTGATTTGCAATGATTTGCAACACACTTCTTTCTCGTCTAAATCTTTACTTATGACATAATTTTGCTATTTAAATTTCAAATTTTGGGCCGTAACAATAAATACAAATTATTTTTCGATGATGGTAAGTTATCTAATAATGGCCAGCATTAATAAATGAGTAGAAACTTAACGATGCATCGTAACCCATGCCAAATACGTTGGGTAAGATCGTCGGTCACGAATTTTACGTCTAACAATACGGCCCTAAATTTGGCATTGGCTACGATGTATCGTAAACTCGTTGCCCATCTATTAATACCGGCTTTCGGTAAATTTTCGTTTCAAAATTTTTTTATTTCATTCGTGAAGACAGGGGCCTGTCAAAATCTATGGACATTTGTTCGTATATTGATTAAAATAATCGAATATCCGATTTTCGCGTACGCGGAGACATCCTCTACCTGTGTATACTTGCACTTAAAAAAAAATTACCTGCTTGCGAGTTAGCCTTGTGCGACCGTCGTCCTCTCCCCCCCTCCCGCCTCCCGCCCACGGGCTAGCATGGCTAGGCTAGGCTCAGCAGCTGAAGTCTGCCGGCCCTCTGTGCCACCTAGCCTTGCTTTAGCTACCTGTCTCAGTGGCCCTCTGTCTGTCACTGGCCCTTCTCGAGCTGGGTGTCACGGAGGCTAGGCGGCTCGTACAGGCTCGAGGACACGACACGACGCCAGGTCTGCCGTCTTGCAATGTCGTGTGCGTGTGACTGTGTTTCTTGCAGAGTTTCTCAGGTTTCCCAGCCGCTTTGCTGGCGTATGACTGCGAGACCTGGACATTGAACTTGACCATTTCACTGTACCTGCTGCTTTCATGTACGACCTCAAAACAGATTTAGAATAAGAATTTAGATCTAATTTTCTCTGCGTCGTGCTATTCTTGTGTTAAGAGTGAAGATTTAGAGTTTTAGATCTGCATTTTTATAACTAGAATCTCGATCTATTTTGTGGTCATTTTGATGTGAAGCCCGCAAACTTGTGAGAACTGTCCGATTTAGACCAATTTGGGTCAGTTTTAGATCTTATCTAGCCTACGTAGCTTGCACAGAGAAAGTTTGATAGACATCCAGCACATAATTATACTATTATCTACGTCAGTATTATACTACACTTGCATTTTAAGTCTTCAATTTCTAAATCTAGCTTGCGCCGTATAGATCTAGAGATAGAATTTTAGGAGCTGGAAAAAGATCTACATTCTAGCAAATTAAATAATACTGGATTTAATGTGTATCAACTTACAACCCTTTATATCGATCCAGATAAGAATCAAAATCGATAGTCTTGATTGGGTCTGCCAAAACACACATCTGGATCTGAATTCTGATTTGGAAGGAGAGATTATTGTCCATAAAATGATTCAAGATTGATTCTGGAAGGATACGAGGCCTATTATTTAGGTCGTTTCACTTATTTGCTAGCAGACGTGTCATCTTATTCGAGACAGGATTCTAATTGTGATTGACAGGAGACCAGGTCCTTGTCTTACGGACCATTCAAAGGTGTCGAGATTTATATTGTCATAATTTCAACACTAATGTTTCATTCGAAGGTGAGTAGGACTAGATCTAGATCATCATCATCATCATCATCATCATCTTCTTCTTCTTCTTCTTCTTCTTCTTCTTCTTCTTCTTCTTCTTCTTCTTCTTCTTCTTCTTCTTCTTCTTCTTCTGATTATTATTATTATTATTATTATTATTATTATTATTTTATTATTATTAATTATTATTATTATTATTATTATTATTATTATTATTATTATTATTATTATTATCATTATTATTATTGTTGTTGTTGTTGTTGTTGTTATTGTTGCTGCAGTTGTTATTAACATCATCATCATCATCATCACCATTATTATTATTATTATTATTTTTGAGTCTATTTAAAGAGGTTTATAAACCTTATAGAATAATTGCCTTGATATCTCTCCTTTTCCCTTACATGATCCAGATAAAATTATATGCCTCCATTTATCCACCTTTACCAAGAATCGAGATATCTCGATATATCTAGATCTAGATCACTCTAGAGATCTAAATCTAGATCTAATATAATGAGAGTAGGCTAACGTCGTAGACGTAGTTTTGACAGTCCAACTTATTCCAACTACCACGGGTTTAAAAATAAAAACAAACGTTGTGTTCGTTTCGTATTTAAAACACAGATTTGTACGACTAATGAAGATGTCTACCTAGCTCAATGGATTGTCTCGCATGCTTAATGAGTTTATTAAGGGTTTTAAAATGTCGTTTTGTAAATCCTTCAAACAACTTTAGGATTTAAAAATATGCCCACGTAAAATCGCTTGACCTAGAATTCCATATTTTTTTAAAATTTTATTGACGGCCCACAAAAATGTGATGACACATTACACGTTTGAGGTTACGATCTTTATACTATTATTATTATTATTATTATTATTATTATTATTATTATTATTATTATTATTATCATCATCATTTAAGCAATAATCAACCCCCTGTAGTTTGAAATGAATCCAAAGCTAAAATTATTTTAAATTAAGGCTCGCTTATACAACTGTACACACTATTATGTACTGTGCGCTCAGAGGCTACTAAACCAATGAATCAGTAAAACTTAGGAAAGAGATGGATTGTGTCAGCAAAGGACACTGAGAAGCTGGAAGAGGTGGAAAAGAACGAAATAAACGGGAAGGCGAGAGAGGGAGGGATAGAGATAGCAGAGTGAGAGAAATGGATAACAAATGTATAAGCCTATTGAGAAGAGAAGGACGAAGAAGGAGAAGGAGAAGTGGTAGTAGTAGTAGTAGTAGTAGTAGTAGTAGTAGTAGTAGTAATAGTAGTAGTAGTAGTAGTAGTAGTAGTAGTAGTAGTAGTAGTAGTAGTAGTAGTAGTAGTAGTAGTAGTAGTTGTTGTAGTAGTAGTAGTAGTAGTAGTAGTAGTAGTAGTAGTAGTAGTAGTAGTAGTAGTTGTAGTGGTAGTAGTAGTAGTAGTAGTAACAGTAGTAGTAGAGAAGAAGAAGAAGAAAAAGAACAAGAACAGGAAGAAGGAGAAAAAGAAGAAGAAGAAGAAGAAGAGGAGGAGGAGGAAAAAGAGAAAACAAGGGAAAAGAAAAAAAATAAATCATTAATATATATATATATATATATATATATATATATATATATATATATATATATATATATATATATATACACAAAGCTGATTTCAAGTCCGAGACATAAAAGATTCGAGTTTTGAACTCCGTGTAACGATGATGTATCATCAGCAGAAAATGTCCCTTGAGCTGTGATAAAAGGCGAAACATAATGAGAGCGTAACCGGCTCGCCATTCTCACTTACCGCGGCCTCTTTTCACGGCCATTATGTAGAGACTCTGGCTCTCTATAGACCAATCCTGCGTGCATTCGTAATTTCTATTTTCTAAAACGCTTTGAAAGGTTTTTATTTTTTTTTTTTAAGTTTCCTGTCTATGAGAACTCTATGGGGGGTCCGTAGGAAGATCTGGTGCGGAGGGGGGCATTGATGGGTTGCTATATATGTATAAAGTGGGTGTTAAAGAAAAGGTGGGGGAAAAAAGGTGTGTGTGTGAGGAGGGTAATTTTGGACTTTCCATATCCGACATGGAATGGGAATTACATTTTACATCAGAACTTTGGAAAGCAATTTTTTTTCTTGTCAATTATTTTACTATACAGTGTTTATTTTGAATAGCAATATACTAAAATAGCTTTATTTTTTCATGAGGCTAAACATTTTGAATCTCAAATTTAGGCAATTTGGTTCCAGTTATAACGATTATCATTATTATTATCATCATCATTAGTAGTAGTAGTAGTAGTAGTAGTAGTATTTTGTAATTATTATTAAATTGTATTAATATGGCAAAGAAAGTTATGAAAAACTTTTATAGTCCTTCTCTTTCATTTTTAAATTATTCAATCAAAATTTTCCTCTATCCTAAGCTATGTTGTATCAAAGTTCCACGATTCTTAGTTTTTGATATAAAATTATTATACACGTAGTGTTGAAACCAGAAAATCAATAAAATTTCAGAAAACTACAGATGTAGTTATGATCGATACGGTTAGTTTATAGACGTATGTGTTTGTGTGTTTTAGCTTTGGAAATCAATGTTAAGTTTCGGAATTTCAACTTAAGAGGTTGAAAATTAATTTCACACCATTTTCATGAGTTTTAATACAAATCCCATGTCTTTAGCCTGGTGTGAGCCAGTTGTAGGTAGGAACCAGGGGGTGGAATAATAAACAACAGTAACTGGTCTTTAGTCCCTCAGGCATCCTGACCTGGGGACTCGGCTTGTCACGGAGTCGGTGGGAAGTCAATCAAACGGTACGACAAAATATTCCTAAAAGTCTCTAAAATGAACTCACGGCTTAGCTGTGGATGCGCTACATCAAACAATGATTGCAATGAAAAAAAAAAAACATTTCGCCTATAAAGAGGTTTATAAGAGGTTTCCGTGATTAAAATTAATGCTTTATATCTATTTTGTTTTATTTTATTTAAATATAAATTCAATTTCGAAGACAGTGACAACATTTTTTAATGTTTAAAGTCTAATAGAAAATAGCCTATTGTATTATAATATTATTAGCCTTTGTTGTAATGATAAAGATGGTATTAACGCAACTCAACCGAAATACTTTATCATGCAAATTATTTAAAATACAAGAAAAAGGGCAGTTTTATCCTCATTCTCGACTTTTTTTTTTTTGAATCAGGCGTTAAATGCGTTTTGTGAGCAATCCTTCGCATGTATGCGAGAAACTGATATTTTCATTTCACACATTAAGTCAGTGTACTCTGGACCTGAAGAAACCGGAAATTGACCAAATCCAACACATTGGGTCAACATTTGTAGCTCAATGTGAAAGCAAATTGTCCAGTGCTCTACATTAACTTACACAGAGCGAAACAGTTTCCCGTACCAAGACGGCCATGTTTGTTGCGTTTTAAACTTACGTCTGGTTTGGGTGTTTGTTGATCTGCTACCTTTTTTTTTTTTGCATTGATTCTCTATGAAACGGCGTTGTTAGATATACATTCAGTCTTCAAGGTAAAACTGAAGAACAAATTAGCGCATCCTTGACAAATGACGACACTGCGCCTGCCCCTCTCAACAAACGTGTGGTAATCGTAGGGTCACGACTCGACACACGGGAGCGAACAAGGCGCAGGTAAAACTGGGGGAAAGTCCGGACCGTGTGTTTGTTGTGGGGCTTAACGGAGGCTTCTAGTGCTCTCCACAGGGCTGGCCAGGGAGGGAGACAAATACTGTGGTCTGGGCTGCTAGGGGGATGGAGGAGGAGAGGAGGGAGGGAGGGGACTGGCAGAAGGGGTTGTTATAGCCTTGGATAGAGTAAGGCGAGGGGTGGAGTGTTGAGAAAGAAAAACAAAAAGGAGGAGGCGGAGGAATAAATTTAGTACGACATATACATGTATTGCGTTAATAATAATAATTTTTGCACATGTATATCGAGCTCTGAAGGGTCTTTGGTCTGGACATCTTAATGGTTTTGTTAAAAAACAGAGTTTAAAGAATGTTATAAATAATGGAGAAGATGAGGGGAAAGAAAGAAGAAGAAGAGGGAAAAGGAGAAGAGGAACATACTGTGTACATAGATAGAAAGAAAGTATGCTTGATTATTTTATCATTCTGTGATAGTGCTCGACAAATAGGAGAGTTAATATCTCTCTCCCTCCCTCTCTCTCTCTCTCTCTCTCTCTCTCTCTCTCTCTCTCTCTCTCTCTCTTTTTCTCTCTCTCTCGCTCTCGCTCTCTCTCACCTCTCGTAAGTAAATAATATATATTATTGGGCTTGCTGGGAGAAAGGGGCAAATAAAAAAGAGCCAAAAGGCAAGAGAAGGGGAAGAGAGAGGAAAGTTTTTGCTTCCTTTTTTATACTCTAAGCGGCCACGTATTTTGCTCAAAATGCACCAACAAGTACAAATGTTGCAATTGAAGTAATGAAACAGCCATTAAAACTATTGAAAGAAATGAAATGGAGAAAAAATAGAAGTGCGTGTAAAAAA
>JAWDGP010000361.1:185000-212500 GCA_033675545.1 Elysia crispata
GGGAGACGGGTCTGTGGGGGTCCCGCTCCTACCGGTCTCCCTGACCCGGGCTCGGTCCCCCCAGGAGGCAGGTGGAGGCTCCACCAGGTGCTCTTCACACAGTGGGGTGTCCTCCTCCTCCTTCTCCTCCCACTGGAGACCCTTGAGCCCAGGCAGGCTCGCGACTGTTTCTGTTCAGACTTTAGCTTTCGCTTTTCAACGTTTCGCAGTAAAGTGTTACGGTTGCTTCTTTTAACTCCAGTCTCTGCTGGGATTAAAAAAAAAAAATCTTAGCGTTATGTTTTTCACAATCTGTTGATGGATGTGTTTGGATTTTAGATATCATCTGGGCAAGAGCGATTCAAGGTTGTAATTTAAATTTCAGCGTGCGCAAAGACAGATATTCTCTATAATTGTGGATCACTATTAGCTGCTCTGTCTGCCTCTGTGTCTCTGTTTCTTTCTATGTCTTTATGTCTCTCTCTCTCTCTCTTTCCATTTCTATTTCTTTTTTTACCCTTTCTGTCTCTCTCTCCATCGCTCTATTTCTCTCTTTCTTTCTCTCTCCATCGCTCTATTTCTCTCTTTCTCTCTCTCTCTCTCTCTCTCTCTCTCTCTCTCTCTCTCTCTCTCTCTAAATTAGGAAGCTTATCAATTTCATCTAGCACTAATAACTAATGTGTCTACCCATTGAGGCGGTCTCAGAGAGTTTATGGAGATAGACTGAGCAAGCCACTAAAATAATGTAACCTCAATAGATAGGGAAGAATTAAGATGCAGCAAAGTTTAATACTTGTTTCTATAGGCCAAAAATTTTTTTTTTTTTTTTTTTTTGGGGGGGGGGGGGGGGGGTGTTAACGAATAAATTTTTTCAAATTATTAAGTTTAGATCTTTTCATCCATATTAGGTTGTTTTAACTTAGAATATTGACCTGACCCGAGGCGTGTCTTCGTTTATGGACACCGTGCCTGATTTATTTTCTGGTTACCTTTAATGTGTGAGACAAGTTGGCGGGTTATATCAAATATCCGATGTACCGGCCACCAAAGTGTGTCGACTTTAATATCGTGGCTCAGAAGTCTTCATTGTTACAGCGCAGTGTAAAGAATGCACTCAGCTGTAATCTCTAATTTTAGCAGTATTCGCAAGGGTTGAATAAGAATAATCAGCTAGTTTAGCAGAATCCATTTAAAGATTTTTTTTAAAGATGTTTTAATTGTGAAGCGGGCAGTCATAGCATTCTAATAAGCGTTTAAAAAGGTCATGAAAACTACCAGGAAAGTATAGAATTAACTGATGTCCCACATACGTAACTTCTCGAACTCATAGGCTAGTGCTGTCATCGTCACTTTGTGCCATAAATTTATGACTGTTTGATCGTGATCAACCCTTGCAACTGAACATCGTGAGGGCAAAACCGAGTCGTAACTTTGTGATCAAGCTGGTAAAGGCATGAAGGATCCAACATGTCGCGTTCAACACGGACTTCTGGTGTTGGTCGGTGCTTAATCTTCTTCCCAAAGATTTCTAGGTCTAGACAATGATTTAGGGTGATATCCCCGCGTCGCTTATGCCCATCAAACCTACTGCCACTAGAATGATTGTCTGAAGGCATAACGGATCCAACATGTCGCGTTCAACACGGACTTCTGGTGTTGATTAGTGCCATGTCTTATTCCCAAAGATTTCTAGGTCAAGACAATGATTTACGGAGATACTCCCGCAAAGCTCACAACCATCAAACATATTGCCACTAAAATAATTGTCTGAAGGCATAAGGGATCCAACATGTCGCGTTCAACACGGACTTCGAGTGTTGATTGGTACCGTGTCTTATTCCCAAAGATTTCTAGGTCTAGACAAAATGATTTACGAAGATACCCCCGCAAAGCTCACAACCATCAAACATATTGCCACTAGAATGTCTGAGGGGGGTTTACGATTCTAATTTTATGGCTTAAAACAATCTACTTAACATTGTTTGCGAGGTAAAGTTCTCATTGAGTATTAAAGGTACAAGGTGGAAGGTGTTTGGACCACATTCTAGTCAGATAGGGCAAATCTATCAGTTATGGGACTTTCAGTGCGTACGGAGCTCTTGTTTTTCAAAAAGCAAACTTTTATATTTCGCATCGGAGTAACTTATGGCTAGAGCGAACTTTTGGCTTCACAGACACTACACCAATTTGTCATTATGAAAGAGAATTTGTCTCATCTTGGAGTAAATTTCAAAGAAGAACGCTACTAGGGATAGGTTATTCAAGCATAAAGGTAAAAAAAATTTTTTTTTCCCTGCTGAGATCTTAAATCTTTACATACCTAAGGGTGTGAATGTTAACTGTTTTTTTAGCGCGTTTCTACAGGAAGAACCACTAGCATTATATATCTTGCATTCCATGGTTTTTTGTGTGTGACTTTAATAAATTTATTTCTCTTACATAGGCAGTAGTAGTAGTGGTGGTAGTAGTAGTAGTAGTAGTAGTAGTAGTAGTAGTAGTAGTAGTAGTAGTAGTAGTAGTAGTAGTAGTAGTAGTAGTAGTAGTAGTGGTAGTAGTAGTAGTGGTAGTAGTAGTAGTAGTAGTGGTAGTAGTGGTAGTAGTAGTAGTAGTAGTAGTAGTAGTAGTAGTAGTAGTAGTAGTCGTAGTAGTAGTAGTAGTAGTAGTAGTAGTAGTAGTAGTAGTAGTAGTAGTAGTAGTAGTAGTAGTAGTAGTAGTAGTAGTAGTAGTAGTAGTAGTAGTTGAAATATAATGATGATTAAGATGATGATGATGATGATGATGATGATGTCGATGATGATAATAATAATAATAATAATAATAATAATAATAATAATAATAATAATAATAATAATAATAATAATAATAATAATAATAATAATACAATTAATAATAGTCTTTTCCTATTTTTAGGTTTAGGGATCAAACTGAATTTTTCAGAATAACTTTGCTAAGGAATCGGACTAGAATGTTTATAACTTTGTTTTCTACCTCGGCCTCGAACTAGACTTGGCAAAAATATTTTTTCCTAAATAAGTTCGTGTACTCTGTGTTTGCAACTTTACCCAACTTGATCGAACCTTTTAGATCAGATTGGGGCAAGTCCTGAATATCGTGAAGTGGGTAAACTGTATCAGGCAACGAGTCCATCGATCAAACTTCAAATTTCTTTAATGGAAAGCTGAGCATCTGACTGTCTGTCTGTATATCTGTATATGTCTGTCTGTCTGTCTGTCTGTCTGTCTGTCTGTCTGTCTCTCTCTCTCTCTCTCTCTCTCTCTCTCTCTCTCTCTCTCTCTCACTTTCTCTCTCTCTCTGTCTTTTTCTTTCTCTCACTGCTTGTATGCCTCTATGTATCTTTTTGCCTCTCTGTCTCTATCTTTCCCTCTCCACCGTGCTGTAGCCATAATTTACGTTGATAATGTTCTCAGATTCATCTATAAATTACAATTAACTTATCCATCCCCAAGTGCACCGTTATAAGCAGATTATCGTTATATCATCAAATCTTTCCATCAGAAGCTCCACCACCACCATCGTAATCATCACCTTCATCATTAGCGTCAACACCCCCTTTTTTTTTTTTTTACCACAAAACCAAAACATACACTAAACCAATATTATTAACAACTGCATCCCTCAACAGTCCTTCCTATTCGAAGCCCTTCCAGGCAGTGCGTGACTCTAGGGTCTCATCTTTTCACTTCCACACGGCCTGACGGTAGCTCTAGTTTGATATACTCAAAAAAGCCTGAGACCTTATCTTTATGGACGGACTATATCAGTCCAGTAAATACCAGCAAGAAAAACAACAACAACAGCATTAATTGCTGAAGTTGGCTTTCTATTATTCGTCCTCAATATCTCGTATATAAAACCATCCTTGGGTCCATTCACAATCGTAAGCAATCATTGCCAATTTTCAACGCCCTGACTCGGAACTAAAGATGCGCGAAGTCACGTGACTTTCCCTTCCAACCACCGACGGTCACGACCAGCCTTTGCTTGAAGAACGTGCGGGAATTTTTCTTCTGTCTGTCCAGAGAGAGTCTCTCAGTCTGTCTCTGTCTGTCTCAGTCTGTCTGTCCAGAGAGAGTCTCTCAGTCTGTCTGTCCTGAGAGAGTCTCTCAGTCTGTCTGTCCAGAGAGAGTCTCTCAGTCTGTCTCTGTCTGTCTCAGTCTGTCTGTCCAGAGAGAGTCTCTCAGTCTGTCTCTGTCTGTCTCAGTCTGTCTGTCCAGAGAGAGTCTCTCAGTCTGTCTGTCCAGAGAGAGTCTCTCAGTCTGTCTGTGTCTGTCTCAGTCTGTCTGTCCAGAGAGAGTCTCTCAGTCTGTGTTTCCAGAGAGAGTCTCTCAGTCTGTCTCTGTCTGTCTGTGTCTGTCTCAGTCTGTCTCTGTCTGTCTCAGTCTGTCTGTGTCTGTCTCTGTCTGTCTGTGTCTGTCTCTGTCTGTCTGTGTCTGTCTCTGTCTGTCTCTGTCTGTCTGTGTCTGTCTGTGTCTGTCTCTGTCTGTCTGTGTCTGTCTCTGTCTGTCTCTGTCTGTCCAGAGAGTCTCTCTGTCTGTCAAGTCCAGCAGCTGTGGCCGTTCAAGGTCGATCTTAGCTCGGATGACCCTTGGAGTCACGGAGATTTCATGTTGAGCAGGAGGAAACAAGAGCGGCTCATCAGTCCCTCCTCCCTCCTTCCTCCCTCCTCCTCTCTTTTGTTATTCGCTCCATCCCACCTGCTCTTTCTATTCTTTCGGTTGTCTTTTATTCTTGGTCTATATCTTCCGTTCCATCTCTCACTCTCTCTCTCTCTCTCTCTCTCTCTCTCTCTCTCTCTTTCTTTTTCTCTCTCTCTGTCTGTGTCTCTTCCTCACTAGTTTTTCATTTATCCTCAATCTTTTTATTCTCCCAGCATGCATCTCTGTCAATCGGAGTCTCTTACGTCTTGTTTCTCTCTCTTTCTCTCTCTCTCTCTCCCCCCCCCCCTCTCTCTCTCTTTCTCTCTGTCTCTCTCTCTCTTCTCTCTCTCTCTCTCTCTCTCTCTCTCTGTCTCCCTTTCTCTTTAACACTTCTATACTTCCATCCTTGTATCAACTAAGTCACAGAACATTCTCCAATGTGAAGCTTGTAATTTACTATAAGATTAACAGCAAAAATCCACAAATCTGCAGTGTTTCGTGGAGTGAGTTCGGTGTCTCGCCTTCTCGGCACTATCCCTGTTCAAAAGAAGAAAAGAGCTGCAATGACGAAAATAACTTCAGGAATTTGGGTAGACTGGTGGCAGTAGTTAATGTAATTATTTCACAATTCTGTAGACACTGCCTCCACAATCAGTACTGAATAAAAGTTGACCTCAACACACAAAAATAAGATTAACTTTAATTTATTATTATTGATGAAACGAGGACTCGGGGAAAAAGGAAAATTTAGATTAGATCTAGATATAGGCCTGAGGACAGACAACGACACGTTCTGCTCATAGTCTTTGGCCTGCACCCTGCAGAAGTTTTCCTGCGGAATCTTGTAGAAAACTGGTGATCCTCCCAAGATTCGGACCGTTTCTTTGTTGTGTCGAGCCTGCTGCTAAGGTGGGAGACAGTTGGTCCTTGTCCGTGTCGATGGCAAAGTTTGTGCCCGTTTCACAGTCTGTCTATGTGTTTGTTGCTATAAACAATTTCAATCTCTCTTTCTCTCTCTGTCTGTCTGTCTGTCTCTCTCTCTCTCTCTCTCTCTCTCTCTCTCTCTCTCTCTCTGTGTGTGTCTCGCTCTCTGTCTCTCTCTCTCTCTGTCTCTCTGTCTCTGTCTCTGTCTCTCTCTCTCTGTCTGTCTGTCTGTCTGTCTCTCTCTCTCTCTCTCTCTCTCTCTCTGTCTGTCTCTCTGTCTCTCTCTCTCTGTCTGTCTGTCTGTCTGTCTCTCTCTCTCTGTCTCTGTCTGTCTGTCTGTCTGTCTGTCTCTCTCTCTCTCTCTCTCTCTCTCTCTCTCTCTCTCTCTCTCTCTCTCTCTCTCTCTCACCCTTTCTATCTTTCTTTATCTCTCTCCCCCATCCGCTCTGTCTATTCCCCTCACTTCTTCTTTTTATAAATATGTTCACGTATTCTTTAAGCCTGTCTCCACCCTCTCAGCCCCTATTTTTCTCTCTCTCTATGGAAATCTCTTTCTCTTCCTTCCACGTTCCTTCAGCCTTTTCGTTCATTGTTCTTTCTCTGTTTCTGTGTGTCTGCCTTTCCCACTATGGTTCTTTCTGTACGCCTGTCTTCCTTTCTCTTTTTCTCTCCACCTCTTTCTCTCTGTCTCTTTTTCTCCTCCGGTCACTCTTCGAAAGAAAACTTGAACTGCATGCAGCCCCCCCCCCCCCCTCCCCCCTCCCCTCCCAGGCCCTTGGACAACGGTCCTTAACACGAAGCTGACCGCTGGATCTGACATTCGACCCCTGACTTTCTTTGTGTCGAGAGTTCTCTCTCTGTCTCTCTCTCTCTCTCTCTTTTTTTTCTCTCTCTCTTTCTCTCCCTCTCTCTCTCCTCCGCTCTCTAGCTCTATTTCTCTTTCGCTCTCTTCTTCTTCTCTCCCTCCCTCTCCCTCCCTCTCTCTCTCTTTCACTCTCTAGCTCTGCCTCTTTTTCTCTCTCTTCCCTCTCTCTCCCTCCCTCCCTCCCGTTCTCTCTCTCCCCCTCTCTCCTTCTTTATCTCTCTTTCTCTCTTCCTCCCTGTCTCTCTATCTCTCGCTTTATTTTTCTCCCTCTTTCTCCCTTTTTCACATTCCATCTCGTGCAAGGCATATATATGAAACATATTTATGTTCGTACTGCTCTTTTGCTCCAAATGTATAATTCTATTTCTTTCTTACCGTGTAGAATACCTTCCGCTTTCTCCTCTACTGCCCTTATTTTGCTGATCTTTATCAGGAAAATACCTTTATGTTTATACATTGCATAAGATTAACCTCAACCCCAAGCAAAGTTGTCAAGAAAGAACAAAGCTTTGTCGAGGCTACAGACAGAATTGTTGTGCCCTGCGGCTTTCTAAAGCCCGCGCCGCACTTTAAGGGTTTTTATTGTTTGTTTTGTTTTGCTTTCATGGTGTTTTTTTTTTTTTTCATGTTTTTCTGATGTTTTTTTTAAATAATTTTTTTAAAGAGCATTATTTTATATTTGAATATCCATGAAGGGTTTGTCTGTACATTTTTTCTGCTTTGTTTTCGCCACTGCCCTAATCTCTCTCTCTCTCTCTCTCTCTCTCTCTCTCTCTCTCTCTCTCTCTCTCTCTCTCTCTCTCTCTCTCTCTCTCTCTCTCTCTCTCTCTCTCTCTCCCTTCTCTCTCTGTTTCTCTCTTTCTTTATTTTTTTTCCGACACTTTATTCACAAGCAACCTAAATAATGTAAAAAAAAAGGATATATGCATATCGAGAAGTTGTCCTGCCAGACTAAACTTTTATTGAAATATCGAGTTAGAGCTGATGTTTTTTCTTCTTCTCTTTTAATTTTTTGCTTCAAATATTAACTCAGTTGTGAACGATATTGGTATGGATTGTCTTAGGCCGTAGTGTAGGCCTAAATTACTTTAAAAAAAAATGAATTATGTCTGTCTGTATGACTCTCTCTCTCTCTCTCTCTCTCTCTCTCTCTCTCTCTCTCTCTCTCTCTCTCTCTCTCTCTCTCTATTTCTCTTCTTCTTACTCTGCTTTGCAGCCTCTCTGTCTCACTTTTTTCTCACTTTGTTAAAGGTTATATTAAACAACAACAACAAAAAAACCCCTTTGTTTTTCCTTCTTTCTCGAAACTACTGTTCTATCCTCTCAGTCTCTTTGTCCCTCTTTTTTCCCCCTTCACCTCAATAGTTTTTCTGTCTTTGTTTGTTCTTGTCTGTCTGACTCTCTCTCTCTCTCTCTCTCTCTCTCTCTCTCTCTCTCTCTCTCTCTCTCTCTCGCCATTACCTTTGGTCTTTTATGCTTACTAATCCCACCATTGGAATTCCCAAATCTCGATTGTCCTGTACCATATATCCCTTTGATAAGTATTGGAAAAAAAGACATTCAAAAAAACAAATTAATGGTAGTTGATATTTTATTACTCTATTGGTTAGCATAAATTAGCCCAAAATAAAAGTATTCCTAATTTGAGCTCGCATAAGACAAACTTATGTATAACTCGGGTGTCCTGATAGCTGCATTTTCTATGCATCATGTACACTTAAGTCGAAATTTAAAAAGCATTTTTTTGCTTGTTGCTAGCTAACTTGATCTCACCGAACAGCTCTGTTTATGAGGTTGGAAGTGAAAAGGTAAGAGGTATGAGGCTTATTGTAAGAAAAGCAGAGAAGCACAGAGAGAGAGAGAGAGAGAGAGAGAGAGAGAGAGAGAGAGAGAGAGAGAGAGAGAGAGAGAGAGAGAGAGAGAGAGAGAGAGAGAGAGAGAGACAGAGAGAGATATATATATACAGGAGAGATGGTAGGTTTTAAAAAAGGGAGGAATGAGAAATAGAATTAACAGAAAATAAAAGAGAAAGCGGCAAAGGTAAACAACGGAGACAGCTTTATAAAAAACTAAGAAAGGCAACACAGCTCTTCACAGGAAAAGACAGGAGATAGGAACAGAAAGGGGCGACGGGTTGGGGTATTCATATCAACTCTTTCTCTCTTCCTATATAGATCTATATCCTCGGACAGACAAATGCAATTTCTCGATGCACCAAGGTACGCCAATACCGCCCTAACTAATCTAAGATCTAAACATACATAACAGGCATTATGGTTCGAAGGCCTAGGCTAGGATTATTATGTGAAGCACGAGTGATTTTTTTTTCTGTTTTTTTTTTTTTCTGTTATTTATTTTTTCTCTGTCGAGACACAAGGGTAAAGGCAAGAAAAGAGGGTATGTCTGTCCCCAGGTAGAATAATTGTCATGCGCTGTTCATTGCTGTGCGAAGCAGACGATCGGGACAAAGACATCAAAGGTCTGGCGGCAACAGGGAAATCTGAGACAAGGCTTATTGGGCGGTTACGGCTAGGTTAGTACATGGTTATATTAAAGAAAAACAATGTAAGTCAGTCTGCAAGGTTAAAATGAAGCCCGACCCACCGTGACCTTCATCGATGACGTCGATACAATAATTGTGTGGCGTTGCACGCAATGACTTCATTTCAGGCAAGGCCAAATGAATCTGCACCGCGATGTCAAAGGTCACCTTGGTCTAAGTTTTGTGGGGGGTTCTTTCCTCTCGCCTCCAGTTTTCGTGAATGTTCTATTGGTTTTCGATCTCTTTGTCTGTCTACCTCTTGTCTGTCTCTGTCTGACTGTCTTTTTCTGTTTGCCAGTCTGTCTGTGTGTCACTGTCTGACTGTCTTTTTCTGTTTGCCTGTCTGTCTGTCTGTCTGTCTGTCTCTGTCTATTTCTCTCTCTGTCTCTCTCTCTCTCTCTGACTGTCTCTCTCTCTCTCTCTCTCTCTCTCTCTCTCTCTCTCTCTCTCTCTCTCTCTCTCTCTCTCTCTCTCTCTCTTTCCCTTCTCTGTCTCCCTCTCTCTGTCTCTTTTTTTTATTATTATTCCTCCATCTTCCTCTCTCCCCTGTCTTTTTTAAATTCAAAACTGAAAAACATTTACTTATTAAATAAAAGCAAATTTCCAAGTTTCTTCTTCTTCTTCTTCTTCTTCCTCTTTTTTTAAGTTTTCCACCGTTACAAGCGTCTTTCAGAATTAAGGCCCAATCGAAGTTAATTGTTTTACAAAGGGAAGACTATTGAAAAATATGAACCGTATCCATTTTTCACTGATAATTCTAGATAAGGTACTTTACTACTGGTAATATCCGTACGGTATAGTAGCTCTTGTCACGCTACCACATTATGAACTATTATTTCAGCGCAGGATGGAAATTTATTCATTGAAAGAAGATGCAATCCTACTCATCTTAGACTAGTTCGTATGTCTCTCTCTGTTCCCCCTCACCCCCGCACCTTTAATTTCCGTTGACCTGTGTAAGTTCTCAGGTAGGAGGTGTCAACTGCCGCAGTGGTTTTCAGGGTGGTCCTTATGACTTTCTCTTCTTCCAGGTCTGGTACCTGCTGCATTGCGCTTATACAGTGACCTTCGATCCTGTGGTGATCTATCTATCTATCTATCGATATATTATTTAAAGGAAGGAGAGAGAGAGAGAGAGAGAGAGAGAGAGAGAGAGAGAGAGAGAGAGACAGACAGACAGACAGACAGACAGACAGACAGACAGAGAGAGAGAGAGGATGGGGGTACGAGTGTACTTGTACAGTCATGTCCATGTCTGTGTAGACCCGTTCTTAAGGAAACCAGATCCATCATGTACCTCTTTCTGTTACTTCTGCAATAAATTTCTGAGAAGAACTTAGGAGACGAAACACGAGTTATAAATACTCTCTGGTGTGATTATAAAACGCTTTGGACGTGACAGAGGCCAGATGGAGGTGTGGCTATTGCAGTTTTCTGTGCTTAACTAACTGAACAATGGCCTAGCCTGGCTTTTAGCTCGGATTACAAAATTACATTTTCGTTTGCTTAATATAAAAGATTTTTATGCATTCATCGTAAAGGACAAAAAAAAAAAAAAAAAGGACATTATTTGATTTCTGTAGAAATGTAAAAGACATCTTACCCTTACCAAAACATGGGCTAGACCATGAATCTGCTCTTTGGCCTTGCAGAGGTGGCAACTAGGAAACTTATCTTGATTGTTCAAAATTACACAGGCTAATAGCAAGGCTTAAATGACCACAGTCAGTATAAACATAAAACAAATAAAACGCCGCTAAAAGAGAAAAAAATAACTTCCAACGAGCATTCCCTGATTGTTTTTATTTTTTTTGTTGTTGTTGGATCAAGTTTATCGCGTTTACGTCTAAATCTCTAGCACAAGCCTTTGCGAAATATCTTTTTCTGTATTTATGTTTTTTTAAGATACAGATTTTATTCATTTTGATGTCCGAAACGTAACAACGGCCGTGCTTTGCCTACCTGACGAAAGTCTTGAGAAATGATAAAGTTAAAATAAACTTGAGCTGGTCTTGTTGTGAATGGGATACATCGAATAACTACCCTGCCAATGAAGCATTTTTATGAAGTAATTTTTTTTTTTAAAGGAAAGAGGGAAAAATGGATTTCATCCTGGTTCCCTTGTATAAGGCGATGGGGAAAAAATGGGGATTGAGGATTAGAATAACGTAGATTGTGTAATGGAATTACGTCACCTGTCAAGGTTAAACTCAAATGAGGGCATCAATATCTAGATAGTCACTGCCTACACTACACTTCTTTTTTCTTGTTTGTTTGTTTCTCATTGTTTTGTTTTGGTTTTTTGTTTGTTTGTTTTTGTTTTTTTTTGGTTTCTTAGTTGTTTTTTCATGTGATTTTTATTATTAGTTTAACCCCCCCCCCCCCCCCCCCCCCCAGAAGCTGGCTTCTCTCTACCTATTCTTCACTCTTCTCCTCTCTATTTTTCCCCTAAATTTTCATTGACTCTCTCTCTCTCTCTCTCTCTCTCTCTCTCTCTCATACATATAACTTTATTCGTATGGCAAAATTAATCAACTCAAGCTCTGAACCGTCTAGTGTACTTTTTATGTACTTCTTACTCTTTTCTAGGCTACAAAACTCAGGCTGACTAATTAACTCACAAACTAATTTTTTAATTCAGCTTATCCGTTACTGATGAAGATAGCCTCTCATCTGTAGCTCTATCTAATGATTTTCTTAAACTGAGTCGATCATCTTAGAATATCTCTCCCATTCTCGCGAGAACCACCGTAAAAAGAGGTCAAATCCAACAAACACTCGTGGTGAAAGCCATGTTTTTTCGTACTCCAGGATATTAACTTACACCTTTTGGAATTCAGATTGCGAGACTAGACCTCTTGGTCTAGCACAGGCATTGATCTAACAAGGAATATTAGCAAGTGAAAACCTTAATATCACCTTTTCTTAGGACAGTACAGTTGTAAACTCATACCTTTTCGCATATTTCAGGTCTTTATTTGTTATTTGTTTCTGTTTTCTACTCCTATTTAGGTCGAGCATGGACTGACAGCTGCAGCTCATAATCGAGCTGGACTTTCCTCTCTAGCGTATCCGTGAGTTCTTCTCGGAGTTGAGAAACCTGGACCATCGTCATCTTAGCGGCAGCAACACACTCGCGCGGTCTTTTGTCCGGTGCAGCGACAGTACGGGCCAATAGCTACTTCCGCTCTCTGCGCCACAGCGCTGCATCATGGGACTGACGCATCCTGTGTTCACTCTCTCCATCATTTACCTTTTCTGGCGTGAAAATGCGTCTGGCACAATACATAGACCCAAACCCCAAAGCCTGCCCTAGCTGACACCTTCGCATGGACTCACTCTCAGCTTTGTTTGAAGCGCAGGATCAAACACACGAGATGAGTGCTTTCACTCGAAGCAACTAAAAACAAACTTTCTCAATAATGACCACTTGAGAGGCAATTAGTTGACCTTTGTGCAAGTGAATCCTTGGCTCAAACCCAATCTCCTCGAGATGATGCGCTGGCTGAAAGATAAGAAGAGGGAGAAGAGGAGTAACTCTGCCAGCTATGACGATGAAGGGAAGGAAGACGACTACGGCTTCGAGAAGGAGCGGGCCCGCGCTGCGTCAAAGTCCCCGTCGACGCGCCGGCAGCTGCCGCCCACTCCCGCCATGCCCGAGGAGAAATCGCCTCACATCTATGAGGAGATTCCCGATATGGCGTGCACGGCGCCTCCGGCGCCTCAAGCGGGCACCGAGTCGCACCGCAAGAAAGTGACCCCATTTGGGAAGAAAGCGAATTTTGGCGGGAAAGAGAGTGCCGCCAAACATGCGAGTGGCGGACTGAAAGGCGCAAGCGGGAACAAGTACACGTGTGATCTTTCTTCTCCCTTGCTGTCCGGAGGTGGAAGTAAAGCTAAAAAGTCGAAGATGGATGATTCCGACTCTACAGGACAATACGTAGGACCATCCGTGGCGGATGGTCGGTCCAGGCAAACACCGCCCAACCTACATCGCAACGGTACGCCGGAAGTCCACTGCGACGTCATTATCAAAGATACACACTGCGAAATATTATTGAGCCGGAAACCAAAGTCTGGTGGGGGTGGTTCTCGTTCAGACTCTTCGTCTGCTATACCTCACAGCAACACACGGACCTCGAGCACTGGCGACAGTTATCCACTGCCCAGGGGACTGGACTCAACATCTTGGAGTCACCAACCGGATATGTATGTCGGGCCTCAGACCGGAAGGGTCAGTGGTCAGTTCTGTTCGCGGGACCGAAGAGCCTCGATGGATGTCCATAGTTCCTCAAAATTTACATCAGCATTTAGCCTCGCCTCGTCTTCTTCATCCACCGCACCTGTGATAGGCGGGGCCTCGTCAGCTGGGACCCACACGTCTGGCGCTGCGTCATTCTCTTCATCAACGTCCAGGTTGAACTCTTTGGGGGCATCCAGCTCCTTCTCGGTCCTGAACTTTACTGAGCCATATCAACCAAAACCCACCACAAGCAGCAGCGCACACCAACACAAACAAATAAAGCAACAGCACCAGAGTCACCATCTCTATCAAGAAATGCAAGCACCACAGGTACCTGAGGAGAACAATGGCCCGGGAGAGTCGGCGGGCTCGACAACCAGTAGCGCAAAAGGTGTTGAGACCTATACTACAGCCAGCAACTTCATAGCCCGTCCAACCATCGTTCCGTTTAATCCTCTGCCTGGGGCGAAGGATCCGTGTGTCGAGGCTTTTGGCAGACGTTTGAGCACAGGTTCTTCAAGCACCGACGCAGCCTATGCGTCAATCCGAGACGATGCAGTGGACGACAGTGCGTACCAAACCGCACCACTTCAAACCTGCTCGCCAAAGGCTGGTGCCAATGCCTCGGTCACCTATGCATCTATACAAGATACTGAAGACAATGATATTAATCTTGTTGGCCCTTCAGCTCGAAGTCACGTGGCTTATGCGTCCATTCAAGATGAGCAGCACCTCCAGCAACGCCCTCGAAACAACTTGGATGGAAGCAAGAAACACCAGAAACTCTTCTACGGAGACCAACACCACCAGATTCACAACTCCACCAACACGTTTCAGCAAAGTAAATCTTTTGAATCCCTGGGATTTTTCCACGGATCTATGCCAGCTGGGATTATTCACCGTAGGAGTCCATCCGATTCATCCTCTTGTACATATGCTTCAGTGTCTTTCCCAACCGAGCCCAAACACTACAACACAATTAATGACGTCAGTAACTCTCAAAGGTCATCTGAAGATTTCCGAAGATCCAATGCAACTTCTTACAAGGGTGTAGCTTTTGGCTCAAAGCCACAACAGACTTATGGCACTGCTGACCCTTGCGATGGTATTTACTCTGGCGTGGAACCTTACAGGGTGAACTCTAACTGTTTTGACCAGCGTGCGATCAGCGCGGGAACAGAGTTTTCAAAACACAGAAGTGGATTCGGCGCCAGAGCAAAGAATCCCGCGCCTCACTTGCCGCAAAGTCTTTACAGCGATATCTCCCCTGAGCAAGGTGGTGGTGGAACCCCAAGTCTGTATACCTGTATTGATCCAATAAATACTGAAAATAACTTCAGGAATATGGCCGGTGCTGTTTGTAGCGGCAAGCCATTCTCTCACAGTAGTGATAACGCTAGCCACCCCAACACCTTGTTCAACGACCTCCACCGCTACGCTGTGGACCGCAACAGTTTCCAACTTGATTTCTGCACATGCTCCGACGATCATGCTTCTTCCTGTGGATTCAGCGACCTGATCCCAGCCAAGCAAAGTAATCATTACGACAGTGTTGATGGAAAAACTTTCAGCGGGGAACATAATAGTAATGCCTTGACAGCGGGTGCATCGTCGAGAGCTCCAAACAACGCAGACAGCAACCGAACTGAATATGCTTCCAGCTCGTGCAAGGACTGTGGCCGCCTCATCAAGCAGATAACTTACTCAGAGTCGTACTCTGATGAGACATACGAGCATGCGTATTCTTCTCGTCTTCTCACGCGCAAAAACAGGCGATACTCTAGCCCCGATATCACTTTCTCAGAAATCTCCAACTCCGAGTTTAACCAAGACCCTCCAAGCTATCTTCATTTCCGTTCTTCACCTTCCTGGTCTCGCCGCTCTCCTGGTCATGACGCGAGAATTTCACGAGATGACTCGTGGGCTCCGAGCCCACGCAGTGATGACGTCATTCCTCCCGCATACGGCGCTTTGGACGACAACGGTTTCGTTAGCAACCACTATGAACGATATAGTCCGACGTACGCCCGAAATAGGGATACAGACAAAACTGTATGTTCCCAACTAGACTCCGTAATGTCCAGACAAAGGAAAAATCGACCATGGATTCCTGCATCCACTTTCCCTGAGGGACTTCTTGGTCAAAACATGGCGGACGATATGAAAACACAGCTTTGCAGAGCCGGCAAGGGCGAAGAAGGTTCGGCTTTTTTCACTCCATCTTCATTCGATGGTGACAATGCAAAACCTATGTATTCTGAGGAGAAAGAAAACCACGAACCCAGGTCAAATTATTTGGTAAAAAAGGGTTTGAAAGACAGTTCTGAAACCAACAAAAGGATGGATATCCGACCTGGATGGCTCGGTAAGGAAGAAAAATCTCAAGCCCATATTTCCTCTGAAGCTGCCGAGCGTGACGTCGACAAGTATAGCTTGTCTAAATCTGGCAATGCTGTAGATGAGACAAAAACCAGAGACCAAATACCTGACAAAAATACTAAAAAGTTGGCAACTTATTTCCAAAGTTTGACTACCAGTAAAGAAGCACACGTTGGATCTGAAGATAACATTTTGATGCCTCAAGTTGACGACAAACTTGTTTCTAAAACGCCTAAACAGCTCGGAGCTCATTTTAAACCATCGGCATTCACGAAACTTCCTACCCATTCTGCCTCGTTTTGCGCACCAAAGATTGCAGATTCAAAGAAAACGAAACACTCTCTTCTCAATGAGGACAGTAACCTAGGCTCACAAAGCTCTCCTGATGTTTCCAAGTCGAGAAATCAGTGCATAGCAGCGAAAAAATTATCGGCAACACCGTTAGCTCCAAATACAATAATTGGAGCAGCAGTGGTAGAAAGACAAAATATTGCCTCTTCAGGTAGTGAGAAGTATGTCGAAGGCAATAGTAGACTTAATGACGCCTGCAGCAATGTTGACATGATCAAAAACACCGAGAGTGACAACGGCCGCAATCAGAAACCTCAAAACAAAACTGACAGCGGAGACACGTGCTATGAGTTCGACATCAGCACGTCATCCGAGGGAGAGCAGCAGTCCAGCTACGACAACATCCTCTCTAAAGTGCGCATCTCTCTCAACCTGGAGCACGAAGTGCAGCATATCGCGGACTCGCGGGCCGCTAGGCGGAAGAAGCTCTTGTGCCGACGCTGCAAGAAGCTCGGCCTTGCCAGCAGTAATGTTTATTCTGCCATTGATGGCGCGACCCAAGATACAGAGGCAAACGGAGCGACTGGAACTAGTGACAGGCGCGAGGGCATCCTGGAAGATGACCTGGCATTTATGATGGAAGATGACGAGATGTGTCCTCATCTTTCTCTCAAATTCGGTGAGTTGCGCGCCATGTTGGATAATATGTTCGTAGACCAACGCGCCGCCATTTTGGACTGCCTAACCGATCAGGCGGCTTCTCCAAACCCGTACGCTTTCAAGTCCGGAAGTCACGGCCTTTACCTTTGTGCACAAGAGCTCGGGTCACTTCCGGCTGCTCTCCAGCAGCTGTGTCGAGAGTGCGGCTCTGAGGTGATGACGTCAGACTCGGAGTCCATCACGACTGTGTATAGCGGGAGCTTGCAGGCCTCCCAGCCTGGGACCCAGATGAGGATATCTTCACCAGGCAGCGGGCAGCCCCACACGCCCAGCTGTGACTCAGACGAGGGCACCATGGCCGATAACTCCGGGGATGACGACGATGATTTGTCTGATCAGGAAGTCAGCAAAACCAATCTCTTGAAGAATGGAAGTCCGCTAAGCTGCTGCCACGCAGAGAGTAAACAAGTCGGCAGGAAAAATTCTAGTCCATCAGATTCCATCAAGCCTCATAAGCACAGTTGCTATAAAGTTTCCGCCAGAGGTAGTAGCAATAGTGCCAACACGCACAGCATGAATTGCAACAATAACCACAACAACAACAACAATAACAACAACAACAACAACAAAAGCAAGACGGAGGATAACGAAGGTAACTACAGCAGTGGCTATGACGAGCCAGAGGACCATTTGCTGCGGTATGGACATTCAGCCCCGAGACATGAACGCTCCCAACATCGGGTCCGGAAGAAAGAGAAGCGAGAAAGGAAGTCAACGTCTCACAGTCACGGGCTGTCCTGCACATGCGTTTCAGAAAGTAGGTCAACGCGGAAGACACCCTCGCACAGTGCGACAAGATCATCGCACCATTCTTCTAGCTGTGCTGATATCTCGAAACAGGGATTTCCCGCGCAAAAAATCTCGAAAAGTTCTCAAAATTGCGCCAGTGGTGCTCAGTATAGAAAGTCGGGATCTAAGAAGCCTGCTGCGTATTCCTCTCCTTATTGTGCCAAACACGGAGCTAATAGACATAACAATTCACACGCTGCCCATCACCTAGATCAAAGCCGCGCTTCACGAAGCAACTCAGTAGATCCAACCGAGTATGACGAGGAGGAAGTTGAGGTCACGTGCTCCCAGCAAGGAACCAATGGATCTTCCTCTAGCCGCAGCAATGTTACTTCTTCCTGCAGCTCTGTCTCTGAGAAAGCTTTGAAAGACATCTACTCTCCCCTCCCTGCTAAAGCATTGTGTCTTCTCACATCTCGACACAACAACAGCAATAATAACAACAATAGTAACAACAACAACAACAACAATATCAGCAGCAGTCACGACAACGAGGGAATCATCAACATAAACAACAACAGTATCATTAGCAGCAACAGCAGCAGCAGCAGTAACACAAGTAGCAGCAGTTTAGCTGTGCACAACATATCCTGTACCTGTGGGAAGACTTTGGCGTTTGAGGAGGGACAAGAGCACACTGTGTATACCTCCTCTTCTGTCGCTCCCCTATTCCTCCCGGCAGGGCACAAAGAGAAGCAGACGTCAGCAGAAACCGAGGCGAGAACAAAAGAGCGAGGCGGCCAGAGCAGCTCAACGAGCCGTGAAACCGAGAGCGGTAAAGCTGCATACACGATTAAGACCAGCTCAAACGAGATGGCGAGCGGAGGAACTGGTGATAATGCTAATAACGATGACAATAACAGCAGCTTGGGAGGGGGCCGACAAGAAGAGGAGATAAGTGAAGCAGGTGATAATAAAGATGAGGACGGACACAGGGTTGCTCTGGTGCAAACGCATTTAGTCCTGGATAAGGAAGAGAACAAAGCTCAGTCCTGCGTGAATGCTCCATCGGAAATTTATGGCCGTGGTTGTTGTAGTTGCAGTAGTTGTTTGCCTTGTTGTGATAGCTGGCCGGTTAGCTTTGAGGTCCAAGAAGATAAGTGTGCACAGCTAGGTTCAGGGAGAGAAGTCCCCTGCTGTGCTGCCGGCAGGGACTGTCATTGTCGTGGTAGAATGTCACAACAACACAAGTATGACCATGTACCACCTCGCCACCAGCAGCAACATCAACTTCATTATGGTCATCATCCCAGCGGGAAACATGTCTCTTTGTGCAACGGAAATAATAGCACACAACCCATCACCTCTTGGCCTGAGTCGAATAGCTTAGTTTTTGAAACCCCAGACATGATTCACGCCCCCTATTTACTCTCTAAAACCAAATCTTTAGCTTGCACTGTCTCTCCCGTTAGTGTGACAAAAGATTCGACTGCGGGCTTTCCCTTGAGGAATAAAGTTAAACAAGGGGGAGGAATCGAAGTAAAAGAAATCTCAAAGACTAAAAGCATTGATGGAGAGTTTGAAAATTATACGATGATAAGCAGTAGCAAACCTCCAAACGGTAGAAGTAAGCTTGAGGAAGGTGAGGTGAGCATAAAGGAGAGAAAGACTTGCAAGAAGCTTGGGAAATTTGAGAACAAAACTGATGAGATGACACAAGTCGGAGACTGTGGTAAAGGGGCGAGAACTCCCGCTGGGACCGCTTCATTTCTCAAGCCACCCACGACGGGGACCGCCGCAGAGTTGACAATAAATAGCTCGCCCCAGGAGACGATAGGGTCCCGATGCGAACAACGTGAGAATCCCTGCAGCAATGATGAGCCGCCCAAGTACAGCCGAGACTGTGACCGCAACCTGTCTGAGGATTCACTGTCCGCTGATATGCAAATGAAGTCCTCAGGATCTGCTGCTTCTTCTCCTCCTGACAGCGCCGGGTCAGCCCCTTGCTCCAGTTCCTCTGCTGCGAGGACCAAACTTGGGATCCCCAGAAAGCATATTAAGTTGGAGCTCGCTACTTTAGATCTGCTGCCCGAGACAGCGCTTGGTGGTGACATGACCGAGCCAGATGCCGAATTGTCGGGCTCGTCTGCTCAACTGGCCGCCACAGTGACTGCTGACCCAACCGCCTCGGTACTCCATAAGTCCAGACCCCGTGAGCGCGGCGCTGTAAGCAACGTGGTACAGAAAATGGCGAAAATGTTTGAGGAAAATGCCAATAACACACCAAACGGCAAATACAAGGACGAGAACAACAAGGAAAGCCAAAACCCAAGCTCTCCTCAAGTTCAAAGGTCAACCGGGGGAAAAGCAATTTCAACGGCTCGCGCTTCTGCAACAAGTGCAGGTAAACCTGACGTGAAATCCGAGAAGGGAGTGCTTCCTGCCACTGAAGCGCCTGGTGAGGTGGCTCCACTCCTGCCTGCTGCCCTACCACCCTCCCAGCGGGTGGCCCCTGGTCAAAGGTCACCCGATGTTTTGGCACATCAAAACGCTGGCGAGACAGATCGGCCGCGTGCGACGATAATGAATCAAAAGCCGCCGGTGCTATTGTCCTGTACAGTGCCTCAAGCCCGGTCTAGACCTAAACCAGCACAGGACTTCCCGGTGTCTGAGGATTGTAGCGCAGAGAAAAGATTAAGGCGACCTGGGGTGAAAGGCGCTAGAGAGCAATCCGTTGATGAAAAGCCCAACACGTCAGAAGACTGTCTAGATCTAGCTCAGGGATTGAAAGGCGATTGTCCAAGCACAGGTTCTCAAAGACATCGACATGGCGCTAAGTCTGAGGACCAGGTTTCGGAAAATGCATCAAAGGAAATGCACTTGCGTGCCGGAGTTTGGCGATCAAAGGCCTCGGAAGAATCCGAAGAGGAAGAAAAAATGCTCGGTGGAGAAAAGAACAGTGGTTCAGGGAAGTTTCGTTCATCCAAACCAAGAGGATCGAAACTGAAACACAGCGATTTGCTGCAGCGTCTGAAGAACGCCAAAGATTCTCGCTCAAGGGAAGAACTACAGCAGAACTGCCCTGGTGATTCCTCGTCTGCATCTTCATCGCCCTCATCGACCAAGAAAGCAACGGCGAATAGCAGTGTGGCCGGCTATGCGGAGGGTGACAGCCAAGCTGTGGCAAGTGTGCACACAACCAGCACCAGCAATCAGCACCAGCCAGGCAAACAGAAACGCTATTCCAAGAAGCCGTACCACAAAAGACGCAGCAAGAGCCGGACTTCTCGGCGACGCAGCGGGAGCAGGGCAGGGCTAGACAAGGAGGAGAGAACCTACTACTACTTCTCCTCCGATCTCTCGGATATTGACGTCGTGGAGGTGGATGACTGGGAGACCTATGCCAGCTCCATGTCTGTGAAGAAAACATCTCAGCACACAGGCCGAACCAACGCGGGAAAGCTAAGAAAGGAAAAGGGGGCGGAGTCGGCCAACGCCGGACAGGACACGCCCACTGGTGGGTTAAAAAACTCACCACTGATGACCAGGAAGCAGACTGACTCCAGTTCTACAGGTAACGCCAAGACGAAGTCTCGAGCTTCGCTTGATGCAGGAAGTACCGTCTCCGGACGAGGCAACTCCAGCCGACCCAGTTTGACCTCTGGACTTGAAGAAACCCAGACTAAAGACGATGTGGAAGACGAAGATGTGAAGATTTACAGTTGCATCTCACCCACAGCCACCACTGCTGCTGCTGCTGCTGCCGCCGTTGGCAGCGCGTCTGCCTCATCCTCGCCAATGGCTAGTCCAGAGCTACCTAAACTAAGACGCAACAGGCGTAGCGCATGCGTGGACGGAAGTGGAAAGACGAATCAGCTGGAAGTATACAAGACGAAACGGAGCAGCAATGCTAACAAGCTTCTCTCCGAACTGATTGTTAGGAATTACGATATGCAGATCTACGGCAATGTGTAAAAAGCTGTAAGCGACTTTATTCAATATTTGATTTCATGTCTAAAAATCTTTGGAAAAAATGCTCCAGAATCGTAAAGAGCTTTGTAATGCGTAAAATTTCGGGATGGGGACATAGGGGGTGATAATGTGTTACTTCTTTGCTAATTACAATTTATATTGTCGAGAGAAAAATTTATTTGTTATAAAGCAGCAAAATATTCTGAATATTAAAGGCGGGGAAAAGTAAGATACATTTCGACAGTGAAAGACTTAGCTTTGATAACTGTAAACATATGTAGAAGATTCTCATTCTTTAAAAAAAGTCTTCAGAAATAACTTATACTTGTACATGTATTCCAGTTTATAATACTGTTCTATGAACAGCGTATGCTTAAATTTTATATAAATTTTTAGATCCCTTTAGTAGCAGAATGTAGAATGAGAATGGAGAAGAAATTCTGAACTTGAATCTTTTGTTGTTGTTGTTGTTGTTGTTGTTGTTGTTGTTGTTGTTGTTGTTGTTGTTGTTGTTGTTGTTGTGTTAACTAACATATCGAACAAATTAATGATGTAATGCACAGTCATTATTGCAACCAACGACAATGCAAAGCATGCGTATTTGTAAATATATTTAGCATGCTTACGTCACGCATTTAGAAATTAATGTTCGTACATATTATATTAATTATCTTTTGCTATGATAAGGGCAGGTTTTGTTTAGTTTTGATGCAAACATGTATTCCTGACTGCTTGACATATTTAGTGTGTAAATGTCAATTCCAACCCCATTATACTGATGACGACTTTCTCTTTGACTGGTTGTTGAAATGGTCACTGAGAAAGTACGAGCAGATAACTCAGTTGCTCTTTATAGGTAGTCGCATTATAAATCAACACTAAGAGTTTCGTAATATAAGCTAATCTCTGCAGCAATATACGATTCTGCTGAAAAAATCTTCCCATCTGAAAGGGTGAACGTCTCCAGATTATAATTATACCTTCGGTTTAGTACGAGCATACTGTATAATTAATGTAGATTATGCAGTAGAGCAAAAGAAAAAAAGATCATATTGCATAATTATTTCACAGCTTTAAGATTGGCATATGATACCACAGCCTGAGCTCTATTGTGACTATTGTTTTTTACGGTTTGAGAATATTGGAACTACTTGTATTTTTACTCCTTCAGGACAGATAATTTTTTCAAAGTGACACTATGCTGATGGCAAAGCACTAACAATAGCGGGCTGAGTATTGCATGAAAAAAAAAAACAACAAAAAAAACAAGCACAAGAACACACACACACACATAACCTCTCATAAAATTCAATATAAGCACCATCTTTTGATCGACGTAATTTTCATTTGTTAAAACAAACAATGGCTGAAACGAAACTACTTAGTGGCTCAATCAGTAAAGCGCAAAATTAACTATCAGGCCCTATAAGCTGGGTTCGAATCCAGATTCCTGTTTCTAATCGACCATTTCTTTGTTGCTAAAGCAAAAGTTGACAGGGCTGGTAAAAACGACTGGGAGTGAAGTTTGAAATTGTAGTCCGAAAAGAGGTCAGAAAAGCTGGACTTCTTTGGCACATAATTATTAAATATCAAATGCGTTGTCATTTTGCTATCATGAAATATTTACCAGCAGAGAGAAATAAGTTTCCTAAGTGCATTTATTTTATTGTTTATGTTCAGCGGATCAAATATAATGTACATTCATGTAATTTTCTTTCTTGTATTGCCTTTTCATCAAGGAATTAAGTAGTTTGCTGGATTTTGTTCATTTTTATGTTTTTGCAAAGTTCAAACTGAATATATAATAATACAAAGTTGTGCCGCTTACATTTTCATGCAAAAATTTAATAACGCCTTACTTTTATCTTTGATCTACGATCTTTTTATTTATTTTTTTTTCCTTCGCAGTTTTGGTTGTCTTATTTCTTATTTCTCCTACCCTTCTCCACCCTTCCGATGTTGACAGTTCTCACTATTAGTCTAATATAGCTCTGATCGGATCCCCCCTCCTTTCCACTTTCCCAGTCTAGTCTTGAAACCTCGTAATACGACATCACGCACTTGAAGGTTCAAATCTGATTGTTTGTCCTTGATAAAATATATGGTCTACATTCTGCAACGGTGTCCCTTACATAATGATTATACACACAAGGAAATTACGGCAGAGTAGCGTCCCTTTGAAGACATGGTAAAGGCCGTCTTTAACGTTTCTTGATCTCCGCCGCAGACGTGAGAAACAAAGTTCAAACCTGATGATTAGATCTATAGTGCACAGTGTTTTACTTACTCCAGGCCAAGGATTAGCCACGATTCACTTCGTATGAGATTTGGCCTTACACTTACAGGATAATCGTGAAAATAACTTCGGATTTTGATGGGAGGAGCTAACTTTTGTGATGGGTTTCGAGTTCGAATCGGATCATTTTGCATGTAGGTTTGTTTGTTTCAGTGTGCTCTGAAGATAATATTTTAATGTGCGGCTTTGTAAGGGGCACCACTTCATGTAGGTTTTGTTTGTTTCAGTGTGCTCTGAAGATAATATTTTAATGTGCGGCTGTGTAAGGGGCACCACTTCAATTAGGTTTTGTTTGTTTCAGTGTGCTCTGAAGATAATATTTTAATGTGCGGCTTTGTAAGGGGCACCACTTCAATCTGCGTCTTTCTGTACGGCAAGATTTTGATGACAGAATTTGAATTTTTTTTTACTCCTATGTTAGTCATATAATTTATCTGCTTAAAAAGAATTTGTTTTCCCTTGGGAAGGTGATACGAAACGGAAAAAAAAAAAGAGACAGATATACAGAAAAAAATTTCAGACAAATTTATATATATTCAGACAGAGATGTAAAATGACAAACAAACGAACAAGAGAGAGAGAGAGAGAGAGAGAGAGAGAGAGAGAGAGAGAGAGAGAGAGAGAGAGAGAGAGAGAGAGAGAGAGAGAGAGAGAGAGAGAGATCTATCCAACGAATATTCTCAATACATTGACTATACTGGAAAAAATGAATATGTCTGTTCACTTATGATATTTTACGATATTTGTTACCAGAATTAGACATTGACTTGACTTATAGCCTGCATCCCAATGTTTTTGAAGTAAGAGATCTGATTAAGCGGTTATACTTTATGGGATCGCAATTTGTTGACGATTTAAGCGATGTTTTGTTATATTAAGTGCCTTGAATCAGTCATGTGATGTGGAATGGTTCATGAAACAGAAATTAAATTTTCTATACAAATAACCAGTAATCTTATTCCTTGCTTAGTGTTTTCGATCGTTATAGTTGAAATGTTATCAGGTTATTTAAAATATTTTTGCTTCTTTTCACCTCGTCTTTTGACCAGTATGCTTTGTGTGTGTATGGGTGTGTGAGTGTGTGTGCACGTGTGTGTATGTGTTTTCCTATCAACTGGATCAATACGATCTCGGAAAAAGTTGTGGCCTACCTCTCTCTTTTTTTAAGTTTTTGCTTGATTACTATCTTCCCAGTCTATCGATCTAAATATCTATTATGTATTTATCTATCTATGAATCTATCTACATATATCTGTCTGTCTATCTATCTATATATCTATCTATCTATCTTTTTGTATATCAATCTATCTATTTATCTATCTATATAGTTTCTATCTATCTATCTATCTATCTATCTATCTATCTATCTGCCTGCCTGTCTGTCTGTATATCTGTCTGTCTATCTATCTATCTATCTATCTATCTATATATCTATCTATATATCTATCTATCTATCTATCTGTCTATCAAATTATCTGTCCATCTATTTATATGTTAATTTTCCTATCTATCTATCTATCTATCTATCTATCTATCTATCTATCTATCTATCTATCTATCTATCTATCTGTCTGTCTGTCTGTCTGTCTGTCTGTCTATCTGTCTATCTATTTATTTATATGTCTGTATGTGTATCTATCTATCTGTCTGTCTGTCTATCTATATGTCTGTATGTATATCTATCTATCGGCCTGACTGTCTAATCTAACTATTCATCTGCCTGTCTATCTATCTATCCGTGTCAGTGTCTTTAAAAGTATCAAATTTCCGTTCGACTATTTGTTTATAAATCTATCTATCTATCTATCTATCTATCTATCTATCTATCTATCTATCTATCTATCTATCTATCTATCTATCTATCTATCTATCCATCTATCTATTTATCTCTCTCTCTCTCTCTCTCTATTTATCTTGTCTATCTTATAGGTTTCCTCTTGTTCTTATCAATAATGTTCGACTGTCTGCTTATCTATACTCTGTCTATCTATCAATCTATTTAGCTGTGTATGTAAAATAACACAATAAAAACAGTGCTCGACTATTAAAGAGCATGTACTACCACTAGGTAGGCCTAATTCTCTTAATATAATTATCGTCCTATCTATCTTTCAATGTACGCACCTATGTAACAACCTATCTTCCTATCTATCTATCTATCAATGTACGTACCTATGTAACAACCTATCTTTCTGTCTATCTATCAATGTACGTACCTATGTAACAACCTATCTTCCTGTCTATCTATCAATGTACGTACCTATGTAACAACCTATCTATCTGTCTATCTATCAATGTACGTACCTATGTAACAACCTATCTTTCTGTCTATCTATCAATGTACGTACCTATGTAACAACCTATCTATCTGTCTATCAATGTACGCACCTGTGTAACAACCTATCATCCTATCTATCTATCAATGTACGTACCTATGTAACAACCTATCGTCCTATCTATCTATCAATGTACGTACCTATGTATCAACCTATCTTTCTGTCTATCTATCGATGTATGTACCTATGTAACAATCTATCTTTCTATCTATCTATCAATGTACGTACCTATGTAACAACCTATCTTTCTGTCTATCTATCAATGTACGTACCTATGTAACAACCTATCTTTCTGTCTATCTATCAATGTACGTACCTATGTAACAACCTATCTTTCTGTCTATCAATGTACGAACCTATGTAACAACCTATCTTTCCAGCTACATGTATCAACTATCTAAGGCTCAAACGATACGGATGGGCCTGTGACTGCAAGGGCGTGAGCGCTACACACTTGGCCAGTTAAGTCACTGGGTGAGAGTGGTAGTTGCCAGATATGACATGGAACTGGAAAGTAAAAAACACTACCATGATGATGGACTTTATAGTACTCTGTTGAAACACCCGCAGTGATCTATTATTTGTAACATCAATGACTACCCTAACATGAAAAGAAGGTAGCAGCAGAAGAACTTGTTGACTTATCCTCTTAGCCCAGATCGAATTTCTTTTGAAAATTTCTCATAACTTTTCCTTCTTTTCAGACATTTTCTGACGTCTTGAGCCTTCCTTAAGAGAATGCAGCACAGAATGATGTCTTCTAGTACTAAGTGATGGCCCTGATTGTGTTCATAATTTTTTTTTTTTTTTTTTGTAGGCCTATGTAGCAAATTTAAAAGCTCTCAGTTTATAAGTTCACAAGTTATCATGTTTTGAAGGTTTGTTCTATTTTTAGCACACCGGCGGCCATATTTGAACCTAATTTGCATAAATTTTTATTTTTCCCCCATCACCGTTATTTTCACTCCCTTTTCACTTAGTTATGTAATGGAAAAGCTGTTTAACCCGAAATTAAGTATTTTAGCCTCTAAGAGGGTAGAGCTACCTTAATACCATCGTAGACCTATTTTGCAATCCAAAAATACCCTGCATAAATATAAGTTACATTAAATCGGGAGAATCAGTTAAACCGTATTTTCCGTACCTATTAACGATCGTTTTAAATTTTCATTGGAAGATTGTCGAAAATTCATAGCTACCTGTGTATTTTAACTTGTTTGATAATGAATATTTGAAAAGATTAATTTCATCAATGGGTTTGGATATTGAAAATGTAGCTAACATTCTTATTCTTCCCTCATAACATTTTCCCTCATCTAATTCAGAAAACATTACTTTCCGTAATAATGGAAATCAACAAATTGTGTGCTTTACCCAATCTGTATTTAGATTCTTTTAAACGCTTATTAGAAAGCTGTGAATTTTCGCATTAAGTGCGAAAAAGTGCACTGCCTTGCGGGAATTCTTAGCCGCGCTGTTATTTAAACCTATGTGATAATGAATGTTTAGAAGAAGTCTGTAAACAGATTTCACTTTCCAAAGTTAGTTTACCATTCTTATTGCACA
>JAWDGP010000361.1:217500-285000 GCA_033675545.1 Elysia crispata
CTTTCATGATCGGTGATCCAACAAAGTTGCGCTTCTTTACATTATCACCTTTTCTGTGGTCTTCAAAAAGTTCCGTTACATACTTCACCTCTCTGGCTAGGATTTTTATTCTTGTTCCATAATGATGTCACCATTTTTTTAAATTTAAGGCATCCTGAGAAGGTTTTCTTTCCTAATATTTCTTCAATGTTTCTGTGCATTGTTTGCTCAGTACTTCTGTGACATAGTTCGATTTTTCTGCACCTACCATTGATCCACTTTTCTATGGCAACATCTTTTTTTCTTATTTCCTTATGCAATGTTTCCTATTTTTCTCTTTTATTCTTACCTGCCTCTTTTTTTCCATGAGTTCCAAAAAAAATAAAAACGTCAGTCATCCATTTTTGTTTTCCTTTCCACTGTGGCTTATGTGACCGCTTCTTTGAACTTAACGCATTGTTGTTTCTCTTCTTCAGCTTCTCCTCAAACTTCAAACACAGCTATAAAAAGGTCTCTTTAATGTGTTCGAGGTGTGCGGGTGTGAAAGGTTCTAAACCTCATACTATAATCGATTGGTGACACATGAATCTATGAAACTGAATGTTTTGTACAAACTAAACATAATTATTATATTGAGGTAGTATAAGATGATTTCTGAAAAGTTCGATTGGCAATAATATGAAATAGATGGATGGCTGGCTAGCTAGCTAGATATATAAATATAGATTATTAGAATGATAGATAGATAGATAGATAGATAGATAGATAGATAGATAGATAGATAGATAGATAGGAAAATTAACATATAAATAGGTGGGCAGATAAATTGATAGACAGATAGATAGATCGATAGATAGATAGATAGATAGATAGATAGATAGATAGATAGATAGATAGATAGATAGATAGATAGATAGATAGACAGATAGATAGATCATAGATAGAAGGATAGATAGATAGATAGATAGATAGATAGATAGATAGATAGATAGATAGATAGATAGATAGATAGATAGATATTTTCATTTCAAGTGAGGACAGTGAATAAAGTGATCAAATAAAGGATCTTTAAAACATTATAAAAGTTTCACAGCAAAATAGATCTGTACAAAAAAGTATGAATAACGAAAGGAAAGAAAACAACTTATCTGGAGAGAGTACTGCAGGTGTAATCAAAACATTTATCTCTGGAAAATTTGTAAATAAAACTTTATAGTAGAGATAGATACATAGACAGATAGATGAATAAAAAGATAGATAGATAGATAGATAGATAGATAGGTAGATGGATAAATGAATAGTAGATGGGTAGAGAGAGAGAAATCTCAGGGTTAAGTAACTGGTGGATACAGGGGGAAAGAGATAGATAGACTTTCAGATGGATCTCTCTCTCTCTCTCTCTCTCTCTCTCTCTCTCTCTCTCTCTCTCCCTCCCCTTTTTCTTTCTCTTTTATCTTTGCATCGATCGCCCTGACTCTCTTGTAAAGTTCCCCCCCCCCTCTCCCTCCTCTTTTTCACCCAAAATTTTCTTCATGTCATGCTTTCCTATCTTCTAATCATTTTGTACACCATCAGCCACCTATAGACATTACATTCCTCTTTAAAACTATATATAGAATGCAATATGTCCCACCACCTAATTGGTTACTCAAGTCAAAGCAACGTGACTTTTTACCTTTTTTTTTTTTTTTTTTTTTTTTGGGGGGGGGGGGTGTTGTGGAATAGCTGAGGTTCGGGGAAAAAAAAGCATAGATCCTATAAAATAAGATAGGTGTACTGATTCCATTTAGAATAACAAGGTAGCAGACGAAGTCCTTTCGGAATGCCAATATTGTTTTAACTCTTACAATGCAGCAAACGGCTGTGAACAGTCTGTGGTGTTCAAAAGGGTAAGTTGTTTTTCTACGTCCCAATGGAGCGAACTTAGGAAGCTTACAACGGGCTTTCCCACATCATGTCTTTAAGCCAAGGCCATAGGGCGGGTTTTCCTACACAGTGTTCTGTGGAACATAGATCGTTACATAATTTCGAGCAACTCGTAATTATTTTTTATCAATTTTTTTCAGTCGCTTTTTTTCCCCTCGCTTATGCCCTTTGTTTGCAAACACAAACATAACGTTTTGCTTCGCAGTTTTTTTTCCCGTTTTTTTTTTTTTTTTTTTGCTCTTATAAGTTGTAGCCAAGTGTTTCTCCACCCAAATAGCTATATCTAAATCTAGTATCCAAGGTCATTGTCACGCTTTCTTTTCTGTCATGTCACAGTTCCTATAAGTAAACTCTTGTGCGTAACTTTCATCGTCCCAATTCTTTATTTTCCCGTTGTGATAGGTACCGTCGTCTTTTTTCCCAATAGATAAAAGCAAAAGCAATATAGTTCTCTCTAAGCTTAGACCTAGATCTACTTCCTCACACGAAAACAAACAATCCCGTTGTGATAGGTACCAGGTTAAAACCTTCTTCTTTTTCCCCAGTAGATTAAAGCAAAAGCAATCATTATAGTTCTCTCTAAGCTAAGACCTAGATCTAATTCGTACACGAAAACAAACAAACAAAAAAAACTTGCTTTCTCTCCATTTTCATATAATGCGAATTACAAAATACTTTATGGTAAAAACTTCCAAGACCCTTATAGTATTTTCTTCACTTGTAAAACGGAGTCCAACGTTAGGCTTAAACCTTAGAGATACTCCATAAAAAATAACAGGCTTAAACCCTCTTTTTCTTGTAAAAAATGCAAAACCTTTACAAAAACAATGTAGGCATAAGAAAATTTTTTTTCCTCATTACTGTTGGGTCCATGAGGAGGTACTCTCTCAGAATTTTTGAAAATTGAAGTAATCTGTGGGAGGAAAAAAGAACAATATTTTGCATTCTTTTTTTCCCTCTTCAGTATATTAATGTAACGTTAGATAGATTAGCAAAAAAAAAAAAAAAAAACAACCAAAAAAACAAAAACAAAAACAAAAAAACAACATAATCTCTATGAATTCCAGCCACTACTGCCGAGACGACTCAAGGCTACTTTGGGTGTTCGACCATTTGATTTTACCCTATCACTTCCGCTTTTGTTTTCGATGGATGGCGGCTGTCTGCAACTTGAGTGTTTACACATAGCGTTCATGAAACATGAATTTGGAACTCTTAGGTAAAAGTACAACGTATTTTTTAGGGTTCATCAGGATTTGTTTTGTCTCAATTTTTCTAGAGATATGTATGTTCTGAACATTTATCAATCTCCCTATTTGAAATTTAGATCTAGAATCTAGAGTCTAGATCTTAGAGTTAGACTCTAATCGGTAAATTTGCAGATACCGGCCCAACTCACTAAAAGGCTTCACAATAAAATGTTTCTCGACGAAATCGAAACTTGTAGTTTATTGGGATATTAGGGCATCACAAAAAATGCTTATATCTTAACAAGTATTTATTTGCGATGCATAAAAATTAAAACCTTCATATTTGTTTTCAGCACATCAAATTCATTAAGATTTACACAATTTTAAAGCTTAAAGTGAGCTGTCTAGTCTGCAGCCAAACTTTAACTTCGAGTCCAATGTAAACCGAAGGCAGTTATTGATTTAAAATTTATGCTGTAACTATTAAGGTTAAGGCTAAAATCATTAATTTAGACCATTATCTTTAAGGAATAACATCGATTCTAAATCCAAATATTTTATGTTTAAATTTATATCAATAGCAATGGCCCTATGATGAAAACAAATGGTTGGATCAACACTAACCCTTAAGGAGCCAAAATTGAAAACATTAAATGGAGATTGATTTGTGTCAATGAAATTTACCAATATTACACATTTTGGTGGTGTATAGTTATACTTATAAGAACACTTGCTGTCCAGCCAACCATGGTGCAAGCAACACGAATAGTTTAGTAACGGGTCAGTCATCCATTTGATGACTTTTACTAAATAAATTTAAAGTTAAAAAATTTATTGATTCAAGCGGATCATTCATGCCTCTATTCTATTTGAGTTCTCAACAAATACATCGAACAAAATGGAGATTGTAAACTTACAGTTTTAATATTATGAATTATAGATCAAAATATACAGTAATGTACTCTCTTTAAAACAAAAGGCTTATAGTAATAAATCTTTATAATTTAAAGTGCTTAAAGACTTGGTTTTTCCCAGATTAGACTACTTTACTAATTAAATGCTAATTTTTCACAGATTGAGATCTACCTATAAATCTAAAGAATTGGTATTAAATTTCATTTAACTTTTTAAGTTTTTAACGACCCAACTCACTTTAAGCTTTAAAATTGTATTTTTCTTAATTATTTTGATATGCTAAGCACGAATCTGAAGGTTTTATTCATCGCAAATAAATAGTTGTCAAGATACAAGCATTTTTGTGATACTCCAAAATCCCATTAAACTAATGTAAAAATTTCGAATTCATCGAGAAACATTCAATTGTGAAGCCTTAAAGTGAGTTGGCCCAATATCTTCATATTTACCAAGTAATCATAAAATGTAATCTATAGATGATCTGATATCAGTGATCAATGCCTTTTAGATCTTAGGCTTCTCAACTCATTTAGAATGCAGTTCAAGATGTTGACCAGCGCCATCTTGAATTGAAAACATTAGAAATCAGCTAGTGAGGCCCTTGTAGAATAGCAGACACCCCGCCTGAGCAATACAGCTTGGGAATCCATATTTACAAATTAGTTTTTACTCTCTATAAATTGATTTACTCAATCTCATCTGAGAGCATGTCATAGTCAGGCATTTCTTGCTGCTTTAGTCTTCATTTCTTCTTAGTCAAGATATTTGTAAATTAGAGGACCTTCAAAGTCCATTTTTAGTCATTGGGTATTTACCTACCAATTACTTTCCATCCAAATGATGAATTAGTAAGCCTTTACAGGGCATTTTGCAGTGGTGTGACTAGCAGTACACATGATGTAATTTTAATATCTTTTAAATTGACTAGCACATTGTGCATGGAAGTGCTGGTCTTGATTCTAAATGTCTTTGTCTAGAATCTTGTTCTTAGTTAAGGATATTTACAAAGAATAATTGAGATTAATTTAGATTCTATATCTGCTACAGCTGTTAATTTTACACACTGAAGCTTTTTTTCAGGGAGGCAAGGTTAAAGTAAAAATCTGGGCATAATAAATCAAGATTCCAGACTGAGCTCTACCTAAATTTGTACCCATACTAGTTTGGGTGTAGAGACGAGACATCTTTGGGCTGCTAAATTTTTATGATACATTTGTTTCTTAAGCTTGAATGGTGAACGTTTTAATGAATATATCGATAGGCTAGTTATCTTCTTTCCTAGATCTGGGTTTCCCTCATCTTTTGCGACAGGGCATAATTTACTTTGTCTTATGGTTTAAAACTAATATACTTGGAAAATTATGAAAAATAATGTTCTTGACTTAAAAATACTTTATTTTGGTTTGGTGACCGCCTCAAGTCAGTATTAAATTCCTGGTGTCAGTAAGGATAACCAATATGGAGTGTTAAAATGGAAGACTCATTATAAAGAGAAGACAGAAAAAAAAAAAAGAAAGAGAGAAAGATTTTCAAACAAAATGACAGACTCTCATCAGCATGTCTATTCTACTGGAATTAGATGAAGCCATAATCCATGATAAAAAAAATCTTCTATATTTCAAAAAGGGTAAGAAATATAAATTGATTATTAAATAGAAAGAGAAGCATGTAATGAAATACAAGGAACTCACAATCTTTTAATATGCCTGTATTTAATTTTACACCTTTGAATATGTTTCAGAATCATTTGGTCAAAATTTCCCTGAGGATTTTGACGGTAACTTGGACTGTGTGAGTATTGCTATCACATGTGCTTTTAACCGTCAGGGAACCTTATTGGCAGTCGGTTGCAACGATGGAAGGATTGTCATTTGGGACTTTTTAACGAGAGGCATTGCAAAGTTTGTCAATGCTCATGTCCACCCAGTCTGTTCTCTCAGGTAAATCACACTTTCAATCTGGATTTATTGTCAGTAAACAGTAGACTGGATGGTTTTAATTTCAATAAAGTTAAAAAAATACAAAAAAAACTGATATTTCTACCCCAATTTTTGCCTCTTGCAGTTGGAATCGCAACGGTCACAAACTGCTAAGTGCAGCAACAGACAACACAGTGGCAATCTGGGATGTGCTGACAGGGGAGAATGACAAAGTTTTCCGCTTCCCGTCGCCTGTTCTCAAGATACAATGGCATCCTCGCAACAGGTAAAACCTAAATATAACTTAAAAGAGTTTTTGTCTCTCTCTTAATTGGCCTCATTTATATTTTAAATTTGCGACGAAAGGAAAAAAGCTGAGTTTTCGTATAATGCCAACTTATCCTCTTAAAGCAGCACATTTATGAGTTAATATTGTTTGTTTGGGTTTCACAATGCATGTTTATCGCTCTCATAACTATTTTTTAAAGATTTTGATGCAAATATATTACATATATATATGTATGTATGTACTTCATAGATGTAGAAGAACTTACCTTAAATTCTCTTCATACGACACTGGTGTTTCAAGCGCAGGTCTAGGTTGTTGCTTGTCCTCCGCTCTCTTCTGGTATAACTGAGGTATGTTCTATTGGCATTCCCACAGTTGAGCACTCTTATCAATTATTCCAACTTATCTTCAAACTATATGTATATATATATATATATATATACTTGCATGTTTTTCTTGTAGTTCTCAGTTCCTTGTATGCCCGTTGAAACATGCTGCCGTGCTGATGACAGTCAAGGGAGATCACAAGAGTGTTCCTCTCGATGATGATGTAAGTCCAACTGTATTAGGTGCTTGAAACAAACCTGGTTTTATGCATGTGAAAATAATGCTTTGCTAAAACAGCTCAATTAAAATTTTGATGCAATTTGCAAGGGTTTAATATTTCTAATAGACTTAAGAAATAGCTTAGAATTTTTATTTTTCTTATGGTGACAAGAATTGAAGAAAACCTCAGATCTTGTCTCAACCTGAGATCCAGCTTAGATCCCAGCCATGAAGAATTTTTGTTTTTAGAATCTAAGAATGTCATGAGGTGCACAAGTTTCGCGTAAAGCGGCTATTTAAAAAGAATGGATGTAAACATTTATGGTAAGTAGTATATTAGCTAGCAGCATAGATATCTGATAACTACCTTAGCAGTTTTCTAGAGTAGGGATGCTTGATTTGTGGGTTATTGATTGTTTTTTTTTATTTCTTGATAATTGTTATTGCAGGAGGGGAAAAAATTGAGCCCTATATGCATTTTCCTCGTAAATATTTTCAATATCACACTTTTGGGCAAGTCTTGATCTATTTGATTATTGATTAAAACTAAATGTACAGAAGCCCTGATGAGGTAACAGGGAAAAAAAACCCTTTTTAACAAAGATCATCAATATGTCCTGAATCTTTATCTTTTTCACAGTCAGACTTGAACATCATTGCATCATTTGATCGAAGAGGACGTTACATATACACAGGAAATGCTAAAGGAAGGGTTAGTAAATATTTTCTCTCTGAAAAGTGGAATAAACTTTTGTATTAATAAGCCTTTTGTAGCAACTTACAAGAATGAGAAAGGACCATTTAAATTGATTCTTTTTAAATCTGTGTTGAAATATGGGAATCTTGAATATTGTGAAAAGATCATAATCATTTTGTTGGGATATTCATATTTAAAGGTTGTGGCAGCCATAGCTCAAAAGCATGAAGAACGTTAACTATAGCATTTTACACATTGCAAACATAAGAGTTCTTCGAGTTATAGGTATTAAAAAAAATATACAATGATGTTGCAGATAGATACTTATATGTATAGCTGCATTGAAAAAGGCAGGACACTTTTGTCTAAAATCTATCTAGAACTTTAAGAAGAAATGAAAAATTTAGTTTTCTAGTATTTTTAATTGCTGGGCCTCTCCTTTTCTAAAGATAATGGCTTTTCATGTGGAGAATTTGGAGCAGGCTGCGTCTTTTCGTGTTACTACAGGAGGACTCAACACGACAGCCATTAAATCCATAGAATTTGCAAGGCGTGGAGAGTAAGCCACATCATAAATGATATCATATAGTTTTTAAAAATTTCATTGGCTCTAATATTATATTTCAACCTATGGCTGTTTACTGAAGCAATAAAAAATTAATTTTTCGTGTCCAATGTGACTATAAAGTTAGAAATCACTTATCTTTATTGTAGACTTATGGTACAAATTTCACGCAATTTTCAATAAAATCTCATAACAGTCATATTTGTCTAGTCCTAGATTAAGAGGCTTAACATTTTCTTTTTAATTAAGTAAATATTTAAAAAGTTCAGTAAATGATCTACATCAAATTTCTTAGAGATCAGAAGAACAAGCCAGACTTCAACAATCCGTTGCATGTTTTATTAAAGTGGATTGATAATTTAATAATAATAATTTTTTTTGTCCACATCCTTTGTTTATCAATATTTCAATTTTTTTAAGAATTGATCTAGTCATGCTATTATACCTATGATATGGTTCAGAATGTAAAAGAGTATCGAACTAATATCTGCACATTGCAATTTTAATACTTAACCAGTTTTATAGATGTGAAACTTCTGTAAAGACTGAAAGTTTTATTTTTATTACAGATGTTTCCTGGTAAACTCTGCAGACAGAATCATCCGTGTGTATGAGAGCCGAGAGGTTTTGACCTGTGGCAAGGATGGAGAACCCGAGCCCATGCAAAAACTGCAAGACTTGGTCAATAAGTAGGTGTTAAACGTTTGTCTACTGATTTGTGTGGAAATTAAATGAGTTGTTTGTGTATTTCTCAATAATGAATAAGTGTTCAAAGTTACTTACAAGTTAAATGCGAATGAGTAAGCCCCCCACTTTTATCAGAGCACAAAAGAGCAGCAATAGAAATCAAAAGTTAATGAGAAACGCAGATGTCTCGACTGAGCATAAACTTCAATTTTTCTGTCCTTTCGTTTTGCGGTCTCTAAGGCCATCCGACATATTAGTTTTGGTCACAACAAAATTCCTTTCCATGACAACAAGTATGAAAGGGACACCCCACCAGCGTTGTTTTTGGCCCATATTTAAAAATTTACAACTTGTGTGGCTAATTTTCTACCTTGTTTTTTCAGTCCACAGTTTTCTCAATTCACAAAAATTGAGAAACTATGTCTTTTATCTAAATCACGGCCTGAAATCGACGCCTTTCCGCTACAGACTGAGGCCTTACGAGATTACGCCAACTGTCACATTTCATTATCATAATTAAAAAAAAAACATTTAAATAATATGCGACATCCACAAACTTACCCTGTGAATTTAAATACAGTACTTCAAAACAAAAAAGATGCATCTGGTTTCAATTCTTTCCATATAGATCTAGGTCTAGACCTAGCTAGATATCTAGAATTAGAACTAGTTCTAGTGGGTCTGATTAAAATGCCTGAAGCGGTGACTATTGATCCATTTACTTGAAATTATTAGAACTAGTTCTAGTGGGTCTGATTAAAATGCCTGAAGCGGTGACTATTGATCCATTTACTTGAAATTATTAGAACTAGATCTAGCAATTTACAAAGTATCTTCTGAATATTGTGAAGCAATAATTATTTTACAAAGCCAGTCTAATTAATGCCTAGCCTATCCGATGCATATTGAAGATGTACATCTAACCTTTGACTGTTCAATTATCTAATTTTGAATATATTGAAATTTTAAAGACGTGAGTACTATAGTATAGTTAACTGAAGGCAGACAAACCCTCAGGTTTTTTTTTTTTAACAGTGAAAGCATGTAATATTTTACCAATTGAATTGTGTTTCTATAATTTGACTCCAAAAGTCCAACCCTTTTTTTTAACTTATAAGGCACGATCAAGAAATATAAAGCTTCTACTGTAAGCTATAAGATATAGGGAAAGAAAATCTGTTCGGCACCGCAGAAAATTTTCGAAACATGAAAAATCTGCACAAAATAAAACCAGCAAGCATCAACATACACACACATCCACAATGATCTCATCTCTTATTTATTTTAACATTGCAGACAGTAACACATTAAAAAAAGAATTCTGCAAACTTTCAAAAATGTGCACTTATTATGAAATAACTGATTATCAGTTTTTTGGGAAACTTTTTTAGGCAATATTCCTACAGAACACCATTGTTTAGAACATAGGATAAATACAGCTTCCACCTTCTTTGACCAAAACAGTTATGGAGGCACCGGAAAATTACGAAAATACCTTGGACATCCGGAAGGGCCTGTCTGTGTATCTGACTGTTCTTCCTTAATTTGTGGTAGAAACAGTGTGCCACTCTAGCACCTCGTAACAGGATTCTGCCAACAGTTGGATGTATTTGTTGAGAATAGTAAGATTTGAAAAAACTCACGAATAGCCTTTTGTCTTTGCTCCATCTGCACCTTACCCAAAAATCCGAGTGTTTCTGTAAGATCAGTGTGTAATATATGGGTAACAAGATAAAAGGAGAGATCAAGGACCCCTCTTTTTTATCTAATGGAAAATACATATCAAGATGAAGGGGAAGGGGAAAAGAATCTATAAATATTGTATATAAATATACAGGAGAAACCTCCTTACTGTCCGTGTATGTTTATAAAAAAATAATATAGTTCAAAAAGTTGCTGATTCTATTTTCCTCATGGATATTTTAAATTTCTAGTTTGTCCCTGTCTCTAGATTATTTCTGAATAGCTATTTGTATTTTTTTTAATTGGTAAGTGAGGATGACATTTACTTAGTTTTTTTTTTTATTTAATTTTGTACCTGCTGATTTTTTTTTTTTTATTATTATGACTCTTAATATAAGGCTATGTTTGTTTAAAACATCAAATGTTTAACGAAATCAAACTAACTAAGAATTTGTTTTTTTTCCTTCTCCAGAACATTGTGGAAGAAATGTTGTTTTAGTGGAGACGGGGAATACATTGTAGCAGGCTCAGCGCGGCAACACTCGCTGTACATCTGGGAGAAAGCTGTCGGCAACCTAGTTAAGATCCTCCACGGCACGAAGGGGGAGCTGCTGCTGGATGTTGTCGTGAGTTGTAAACAACCAGTTGAGTGTGGTATGAGGAAGAAAGATGGAGATAGAAATGTTCCTAAGTTTGAATTGTGGTGAAAAGATGGTCCGTAAGTGAAGTGATTGTAAATGCTAGATCGACCAATTTTTCTAAATATTTTTTGTTTGTTGTTAAAATACATGACAGGCTGGATTGTAATTTTATTCACATGCACAACATATAAGAGCCTAACAAACTCTGGGTGCCTTTCAATTTTTGTTTTAAGATTTCAGTGCTTTTTTTTGTGATAATGCAATTGAACTTTACTCTAAAACATCAGACAATGTAAAATACTCTTTGAAATTTTTACATATTGTATGCTTTTAAGTTTGCTTATTTGTTCTTTAGCAAATTTTTTGGAATGAAACAAATGGCACATTTAGGTTGACAATATCTTTAGAATATTCAACTTATTTTAATAAAATCAAGTGTTGCTTATCTTTTTAGTGGCATCCAGTGCGACCAATCATAGCCTCCATATCAAGTGGGCTTGTCTCAATATGGGCTCAGAATCAAGTGGTGAGTGCCTAATTTTCTTATTATTTCACCTTTTTGTCATTGTGGGATGATAGAATTGTGCATTATGTAAAAGTGAAAGTTCACAACCATATTGCAATTTGAAAACTAAGATACTCTTACGAAAATTATCAACTGAGCATCATAGGCACAAATCTGTATTTCTGGCCAAGTTGTGCAAGTGTTTTGTACAAATTTAGAACTTTACCAATGAGATTGATCATCTCATGCATTGAAAACTACTTATATTTTAATCATATATACATATATGTCCCTATGATATAGACAGCAGTCTAAGTTCTTTAGGTTTGTCCTCTGTGTAAGGGATTTGGTGTACTTTGATACCCATGGAGTGTAACCTCCTTGTTAATTACAAAGACATGAAAGTGGTTACTGAAAACATAGCTCTATCTGAATTACCCAAATAAAGTTTTAATTAAGAAGAAGAAGATATTTTTATAGTTGTGTTTATGTCAAGATTATTTAATATCTTAGAAGACTTAGATCATTCAAGAGGCATAAGAGATAGAATTGAACTAAAAGTTTTCTTATAGCCTTTAAAAAAAAGTATAAATGATTTTTTTTATTCACTCTATAACTGAAGGGCATTTCTTTGACATCTCAATAATTTATTTTCTTGATTATCATAGATCAGTAAGGAGGTCATGTTTTTTCATGAAAATTGTTGTCCAAATTAGTTTTTTGTTTATTTCTTTGACCAGGAAAACTGGAGCGCCTTTGCCCCAGACTTTAAAGAACTGGACGAAAATGTGGAGTATGATGAGAGAGAGTCAGAGTTTGATATGGAGGATGAGGACAAAGAGAAGGAAGAAAGCAAAGGTCAGTCATGTGACCAGTGTGTGTTAGGGTAAAAGCTCGGACGTTGACTTGCAATAATCGACTAGCACAATTAGTTTTCGTATGTGTAGGTTTCATTCTTCTATATATAACTTTTATTGTAAAAGATGTTGCCCAGCCTTGATATCTGTATGATTTAGCCCCTTCAGTGTCAATATCCGTAGGATTGTTAATATGCCTCAGATTTTTAAAATATCTCAGAATAGTAATAGGGTGGTATGAATATGTGCCCAGTGTAAACAAATGATTTCTTGACCATAAAATTCTGATACCTAAATGTTATTTTTATTGTTTCTTTTCTTTTTTTTTTTATCTTTGACTGCGGGAATGGGTGGAAATGTTTGTGGGAATAAAGGTGTTTAGCAACTGTCATAAATGGATGTAGTTAGGGCCTCATCTCTTTCAAGGCGCTGCCCTGATCTGTGGATCACATTTTGGGTCTCGATCAATTCAATTCAATTTGCAGAACCATCAAATATCGAAGGAATACAAATTTTTACTGCTCATAAAAAGTAATTTTTTTGGGTGAATATTTCAAGTTGCAGCAAACTGAAGTTGTTGATGCTTTAAGCAATACAGGTCCTATAAATTATAAATGCATTGGGCTGACATCATAATACTTATATATTATATTAGAAAACTTATGATATTACGATAAAGCACTACCTCTCTTTTCATTTCATTTACTTGTAGAGGCATTCAGAAAATTTTAGGGACAAGCGGCTTATACAGGTTTTGAACTATTGCATATTAAATATTGAAATATAGAAGTTGGTTATACATCATAGTATTTTCGGAAAATATATAAAATGAACCTTTATCTTGCCTGCTTCGTGTTTAAAACAGGAACACTCTGTACTCTCTTATCAATTCATGACTTTCATTTTAAAGGATTTGAGGCGAAAGGAATTGAATGCTATGAAAAGTTTCAAAACTTTTTTGTTCTCAGCTCCAGTAGAAGAATTCGGAGAAGTAGATGTGGATACAGTAGAGCCCATCCAGGCATTTGTTAGCAGGTTTGTTGGTTGGTCTATTTTTTTATAAAAACTATAGGTGTTTCTAAAACCTTGTTTGTATAAAAAAAATTTTTAGTATTGTTCATTGCAGTATCAATATTTCACCTTTACAAACTATCCAAATATCTTGTTAAGAACCATTTATTGAATCTGCTTTTATGAACGCACATCTAAAACACAAGCAAATTAGTTTTACATTACATGAGGTAATATTATAGAAAATACTAAAATTTAAAACAAGTACAGATTTATTGAAAATATTTTATAGACTTCCATGTCCTTAAAACTGATATTGAATATCTTGATTTGGGTAAAATATTGCCGTTTTGTTACACAACAGTACGTGGGTGATATATGTCAAAGATTAAAAAAAGAAATGTTAAGATATTTTTGTTGCAAGTTTAAGTGACAAAACTTCTTCATGGAAGATATCAAGCAATTTAAGAAGTCAATCAATGCAACCAGGGCGAAAGGTCAATCCTGCTTTATGCTTCACTCTTATCTACTATTGTGAATGGCGTCATTGTTTAGTTGCAGACTTTTGAACCAGTGTTAGGTCGGGAGTTTTTGGCCATGTGATGAGAAGAGAGAAACTAGCAAATCTTGTGGAATGATAGAGGGAGAGGGAAAAACAGCATGAAAAAATGTTGGATGGACAAACAAAGTGGCTCAAAGTAGGAAGAGTGACAGAAGCAGTGAAAGTAACGAGGGATACAAATGGGAGGAAGGTCACGATCGCCTACGCTAAAGAGCTTGTCACCTGATTGATAGAGCATTTTTATCTGATGCTCTCTGCCTAAACTGGTTTGTCCACAGTGACGAGGATGAGGAAGATGAGAATGCACTGCTGTTTCTCCCCGTCTCGCCGGAGGTAGAGGAGCCGGAGGACGGCTGGCCAGCGGAAGTGGTAGGCTCGACTCTCTTTAACTGTAGCTTTTTGACATAATTTATGCTCTAACTCTGGGAAGGGTTTTTTTTTTTTTTTAATTTTTCTCATTTTTCTTCTTTTTATTTCAATTTCAAGATTGTTGTCAAACAGATGTCTTGGAAGTTTGTGTCAGGTATTAACCTCTGATCTCCTTTACTTGATACAAGCAAGATTTTTTTTTCCTCTAATCTCTCACAGTGCTGTCGGCCAAGATTAATATGATTGAGTCAGTCTACACTTTCATAGCTTTTTTCTTTTCTTTTTCTTTTGTGGTAAGTAAAAAAATTGATAGGATGAAAACTGAATGAAAAGTATAGATAACAACAAAGTATCACATTTTTTTCCATTAATATAGATGTCAACAACATTAGACTTAAAAACAATATTTCAAGTGTAAAGTTTAATAAGAAAAAAAAGTTCTTTTCTGTTCAATGTAAACTTCTGCTTTCAGCTTGGTATTTAACTTTCTTACCCATATTATATCTGTTGTGACCCTAATTTTTCTTTACAAATATATACTCTGCCTTCAAGTTTTCTATCAATATTTTCTATCTGGGATTATCTAGATTCTTCTTCTTATGTAATCTTCATATTGTTTCAGTGTTGTGATTTTAATTTTTTTCCCCCTATTTTTTAATCTTAACCTATGATTTGTATCTGTCACCCCTAATATTTCTCAGCATACTTAACTTTCTACCTACCTTTCATTTGTAGTTCCTCTAACTTTTCTTTATGTTTTTTTTTTTTTTTTTGTTGTATCCCCTCCCACTAAAATTTTTGTAAACCCCTCTCTGTGACACAACCAGATTAGAGCGCCACCTGCAGCGGCCTTGCCAAGAGTTCCGGTAAATTATGTTATTTCTGGAGCACAATGTTTAGAGTTTGTTTTCACTTGAGGTTTGAGCTGCATACACTTATCTGCCCTTTCGCAAGCCAGAAAATCCAAGTGTAACAAGGAAATATATAAATAAGAAAAAGTGTGCCCAGCCCCTGTCTTCCCACTTATTTAGTTTTAAGCTCATCCTGTGATCCTCTCTCAAGTCGATACAATTTGGAGTAAAATATTCAAATTGCATGAAAATGTTATGGTTTAAAATTTCATTTTTAAAAATTTTAATCATTCCCGAAATAGACTATTTATTTTATTGGCAGCAATGATTAACTTGTGGAGATTTATTTATCAAGAGCTTACTTTATGAGTATCATCATACAAACCTCGGAATATTTTGTAGATGGAAAGCTTAAGCGGGAATGCTTTTTTTTTTTTCTGGTCTATAGTTTATAGCATGAGTCCATTTTTTGCTATAATTTTTACCAAAATTGCTTCAGCTTCTTCTGGGACCTGTTCATCTCATTTAAATGTGGAACTGACTCAAATGCACCCTGTTTGCAGGATTCTTTTTTTTTAGAAGCACCAGAGATCATGTAGGATGTCAGCTCCTAAATTTGTTGGCACTTGCCATGGCATAGTTGATCTACAAGTGGTCTGAATCTGTGTCAGTTTCTTCCTCAAACTTACCTTGAAGTTCATATCCATATGAAACAAAGTTACAAGCATTGGAGTTTAGTATGAAGGACGTATTGTCTGAATTGGGATTTGTAAAGTGTTAGTTCCTGTGCTACAAAGCTCTAATATATAAGTAAAAACAGTTTTGCTTCAAAAGTTCTGTGCTTGGAATAATTTGTATTGCTTGAGTCTGCAATGAAAGCAGTTTTTAATTATTTTTTTCTCTTCCCTTTTAGCATTTCAGCACTCATCTCGACCGTAAAATTTATGTGTTTGAAAAGGTTTTTCAAATGTTTATTTGTGCAAAATAATATACTGAAAGTAATTATAATCATGACATCTTTAACTAAACATTTGTGTTGATGTTTTGCAGCATGAATTCTGTATTTTTGAAAAGAATAAAAATTAATTAGATTTTAGTGCTTGTAATGCTATCTTAATGTGACATATCTAGACTTTAATGTGAACAAAATGCCCAATTGATAATTTTTATTTTTATTTGAATTTTAAAGAAACTTCAAAAAGTGAAGGAAATTACATACTTTTATTTTTCAAGTTTATTTTGAACAGTGATATATTCAAAATCAGCCCCTGCATGGCCTGCTTGCTTTCCCTTGCATAATGCTGTTATATTTCATTTTTTTTTCAAACTTTTAATACTTGGCTAACTCTCCTGTGAATATGTATGATCTCCACAGCTTTTGAAAACAGTCACTGCAAAATTCAATAATGTAATTATTGTTCTGAATTTTGTGCTTTATATTTTCATTGCAACGCTGTTGTGTGGATGCAGTTTCATTTGAACTTTATTGTTTATATTTAGTGCTTGTTGGAAATTTATATTTTAGCTTTACTTTGTATGACCAGCATAATTCTAATCTACAAAGAAAATGAAATCCATGATACAGGTTTGAATTTAAGAAATGTCACACAGCTTGAATTTTTCATTTAAAGTTGTAAGGTGCATTTTAAAGTCAGTTGTGGTGTGGTTCTTCAGGAAAGCTCAGTCAATTCAATGGCCCATGAGAAATAATATATATAATGTAGAGAGCACGTTAGAGATTTTATGAGCGATTGTTTAGAAAATAACCGAGTAAGTAGGTTCACATTTCTGTAGCATTGGCACCCCTAGCTAGATCTTTTTCTGAAAAAGTTTTGCCTCAAAGTTAAAAGTCACGAACTGTCCAAAGATCAGATGCATCACTAAGACTTACTTACTGCTATTTTGTTTAAAAATTTTTTTTTTTGTCCTTTTTGCCTGTTATATGTAATTTCTCATTTTTTTTTTTCTGAAATTTCAATCCCAACTTTGAATGTGTTTGCAAGACATAAGACCTAGGTCAAGGGTCCCTAATGTCTAGGACTGACAGTTTCAGCCTCAATCCAATAAGGATTCTAAAATTTACATCTTGGTGAAATATGATGCAAAACAAGCAGAATTAACAAAAACAAGCCAATATTAAATAAGAAAAAAAAAGGTAATGTAACTGAATTTGTTGGACACTGATAGAATTCAAAGCCACTCGATTGATACGGTAATAAATTAACAGAATAACTAGGATTTAAATTTCAGTGCTTCATATTGTATGAAATATTATTTGTCATACATTCCTGTGTATAAATACTTGACGCAGTTACATAAATCTTTTCCTTGTTGTTTCAGTGAGGGAGAAATCTCAAGGGTCTTTTTTTCATGAATAGTTCATAGAACAGTAATTATAGGATTTGATATCGGCGACAGATCATTAGCAGCTACAGAGTTTGAGTGACTTTGACTTTATTCCTCGCTCTGTTTAGACAATCATACTGTGAAAGTCTGCAGTACGGGGCCGGGGCTTTTAGCTCAGAATCACCAACTCAAGTCTAGTGTATAGCTAATGAGTACAAAATAAAAAAAAATTTGTTTTTGATGCACAGTCTTCCTCTTGCCTGTGTAACATGCCTATTTGTCTTTGTGCAAAGTGGATTCGCACTCAAAGCAAGGGTGGAGGAATTTTATAAGTAATGCTGCAGGGTTCACCATAATAACCTAAGCCTTGCAGCAAATAATCATCTGAATTTCCTATATGCTGTTTCCTGCTTGCATTTGTCACTTCATATGAAGCAACACCATGCAATTCAATTGTTTTATCCTGTTTCCAGCCTTTACTCACAGCTAGCTATCCGCATATAGTTTTAGAAACAAGCTGAAATGTATTAAAATATCAGCCTCACTCATTGGAGAGCCTAGGATTACCAAACAAAAAAAGCTGCTTTAACTAAATATTTCCTTGTCTGAGTGTCGCAAATAGTTGCTGTCTTTTGTCTTCATATATCTTACCCAGACCTATTGAGCTAAATATTGGACATTTGAATGAAATAAAATATCGAATTTGAAAACAGATTTTTTTCTCTCTCTCTTTCTTACTATCTCAAAACAAAAGTGTAGTATTCTAACAAGAATTTTTATAAAATTAGTTTCACTAAGAAGAAACTCAGAGATAAGTATATAAATGTATTTGGATGTAAAAACCTGTGATATCTAATCTGAACTGAGCATAAAACATTTGTAGACAAAAGCAGCAAAATATCTCTGTCGGGAACAAACATTTACACAATTATCACTTCAGGCTTTGTTGCAAATGTTTAATCTTCTGCGGCTCTTTTAGCCTGACAAACTGTCATTGAATGTCATTGTTTTAATCAATGGCTTCTCCCTGTTAAATTAAACAATGACCTCTCCCTGTTAAATTAAACAATGGCCTAGAGCAAATTTGAGCTTCAAGCTTGTGCTATGTAGAGATTTAGGCCCACCTGGCTCTTTTATAGAGTAGATCAAATATGTGTTTCATATAGAGTCAGAACAAATTTTGTACTGCCCTTCCCTCCATCTTAATCATCTCTCAACCAGATGTTAAGTATTTTACATTATAGAAGTGGATGAGTTTTATGTCCCATATTAGTTTCTTTTACCTACGTATGAAGTTTTCCTTTTTCTCCACTACGCTATATAGGAAGACCAGGGCAATGGGCAGGCAACGGACAAGAAAAAAGGAGATGCGACACCTACGGGTGAGAAGGCTAATATATTGATGGAAACATGTTTGCAATTTATTATTTAGGATAAGCCTTGCTCTACAAAGTCAAACAGTCCATTAATTATTTGAAATATCCTTATTCGTTGGATTCTACTTGAAAAATTAAAAATCATAACCAATTTTTTTTTTTTTTTTAATGCTGCCCTAATTGCCTACGGCAAAAAGGGCAGTAAGTAAGTAAGTAAGTAATTTTTTTAACAAAATATTTTTATTATTAGGCTTAAAAATCTTTACTGCAAACTTGTCGGTCAATGAAACAGGGTTTCAAATGAAATAAAAAGTAGGAAACAGTTATTGAGCCATGTTAAACCAGCAATACCAGCTACATTATGAAAGAGTACGGGCAAGTTTTGTAAAGTTACAAGAAAAGATTTGTTATTCATTTAACATGTTAAACATTAAACATAAAAACTTAACCGTGGTTAAAACTTATGAATGCATTTTCTTGCTCAAGGGTACCTTTTACAACCATAAACTCATCCAAGTTTAGAAAGTCAGTAGCTTATATTTGCACAAAGATGCAAAAACTGATGAAATATGTATTTATTTTTTACCCCAAAAGAGCTATTATGTGCCTGATAGGAGCAGTTGACCATTTCTATAACAACTCTGTCTCCACAGGCACAGGAGAGAAGAGGACAAGACAGGCCCATGACGCAACAGACAAAAAGCGAGGCCATTCCGAGGGGACACCCTCTGCGAGCAAAAAGAAGAAGGTGAAGACAGTGGATGTGGATTTGCCTGACGCTCCACCAGATGGTTGGTCACGTTGTTTAGTTGCAAAGAGTTCTTTGCGCTTTTTTTTTTTTTTTTTTTTAAGACTTTGTTTTATAATTTTATTCCCCAGGAAATAGGAAAAATCACACAAAACTATTTTGTGAAGCTGTTTAATATTTATATGTAATACTTTAGCATAAATGATAGAATTAAAAGTTAAATTGTATCAAAGAAGTGACCTACCCAGACTCTATCTCTCCAAGGTGATACAATTAGAATGGACAATAACCAAAAAAAAAAAAAGAAAATTTTAAGGTAGATTATTTTCTTGTACATAATGAAAAAAGAACAAAACAAAGAAAAACTGCTGTCTCTTCATAAAACTTTCAGGCATCCCTGCAGTTTTCTCGGGGAAGCTGATAAGCAGTGTTAAGCCTTTGAACTGAAAAATTGTATGTCTGATTCAATTTAAGTGAATGTAAGATATTTCTGATGAACAAAATTGTGATCACCTCAAATTTTTTCTTTTCAATTCATATAACACAGTTCTTAATTCAAAGTCTTTCAACAAATACTAATTTAAATGAAAAATTTCCAAGGATTTGAATTTTTAGAGGATTTTTTTTGGTTTAAAGCTATTATAAGGATGTCAGTTTCTCTCCTCCTTAGAAATCCATCCCCTTCTGAACGTGAAGAAACCCCAAGAGAAAACTTACTCCAAGCGCTCGAAACCACAGAAATCAAAGAGTGGGAAGCCAGAGAAATCACGACACAAAGATCGCAGTTCAAGAGGAGGAGAGGAGGCAAATGAGAATAGAGGTAAGAGAGAGGGAAGAGAGAGAGACACACACACACACAGACAGACCAACCGACCGACTGGCAGGCAGCACATCAGAAAATTATGTTTCGCCGCTGTATTGATCCAATGATTCTTAAACCCAAATAGTATTGGGTTACTCAGTGATGATGGATTCATGAACATGTAAATTTGTCTATCACATAAGACAAGGAGGCATTAAGGTTTATTGCAGAAAATGACAATATGCTCTACAGTTATATATCTACAATATTGCTTTAACAAAATAATTACATCAATATGCATCGAGTTGCTTGGATCCTTTGATAAAAATATACATAGAGATATTTTAACTCGATATCTTAGCTACGCAGCCTGCGTAGCTCAGCCTTGCTCAAACCACAGAGCTACACAGTGTGCATAGCTTTTGAGTTGAACCGTTTCTAATGTGATAAATCATTTAATGCTTGTTTATCCTTTATTGTTTTGTGATTCTTATTGGTAGAGAGTTCTACCAGTCCAATATTGTAAAAGTTGGAGGTTATTTCAACATATACACTACAGTCCATGGTTTGTTGTTTCAAAGAACAGTAAATAAAAATCTCGCGTTGGAACCCACACCTCCTAACTCTAGATCTAATGTCAATAATAGATCTCCCAGATGCTTGACTGCTCAAGAAGTTATAGATTTGTTTCAAACTTTGGAAGATGAAAAAACGAGATTGAAAGAGATGAAAGTGATCAATTAAGATCTAAGATCTACATCTAGATCTATAGCTATCGTGATCAATCTCTCTCAAAATCTGATTCTGAGGATGAGTGGGCGTTGCCCCTATCAAGACCTGAACCTACAAAGAGATGAAACCTTTAATGGGATACTTTTTATTCTCTGTTCAATTACCTTTACTTTGATAAACACTATGCATTTTATATTATGAATGTCACATAAACCGGCACTTATAGCAACCCCCATGCCAAATCTCTATAGAAGCCGAAATTAATTCTGATTGGAAGCCAAATTTATTCTGATGTCAATGAGTTAATAGTTTATTATATTGAAATTGATTCAGTAATTTTTTAAAGTATTTTATCTTAACTTTTGAATTCTCTATCATTTTAACTTTCATTATGCTCTAAACAACATCAAAGTTCCCATTGTTTTTAAACAAGATTTTTTTCTTTCTTTTCTTTTCCAGATGCAGCCTACTAGATTATTTCAAGTCTTTAATGAATGCACCAAAGAGAGAAATTCTGTGGGACAGAAAAGCATTTAGAAAATGAAGAATAAATGCTGATAGCAGCTGTTCTGATTGGCATCATCTACACCAGAAAAAGAAATCAAAACTGACAACAGTTCACACAGAGACAAGAGTTATTGTTTTGGTGTTGACATGTCATGCCTAGGCTGCTGAATGACATGTGGCATTATTTCAGTCACATTAGACACTTGGGCATTAGTTAATACTTTTTTATACTAAGAGAGAGAGAGAATGAGAGAAAGATAAAGAGAGAGAGAAGGAAGGAAAGAGTTGGAGGGGAAAGTGAGATACATCATGAAGGGAAGCGTTTGAGAAAGAGAATATGTCATATTTGTATGGAATATGGAAGATGACATAACCAAAGGTCACAACACAAAGTGAACTTGAAGAGAGCGACCTATAATACAATAATTTTTTTTTTTTGGTTTTTTTTTTTTTTGTTAATGTTATCCACATTTACAATGGATACAGTGAAGAATAGATTTGTCATCCAAAACAGGTTGATAAATGCAAAGTTATACAGCAGAATATTACTATAGTGGCACCCACTACAACGGGACCACCCCTACAGGTGGACCATACCTCTCCAGGTACCTGTGACTGAGAAGAGGATTCAGCGGGAGAGACAGAGAAAGTTTTAATAGTATCAGAGGGAAGAGGGTTGAAGGGTCTTGGAGTGTAGGTAGGTCCAAAACTGGCAGTCATTTGTGCCGCATTGTATCATTGGCCAGTCCAGTGATGAGTGAGGTGGGGGGGGGGGGATTGATACAGAGAGGTGTTGCCGGAGCTAGGTCTAGACAGCCCCCGATCTCACCAACTCCCTTCCCCCAAGAAGGCCTACAGGTAGTGGTCGCTCAGTCTCCCGCTATAACAAAGTTCGAGCCATTTCCTCGACCCTTTATTGAATACTGCCCATGTAGACAAGATTGTTTTATGCTCGGTCCTCAGCTAGGCCAAAAAGTATTGTTTAACAGAAGAGGAGGGCGCTACACTTGAAGCAGGATGAGTTGATTTTCGTTTCTGTTAATCTAATTTAATCCATAGAAACCCAACCAGGCCCTCTATCTTTCTATTTAAAAGGGACGTAATGTGCCATGTGGATATTTTTGTAATTCCCCTTTGCATTTCTACAACAGGAACTTGCTTACAGCGAGATTCATCTCCTGAAACTAAAACTCCCGTTGTAGTCATGTTCTACTGTACAACTTTCCCTCCTAGCGGTTTTGGCTTTTTTTTCCTTTTGGAAACAAAATTATTACATGTGATGTTTTTTTTTTTGGTCAATTCACTCAAAGAAAAACTGATCGCCGCTCACTACTTTTGCATTTGAGTTTTAGAAAATTAAAAAAAAAAAATAATGTCAAACTGACTTGCAAAAGAATAAGGCGACTAATCATCAAATTTTTAGGATTGCATTCATAATACTGAATTAAAAAAGATGTCTGCTCTTTATATTAAGGGCCTGTTTTCAATATATGGAATTGTGTAAGATTGTGTGGCACCCATCCAATGTTCATCAGTTTTGAAAAGTCTCATGCTATTGCCCGAGCAAACCACTACCATCATGGTCCAGTGTATCAAAAAATACACATTGACAGGACACATCAGATTCAGATGCTGCGATGCTTACTGCAGTGTAAATATAAAATAGGACGAACTTGGAGACTTCTTGGTCTTGCCATTTTCTGAGCATATAGCAAGTGAGAGGTTGGAAGAATAGTGACTTTAAGACTTGCGTGTAAATATGTACAGTTTTATTAAATAAGCTGATGTATAATGCTATGAAGTCCACATAGCTGTAGCTCATTGCCGAAAATAGCAAAGCCAATCCTATTTTTTCGTTTCTAGTATAATTACCTTGCCACTTTTTAATTCTATCTTGAAACTGTCATTTTGAATTTTAGTCTATAATAAGGTCACTGGAATACATTACATTAATCTCATTCTGGTTGTGAGAAAAATTTAAAGGTCAAAATAACTTTTAGTTTACCTTTTTCCAAGTGTGGCTAAAACAGAAAATCTTTTCTTCTTTTTCTTTAACTATAGGTGATGAGAATGCAAAATTCATGTTAATCATCCTATAGGCAAGCTAAGTGCTATCAAACTGATGTTAATGTACTTTTATTGAGTTGGCTGGAAATGAAAAGAATTCTAATATTGAATACTAAGTTTCAAAAGTTTAATTGTCCAACTATGCTTTATCATTCTGTTTATTAAGTATGGAGAAGAGCAGATTTTTAAACTGAATGGATCAAATGCTTTCCTTGGACGTAAATCTGAGTAAACTAAAAAAATTTCATTTGATTTGTACATGTAGTAGCTAGGAAGTAAATGTCCGAGTAAACTAACTTTTTTTTTTACTGTATTTTTCCAATTTCATTGATGTTTTATTCTGTCAAATTAATGTGTGTTATCAAAAAAAAAAAAAAAAAAAAAAATATGCAAATGTAAAATGCCCAACATTTATGCGTTTCTTTCCATGCTTCCCTTTGTAACACTGACATTTCACGAAATCAAATTAATCTTTGTTACTCATGAGTCATAGCTTGGCCTAAACTGCAGGACACTTGATTTCCTGACTGCCTGTTGTGGAAAGTTTCTTCTAGGTTATGATATAAAATAAAATGTTTTTCCTTGCTTCTCTTTGAAGTCTTTCTGTGTAAAGCACACGAAACCGAATTCTGTTCACTTGAGTTTGCCAGTAACTTGCTCTAACTTAGTCTAAAGGCACGCAGCTGGAAAGCAAATCACACTAATTTTTAAACACAAAAAATGCAAAATATGCAATAGCTATCACTTTTGTAATGACAACTTTATAAAATCAGTTACATGTAATTGTGCATTAGTTTATTTGAAGCAAGCAAAAAAATACACCCATTATGGCCTTTATAATTATAATATATTAAAACTACTGATTTCAGTAAAAAATGGCAAAATCAAAGCAGTAGTTTATAACGTTTATAGTATCAAGAGTTGCCTATGAAGTTTTGAGATAATTGGCATGCAGACAGACACGGGTTTTGAAAACAAAGACTCACTTTTCAGATTTTACATGTCAACCGCGGTTTATCAGATATGGGGGTCATGAAAATGACGAGTCACTCATACAATCTCATGCTCAACAATTTCCCCTCTGGCCAGCGCAAGTGTGGTGATTAATAAGGAGGGGGGATATTGATGGCCATTAACGGTCAATAATTACAGTCGAGTCCGCTTATTTCGAAGTCATTCGGATAAAAAAGGGACTTCGAATTATCAGATTCCATAGAGCAAGAGAGTAAAAAAATGTGGATGACATCAGAAATGTACAAATGTGCAAGGGGGTGGGGATGGACCTAACCCCTTTCTCTCTTGTAGCCTTATTGCAGACTCTTGCCTGTAATGTAGGTGGGCAAACACAAACACAACACCAGAATCACTTGCCGCGCGGAGCATAGCACTACATGTACTTTGTTTTACAAGCCTGGAAAAGTGCTTTCACTGCGTCAGAATAAAAAAATCACGTCAAAATTGTGGTTCGAATTAACCGGATCTTATTTCAAAATTCGAACTAACCAATATTTTTTAATAAAGCTTAAATAGAAAAATATTCGGTAAAAATTAAATGACTTAGAAATATCCAAGAATTCGAACTATCCGGATTCGAATTATTTGGACTCAACTGTACTTGTCACTCTGACTCGTCTGAGCAGCACTATACCCTTGAGACATGGTGCTCTTGAAACATTGGTTAAGAAACAGGATTTTAAAGGAAGCAAAAACATCAATTGTGTAAATTACATTGACAGTGTATACTTTTGTTTTGTGGGGTGTGCATGTGTTAAATTATTTTTGTTTTTGTCTGGGATTTGTCTGCGCTACAAGTACAAGCGCATTGAGTTCTGGGGCTGTCAACAGCAAGGCGTTTTCTATTATATTTTTCATTTTATTTTTATCATTTCTGATGGCTGCACTTCTTGCAAACGTGAAGTTGTTCCCCTCCCTGCTCCCCAAGAAAGTCTAGTTCAAAACCTGTCCTATGCATAAAATAAGTGCTGTGCTTTTCTAAAATGTGCTGCTTGGGGAAGCATTGTCCGTAAAAATTGATGTATTCAGCAAACGCAGTCTCTCCTTGTAATACGGTTTCTTCTGAAATTGGTTGGGCTTTTGAGATTAAAAAGTGGATGCGTGCAAAATTTGAGTTTAGTGTGTCATACATATCTTTGGTAGAGACTGCAACTCCTATAATGTCTCTATCATCGGTAAACTCTTGAATTTTGTTTAACAAACTGTCTGTAATGTCTTTGTATACATGCTCTTTGAAATATTTTCTGCAGCGGTTGTCTATAAAGTTTCCGCCATGGTATGCCTGTCTTTCTATTTTATGTTTTTGTAGTACTGCCTTTAAGCTTTTTGGATTGATCCAAATTCTCTTGTTCCCATCATCCAGTATAGCGTTGATTTTGAGAAGTACAACATGTATTTGTTTTTTCTGTTCTTCAGCTTTGAGCCAATTGCATGTCATTTGAATGTTCTGCTTTCCTATCATGTCGTCTATAAATATAATGTATTTGTGCATCCTTTATATCAGGTTGTGATATTTGGATGCAATTCCAATATTGAGGTGCAATGTTTGCCATCTGTATTTCTAGGAATGGATGTCTGAGAACATGTTCTGCATTTGTTTTTCTACTTACAAAAAGAAAAAAATTAAAGTTATTGATGTAGGACGCTGTGGTGGTGTTTCTGTGGCTGGACTTCTACTGTTCATAGTATCTCATGTGCTTGTTGTATTTTGCGAGTTTGTTGCAGAGGCTGCTTTGTCTGGTGTTGTGAATGGGGATGTAGCTGTATCTGTATTTTGCTTTGTCACAAATTGCGTTTTGGTGGGAGTTAAAAAAGCAACAGGCTCTGCGAAATAAAGTTCTTTACCACCAAAGGCATAAGCAAATTGCACAGTGCAAACAGCATCATCATCATACATGGTAAAGTCTTTCACATCTGTGAACATGTGTGAGGGATTGAGTTCATCTGCAGCAGCTGGTGATTTGCTGGATTCCTCACATGCCTATTGTGATAGGAGATGATGCAGCAGTTCATCTAGTTGTCTTGGGACAAATGATGGTGAGAAAAAAATAGCACTTCTCTTCGGGCAGTAAATAGTAAAAATACCTAAAAATCACACACTTGGAAAAATTAAAGATTTTCTGTCAACGAAATCAAATCGTATTAACACTGGAACAGATGTACTGATCCAAACAAAATTGGGTTCATCACAAAGCACAATATTTGGAGAAATTATTGAAGAACAGAAAATAATGATTCCATCAATATGCTTGCATCTGGAGAATGAAACTAAAAGTAGAATTTCATAGTTTTTGTTAATATCAAGTGCAAGCAATCAGCTAGCATCTGTGTCAGGTGGCAAGCCGTTAACCTCCCAGTGACCTCTCATGAGACGGTGAGCGTTTTTGGACTGTCAGGTGTCTGCTTATTTATTGCCTTTAACTAAAGTGAAAGGAATTGGAGGTGTTTTCTACAACATGAGCAAGAGTCTTGAGTAAGTGAAATTTTCAGGAAATAAAGTAAAATTTAAAATCACAGATTCTGTACCAATTAATCCCCATTGACCTGCATACAAAACATGGAATACAATGGGGACCTTGTTAAGGGGGTATGGGTCAACCCAAATCTTTTAGACCGCATTCAGACTTTGTTATTATTTACATGTTTGAGATTAAAAGTCAACAAATGTATACCAGCAAAGTAAAGATATTTCAACTGTTTTTAATAAAAGTATTAAAAGCAAATGTTTTAAGGACAGAAAAAAAAATGAAAAAGTTTATGGCAGTGTAATCAGTGTTTACAAGAATGAATTGCAGTTTTTTTTAAAATGACTATGGATCTCTTTCCACACGAGAAATGAATATTGTATGAAAGGTATTTGCATGTTGTAAAGCACTTTAGTAGTTTAAGAAATTTACTCAAATTTTCAGAAGTCAACAGACTAATAATTCTAAAACGTTGCAAAATTTCTCGTAATCAAGAGAATCGATACTTACAAAATTCAAAATGTCTTGTTAGTTATAGCCATACCTAAATGCTAGAAAATACAAGACCAGCAAAATAATATATTAAGAATATTAAGATTTCTCATATTATATGGCTGTTAGAGAGAAATATTTTCATGTTCATATTGTACAACAAGTTCTTCCAAACCTTGTGTTAAATGATTTATAACCATAATGAATATGAGCTGTGAATATGAATCCCCTTAAGCTTGTGTTACACTGTAAAAAATTCTGAGTGATGAAATAATGGTCATCTACATAACTGCAAAGAAACACAAGAAACAGCAGGAAGAGCCTCCCTATAAATTTATGGTTGATACAAAAATAACAAAACCTTATCATCAATGTTGTCAGATGGCATGCGATGAAGTCTCCACAGGCCTTCATTCCAATTAAGGCTGGTTTAACAATGTGAAACTGAGACATGCCAAAGCTGTCAATGTAGTGCAATCCACTGGCATGCACTCTTAACACCTTTCAATATTCATTCAATCTTGATGATGATGATTTACTGGCTATGTAATTTTATCAAAAGAAAGAGGACAAAATGGAAAAAAAGAGAACTATATAGAGGAAAGATCAGCTTGTGAAATGAGATCTCTCTCGAGAGACTCAAAGCCAATTCCATTCAAATACTCAAGTATGAAAGTGAAATAATTGATAACATTTGTAAAATTTGAATGATATTCTAATGAATACAGCTGATTCAATGAAAATGGGCGAGATTAGGCCTGGAGTCTAGCTGCTGAGACAAAAGATGCAAATTACCTGGAGCGCTAAATACTGTCTTGTGAGTATTTGACTGAGAAGGAGTATGCATCCATACCTGGGTACTTAAAATATTTAATGTCTTTTTCCTGAACGAAGCAATGAATTGGGGTTTTACACAGAGACTTTGCCATTTCAACGCTGCCGATTGAATGTAACTCTAAAACATATGCAATCAATACTTTTGATGTTAACTAACAGAATTTCTTTTTCCAGCCTTGCGGTAATTTAAAGCTGGCAGCCACCTACTCTCTCATGCTCCCAGTGATCTCACAAGAAAATTATCAAACACGACAAACTTTTTGGGTTGTCCAATCACTCCATCTGTTTTTGAATCCACATTATCTGTTTAAAATGGCAATCTACTGATTACCAAAAAAACTGTTGAATGGAATTGAAGGTCTTGATCGGGTTATACAGAGAGAGCCCGTTTTGTCACCCGACAATTTTAATAGTCCAATTTCCATGATATACTGGTAGACAATAGACTATAAAAACTTCTTTTGTCAAATGCAAAGAGTCAATTTTTATCTACCTTCCTTTACAAGGCTATACCTTAAATTATTTTCTTGTAAATAAGAAGTGTTTGTACATAATATGGAAATGTACATATATGACTTAAAACATTGGAATTGTATGTATAAATAAGCTAACTCTTTCAAAGGTATCAGTGACCTTCTTGTATCACACTGATATTGAGAAAAAAAACTATTTAAACTCAATCAGAGATTATAAAGATAGCCATATCACCATTTCTTCTTCCGTTTTATTTTTTAATTGGGTTCAGTTTATGGTATACTATGATACTTTAACAGTAAAATGCAACCTACAACTGATAGAACTAAATAATTTAGTAACAACTTTTTCAAGGGCATCAGTGACCTTGTTTCATTTTGCTATTGAGAAGAGAACTTTCTTTAAGTTTAGTCAGAGATTGTAAAGGTAGCCATAGCACGATTTCTACTATTTTTTTTCATTGGATTCAGTTTAAGGTATACTATGACACCTTAGCAGTAAAATGCAACCTACAACTGATAGAATTAAATAATTTAGTAACAAACAAAACCATCACTGCAGTGCATATTAATAGGCATGTTTCCAACCAGTATAAGAATCATCATGTGGATCAAACTAGTATTTCACAAGCTAAGATCTCAAATGGCTAAAGAGCAGATCATGAAAAGGTCAAGCTGCAGAAGATAGAGTGAAAATGATCAGTGATATTACCTTTCAAAATAAGCAAAGAATGAAAATTATCAGCATGACAAAAAGCACCTTTTGCTACTATCATAATACAGCAAGTAAACTACCTCTGAATATTGGGTTGGGGGTTAGAGGGGATTACAATAAACATTCTATACAAAAAAAAACATTGGTACATATGGCTCTCTTTTGTTTCCAGGCCAAATGAAACTTATGCTTTACATCTATAATTAGTGGTATCAAGTTTTCTACACCACAAACATACAACTTTTAACTCTGCAACAAAAAAATGAAAACGATCATATAACATTTTATACCACAAAATACCACAGCATTACCAATGCCCAAATGTTCATTCCATTTTCACTGCCTTTTTAGAATAAAGTACAACACCAAGCTCATGCCCCATGCATTCCCTTTCAAAACAGCAGAAAATTTCACAAGCAACCTCATTATCGACAGCTAACCACTTTTCACATCATAAATACTTAAACTTGTCCATTTACACTCACACATCAATGCACACGATTTCTGCAGAAATACAAAAGTTTGGGTCCCTCTACAGGTTAACGGGTTGGCAATGCTTACTGTACCACATCAAACTGGGGAGAGGAGGGAGGAGAGCCGTGACAAATGTATGACTACGAGCCTTTCAAGAGACACAGCCTGGTTCTTCTGATCATGTACGAGTGTGTGGGTTCAGTAGTAAGAGTTTGTCCCCTGTGACGGAATGCTGAGGTACATTTGAAGAGAGATAAGCGCCACAACAGAGGTGAAACCTGCCTTGGCCAAGAGGAGCATCCAAGAGCCGAGACCTACAGCCTGCATCAGAATTCTGTGGAGCAGAAGGATATGAAAAGACTCCCAATATAAATCAAGGGATGGTTTGCAAAGATATTTCAAGACAAAACTCAAAAATCTAACATTTGGAGTAAGTTTTAAGTTAGGTAGTAGTACATCATTAACAATTTTTGTTGTTGTTGTTGAATATACTGGTAAAAATAAAATTCCCTTGAAACCAAAGTTCATCTTTATGAGATTTTGATGCCAGATTTTAAAAGATTGAATACAGTTGAAAGCCAATATAACCTAGTATTAAACAACATTTATGTTAGTTTTTGTCTTCAGTCAACCTTACACCACACCCAATGGATTAAATAAGCTTTTTCAAGTATTCTGAAAGATCGATAATGATAAAATAATTCTCAAGAATTTTTTCATGAACTATATTTTGAACCCTCATTCTAATTTATCCCTGGAGCTAAAGTAAGGAAAGACTAGGAAAAAAAAAATGGAAAATTACTCTGACAAAGATTTCCTGCACATGAGCTTTAATGAGCAATCATTCTTCAGTTTCTGGAATTAGCTCTATTATTATACACACAAGGCTTAAAAACTTAAAAAACAACATAATGATGCCAACATTTAATGTGCTGCGTGTAACACAATGGTGCAACCACTGTTCCAGTAAAACACAGCAACATAAGATGCACACAGACACAGTAAAGAAACAATTTCTACTGAATCTCAATCTGCCACACAGAGTCATTTCCAATGATACCACAACTCACTCAACAATAAGCGGCCTGTAGCAGGCAAGTCCAAGCAGAGTCAGCACGATGGGGAGGGACGTCTTCTGGAGATCACTGCGGCTGTACAGCCACACCAGCATAGCCACACTGATGTGGTGGATCTTAAAGCGGGACAGGGGAAAAGAAAGTACACAAACAAAAGAAGAGCATTATAAATTCTTATAATATAGAATGAACTGTGAACACATTTATGACAGTAAGTTTGCTGCATAAGATAAACAGTTGTGCCACTCATAATAATTTATCTCAAGAGACTTTGTGACAACTGGAGTCCAAGAAACAAATTTGGATAACTCATAGGTTATAGTAATTTTAGTATAAATGTTGAGAGGAACATTTGAAAAGTTAATCTCATCACTGGCCAATAAACTTTTGCATAAACTGCAATTATGGTGATTGGTTTTAATGAACTGTTTTAACCGAGTTAATTTAGAATAAAACTTGAGAAAATTCCAGCTTCCCTGTTAGATTTCTCATAGAGAGATGATGGATGATCTTCATCTTCCTACATTCCTAAATTTACAGAAATGGAAATGTTCCGTTTTTAAGTCACAAATAAATATCATTATAGCACTTTAAGTGCAAAGAGTGGCCAAAAAATTCAAAATTTACTAAAAGTATGTGGAATCTCCATAGCCTCCAGCAGCAATAAATGCATTTTTTAAAAACCTAATCTTCTCATTCAGTCATTGTATACATTAATCACATTTACACATATATGCATATATGACTTGTGAGGCAACTTGAGTTTAGCTTTCAAAAAGTCATGTTTTTTAACACATTAAGTCTTTGGTATAACAAAACAGTTTGCTCGCTTAAGAATTGTAAAATTATGTCCAAAAATTTTATATTTTAAATATTTTCATCTTCTACCTTTAAAGCACTCCAGATAAAAAAAAAAATTACAAGTAACCTAGTTACACATGAACTGCACCACATATCAATTTATAATTTTTATTTTCTGGGAGCATTATGATTTTGAGTCCACCTACAAGACTGATATTGGAGTCAAAGCTCATCTGGATGTATTTCCAGTCGAATTCCACACCTCTCGCTCCCATCCAGAGAGGGATAAATCTGAAACAGAAACAAACACATGTGTAAAATTCAGTTCTGCCACCATTAGTGGTGACTGATGACTCATCGATTAAAAAGCCCCAGTATATCCCAGTTTAACAATACAGAACACAGAAACAAAATCTGAACAATGTAACTTTTTTTTTTACAGTGAAGGTTTTTCCTTCCTCACAGGCCTAGCACACTATGGATTGTTAAAAATGTATAGGGAATGCGATTTCACAAAGACTTATAAGTTAGTTGGAAGTCATAAGCTCTACTTTAAGTTGCTGTTAGCGTATGAAACGACGTAGGCAAGAATGCACGTTGATGTGTAATTTGAAAAGCAAAAAAAAGAGGAAACATAATGTGCAAATGAGGAAACATTTAGAACAAAATTATTCAGTTCTGCTCAGATCTTCAAAATCCATAAAAAATTGTTAATTTTAAACAGAACTCACAACTTCCAACAAAGTAACATAACTGTTTGTGAAATCGCATTCGCTATATAAAGCGTATCTCCTTTCACTTCTGTGCAATTGAACTTATTCTAAATCAGCCACAAGATTTTAAAGAGTTCGGATACATATATATACACATGTCATGTGATTATATCATTATCCCTACTGTAATGCACAGTCAGTGTCATATAGCCTGATTTTCACACATGAAATTTAGAACATTCTTTACAAAGATCAGCCTGCACCAAAGAAGTGAAGGCTCAAAATTCACCTTTTCGTAGTAATAAAGGGTAAAACATTACATAGTTTTTTTTATTCATGATACATTGTTGATTGCATGGTTTATCTTTCTTTTTGTCAGATGAAATATCTTCATTCTTTTTCTTTACAGCTTTGAGGAAACTTGTGACACAAGCCACTCCCAACAGTTATATATATATAAGCCTATCCTTTTTTACTTTCAGAGTCATATACCGTAGGGATCAGATTTATAAGGAATGATGCAGAGCAGTAAATTCGTGTTAATAGTATAACTATAAAATAACCATGATACAAGCTATGGTAAACAGAATTGAAGATTCGAATATTGAAAAAAATATAATAAAAAATCACCTACTGAAAACAGTAATACTGCTTCACAAAGAACTGCAAAGTTCCTCAAAGAAAACTATTGTTTCAGTAAAACCTGAGACAGAAGATACTGACTGGCATACATTCACAAAAGATTAATAGTTTACTGTTTAGAATATTACCAAATCACCTCTTCCTTGAGCTTCAATCACAGGCATCTTTGCTCATGACTTAGCAAGCATCGAACAGACAGGGAAGATCTAAAATGTTGAAATCACAAACTATTGCGCAGAGAGAGCTGAATTGATAAGAAAATATCGTGAAAGCATAATAATGTGCTACTGATCCAAGAGCAAACCTTGGAGCTCAGCCTAAAGCAGAATATTACAAAAGAGATAGCAAATACTATTGGCAAGGTAAGAAAATTGTATAAATTTTCTGTAAGAACTTGAAATGAGTTGCTGCCTACCTGGTGACTACAAGCTCTGCTGTGGCCCAACCCATGCCAGCGATCATGAACTTAAGCTGACCCTTGCCGGCAAACTTAGACATGACAATATGGAGACCAATCAAGTCAATGATATCCACAGTAGACTTGAGAAATTCCTGAAAATGCAACAGGAAAAAACCTTTGCTTCACCAAAGTTGAGAATTCTAATGAAAATGCATGCATACAGACTGAATGCATTGGTAGTACTTTTCACATATATATTTCAAAACCCTTTGAATGTAAATTTTACTTTCACTGCAGTCATAAAATGTATAATGTTTTAATTTATCTGTTTTGCTTTGATTTTTGAAAATGTGAACCTTCATAGGTTGGGCCCAAATATGGAAAAGATTAAAAAATGCGATTGTAGTTTGTTAAAAAAACAAACAAAAACAAAAGCAAACAACAAAAATGATTCCTGCGAGTGTCACATTACTATCACATAACAATAATACAAATAAACTGCCAAACAGAAAAGAGGAAGAAGTTAACAACATTGCATCAAATTTCAGAGTAATACAACATGGTAGTAAAATAGGTTAAATTTTTTGCATTAGGCTAGGTGAGTTAATTTATATTTTTCTTAAAACATTAAATCAATTTGGAATGCTTTCACATATATATATATATATATATATATATTATATAAAAAATATTGTCTTCAGAGTGTCAGGAGTAGCTTTTTCTTATCTCTTTGAATCCCCTTTAAAATACAGTGGAAACCTCATAATTTGAATTGTATGGGAATGTATTAAATCTTCGAATTACAAAAGCGGGCATAACAATCTATGACTCATTGACTGAGTGTGTAATGTGCCTGCAGCGAGCAACCCTCCCCTTCCCTCGTCCCATGTTGCTATCAGTATCAGTATCTGTACTGGCACTTAATTGTTACTGCATCCGCTCCCTTTGCGCTTTGATAGCGCACTGATAAGCCTTTCTTGGCAGTAATTGGCATTGCTTGCTGCTTGAGAGATGCATGTAGCACTTTTGTGATGCCTTATGGGGTGGTATCTACTTCGAATGAAGAGAATTGAATCAGAAAGACTTCCAAATACGAGTCCCATTCTAACGAAGCCAAAGAAAAAAAATAGCCTATCATCTTGCAAAATTCGGTTTATGAGAAATTTGAATAATTAGACATCAGTTTTTAGGTTTCGACTGGGCATGTTTCATGATAGTAATGCTGCTATATTTTATTTAGAACTATCTCAGCAAAAACATTACTCCACTTACCCCTGTGATGTCAAGACTGCCTGCCACTATCTCTGTTGTTGGGAAGAACGTAGCCAGCAGCAACATCTTACACAACTGGGTGAACAAGTACGCCCCGCCAGCCTGAACACATTTCCAGAATGCACTATACTCAGCTCTGTAAATTAATTATCAAAACAAAAAATCCATTACTGAGAATCACAAATTAAACTGAATTTTTTCTACCTTTGTTGATCAATATAATTTTTTGCACCTTAAATTAAGAAATATCAGACTATTCAGAGGCACCCACACATAAATCTTTTTTTTATTGAAGCTTTAACCATGCATAGTACTTTGGAAATCGGCTGGTTAACACTCACTGATAGATTAATAGCCGTGAAATTATTTTAGGTCTTGTGACCTTCATTAAAATTAAAGCATGGGAAGATAGGACTTCATTATGATAGTTGGAATTTAAATTTACTACCAATCATGGTTTTAAGTGTTTACAAGCACATTTGACAAAAAAAGTCTATATGAGGGTATGTACAGACTTTTACCCTTCTGTTAACAATTTTGTATGTTTACTGATAAATGAACTAAGAAAACTGTTGATTGAAAATCTCAATCTAATGATGATTTTAAACTATGATCTGAACCACATCGCGGAAACTGAAAGGTTCTAAATTATATTGTGATCTCTAACTCTCTTATAATCATATGATGACTACTTTTGATCACTGGCTTGTCCAGGTCATAACTGACCACGAGATTTTGACAAATATATATTTATATGGAAAAAAATCTAATAAAAATTTAAAAGTGAATGAGGTAAGTATTCCTACAGATAGAATCCCCATTACATCAAAACTCCTATTTTAAGATAAATATTTGCAAAATATAAAACTGTATCTATTCTAAGGGAAATTAATAAATCCAAATGATTAATTCATGTACCCTAGTTTAGTCATGGTGCATGATCTTTTACCCTTTGTTCCAATGCTATGTCATCATAGGTTGCTCTTTGCTAGCTATTTTGGTGAGGAAAAGATAGTCGATATATTGGATTGGAGGCTAAAGGTCCTATATAGTATACTTTGGGACATTTGAAGCTTTTTATCAAGGCATAATCACACAGTTTATGGTTGTTTGACAGGCCTTGCTGTGAAAAATTAAAATTTAAAGCAACAACCATGGCAATGTTTGTTTTACAACTATTGAACTAAGAATTCAAGATTAAGACCCATGGAAAGAATAATGACACCTCAAGAATGTGAATACTTGATTTATTTTTTAAATCATGAATTCAGGATATATTATTTTCCTCTCACTCTAGTCTACACTACATGAAAGTTGGAACTCTGTCATGGAAAAAAAAAAATGTTTTTTATTAGACTCTAGATGCTGAGGACAAATAGTGCTAAAACACATTGCTTATAATTTATGTCGCTAGTTTCAGATAAGCTTTGGTTAGAAAAGACACTTGTTCTATAAATCATTAAATGTCAAAAATTCATTTTGGGTCATACTTTTAAAATTTAGAATCTTAATAGGTAGGCCTATTATTGCAATCATTAGCTCAACACTCTAAGCTTTAAAATTGTATTTTTCTTAAAATATATGCATGCAGCATTTGATATGATTTTGAATATGAACGTTTTATTCATCGCAAATAGGTACATTTGAAGATATAAGCATTTTTGTGTTGCTCTAACATCCCATTAAACTACAAATTTCGAATTCGTCGAGATACATTTAATTGCGAAGCCTAAAGTGAGTTCGGCCGATATCAGCAAATTTACCTCTAAATATTGTTGATTACGCCTACATTTTTTTTTCTGCAAGGCTCAAAGCAGGAAAAATGAGCTAGAAAGTTATCGAATGAGCATCACAAAACGCAATTCTGAACCCCTCTACTGGCTCATAAATAACAGTTTACTCACAGGCCAGAACATTTGTACACGATAACGTATGGCACATAAGCCAAGGCGACACAATTTCCAAAGTGAAAGAACGTCATAGCGCTCGTCTGATTCCGATGATCTTTTGTTGCCTAATATAATCGATGATAAGATCTAAAACCGAAAATGTTAAAAATAAGTATTTTCAAGCCTATGTTCTTTAAACTTGCAAACTATGCTGAGATTCTAATGTCATAGAATCTCGAGTGTCTATGTCAGCTTGGGCCTAACAAGGTTTAGATAGATCTACGTACAGATGCTGCCGGAAACTGAATGATGCCTCGCTTTGTAGTGCCGGTGAAACAGTACAAGGGCATTTGGTTTAAAAAATTTATTCTAGAATTTATAGGACAAAGAATTGAACTTCGGCATACAAAGGGGCTCTAAATTTCTCAATCAAAATAAAGAGTTATTGTATACAGAAAAAAATTTCACTCAGCTTTTTTTTTTGTGCGAGACTTTTTTCATAGCAACCCAAAGTATTAACTAGCAACGCTGTTCCCTGCTAGTTGGGATTGTGGTGGCCCCTGATTCTAGATCTGGCTATCTTTTTTGTGGTAATCTAACCCAAAAGAAGACCAAGATGAGCATCAACTTTCACGCAAACCAGGTGAGGTTTATTTCAAGAAAACAGCGTTGAATAGGAGTGGTCTAGATCTAGTCTTTAGATAATCAAGTTTTTGATAATGACAATAATGCTGTTGAATTGTTTACATTATTTTGAACATATAAACAGACCAATTCACTCCTCCCGCTTATCCCTTTTCTTTGCGCTCTTAAAAACCGTTCCAGTTTGCAACAATTTGAATGGAATGCCACGGAAAGATATTGAATTTGAAATGATGAAACTTTTTTTTTCTTTTTGTCTCTCTAAATCTAAAGACAGTTATAAAGTGGGCCTAGGTTTTTAAGATATGGTACTAGATCTTCTACTTTTATTGAGGCATGCATGGAATTTATCGTTTTTTTTACGGAACTCAAAATGAAAAGTTAAATATCGTTTGCTGAATATTCCAACATTTCCTGTCTCCCTTCAATGAAATATGAAATAAAGTATATATTACATCTACATGTTGTTCAGGTATATCATTTTAACAAATTATACATGTTTGAAAATTTTCTATGCTTTTTATTTTTTTTTTATTGTACCTAATTGATCAGTGATTTTCAGGCAAGTTAAAAAAACGTATTTGACACTTAAGGTAACCTTACTATAACTGAGCAGTCATAAAAGTAGTTGGATCTTCTGAAAATAAAAATAAGAATACATCTCAGATGAGTGAAAAAATAAATAAATACAGAATTAAAGACAAAATAGAACAAACCAACAAGATAAAGAATGAAAATACTATGTTTAAAGCAGTTACTTAATGAAAAGCAGGGTTGAAAACTGAAAGCTGAAGACATGGATGAAAAACTAATAACAAATCTACATGGCCTTCTAGTAAAGCCACCAATTTCTTGAAGAGAAACTTCAAAACATAGAAGCATTTTAAGCTAGCAAAAGGAAGAATAACTGATATATAACACCATAAGGGATCAAAAAAGGCTTCCATAGTCTCAAAAACAAGAGTGTGTTGAGAAGACAGCTTTAATTGTCAAGTACAGCGCAAAAAACACTTGATAAGAAACGATGACTAAAATATTTAAAATATGTTTCAAAAGCACATGAACCTTAAAAATTCTGTAGAATTTATAGCCATAATTTTAAGAGTGAAAGGTCCCACTGAAAAATCTAAAATCAATAACACTGTGAATTATCCTACAAAAACGGCGCTGTCGTGGTCAATAATTAAATTACATATAATGCACCAAAAAATGGAGATTAATATTTCTCAGAGGCAGAGCAGTTTCAACCTAGAAAGAGTCTCTGCATATGCTGTGTGGACAAAGAAATGGTTTGCATCAAAGGTGTGCCTCAGAAACATAACAATAAAAATCATTAGAATGAATATGTCAGCTTTGTTTAAAACCATAGATTGAGTAGCTCTCTTCAACATTTTTTTCAAACACCATCAATGAAGACATGTTGAAAATCATTTGTTTTCACATAGCTTCACCACTATCAGCACAAGAGTGAATGAGGTTCCAAAAAAAAAAAAATCTATCTTACCATCAACATTAACACACCTCAAGGAGACAGCCTCAGTCCAATCCTGCTTGAGGTTCACTTAGAGCATACACTAATAGAAGTAAGACAATCCTGCCCCAACTTTTCATCTCTTCTGAAGACAATTTGAGAAGTGTAAAAAGTGCTAGAAAGGTTGTCAAAACAGATAATTATTACAGCACAAGTAAGAAGCAAAATCGTTTGAAAAGACACCAAGAAAGTAGAAACACTTAAAGGTTGCATAGAAGACTTTGAAAGAAGAAAACAACCCGCCACTGATGTGCTTGTAAGGCATAGAAGTGTTTGATTCATGGGGGACAAAGTAAAAAAGAAAACTGCACTGCTCAGAACACTACATACGATTGTGATAAGCAATCTCTAGGAATGAAGAAAAACTAAATGTTTTATACAAAAAACAACTGATACAAGTGCTTGAGATAGATAACATACTTGTTCTTGTGAAATTCACGAACAATTTGTTCCATTAATAGCGCAGTACCTACCCTCTTTTATAAACCATCTTAGAGACAGATATGAGAACGGACGAATTCTTTGTCCTTCAAGGGAATAAATTCAAAGGAAAGCCTTTTACAACACTGGCCATCATTTTGGACAGGAACTTTTCCTATTTAATAACCATACAACTGAAACAAAAAAAAGGAAAAGCGGTCTTGAGAACCTATGATCCAAGATCCAAAACAGACACAAGTGGAGTGATCTATCAGCCAGGAAACAGCCAAGGATTAAGACTATAAAGGCAATATGTAGGTCAGGTCAGTTTAAGAAAAGTAGAAATATTAGCTAACCAAATGAATGCTGTTCCTTCCTGTCCTTTTTTAATGGAAATTATGAAGACTTTTTTTTATTATTTTTCTGCAGTATGAACAAGCGTTCACCCCACACAAAATACAGAACTGGGAGATTCCCAAAAATACTAAAGGGAAGGTGAGTCATTCACTTCTATAGTATTAAAACTTTGCACAAATTTTAGTTTCCTCCATTTAATAAGTTCCTTTTATTTTTTCAAATAATTTTTTTTTGTCAGTATAGAAAATCGTCATATTTTGTTCTATCAAATTTGGTGTTTACAATTTTTATGTTTTTTATGTCAATTTTTTTTTTACTGATGTAAATTTATAGAGCATAATTATTGGCAGAACTAATTTTTTCACCTTAGCCAAATTTCAATTTTTTCAACAAATCAAATTGTTTGAAGTGTAAAAAGTGTATGCTGGAAAATATTCTGTCTGGGGAATGATTTATCTGGTCCAATTTTACCTAATTCAATAAGATCTTCTGTCTATTCAGACTGATTTCCAGTTGGAACCTTAGAATGAGTCTTAGTCCTTAACTGAATGTATAATCATCTTTGTATGTCTACTAGCATCCAGAGCCTCAGTCAGGCTTTACCAGGATTAAAGCAAATGATCGTGGCCACTTGCTCACCAATGTACCAAAAGAAAGATCTTCTCCTTGGGGAACATTTGTGGGAACCTGGGATATGCCAAACAAGATCCCAGGTAATGTATTTCTCTTTCACCTGTTTTTAAAAAAATGCCTTTGGCTGGTGTATTGCATACTTCATGCCTTGAAAATGATTTCAACTCAATCTGTAGCCATGGTTCAAGTTCTTATCAGATTCTACCTAGTCACATGTTTCTCAATTTTAGAGAAAATGTGGTATTGACTGAGGTAAACGAATTATGCCCATTTTCTGTTAAAAGAATAAGATTTAAAAAATGTGTCATAGGTTCAATACATTTCCCCCCACCCCCCTGTGTACTAAGGATTTTTCTAATAAATGCGTCAGGATATAGTTATATTGCTGAAAAATTAGAAAAAAAAAAAAAAAGAAAGACGATAAGTTCTATTTTTACTAGTGGAAAAGGGTTGACCTTTACCAGGAGACTAAAATTTAATATAAAAGTTGTATTGTATTGCGGCACCAACAAAACAAATGAGTTTAAAATATGGACATACCTAGTTTGTCTATAGCACACAGTCTGCTTTATTTAGAGGATGTACCTGGTACATCAACAGCACAGCCAAAGGATTAAGGGGATAACATATTAATGTGGGATTTCAAAATTGACCTATACATTAGTATACTTAGTATTGAAACTTGGAAATGTTGCTAACTTCTTAACAATTTTTTTTCCTCCATGTAATTCGTTTCATGATTCTCTCAGAGACAGCCAGTCTGAGCCACATTTTTTAAATATTTTTTCAAGTTCGATAAAACAGTATTATTAATCAAACTTACATGTTTGCAAATTGAGCTTGTACAGGTTGTTATAGACTTATACTTCGCCAAGTCATTATTGCCCGTTTTATAGGGCCTAACAAAAACTTCACATAATTTTAATAGCAAAACATCTTTCTCTTAGTTTTTTTTTTTTTTTACATCAGCCTTAGAATTTTTTTTAAACCTCAGTCCATTCTAACGATTATTTTTATTCTAACCAACAATAATTGCCATAGTTCTTGAAGGAATGTGAATTTGTGTCCACCCAACATTGTAAAGTTAGTACACAAAGTTTTATCTCTTGAGTCGCGAGTCAAATAATTTTCATACTTTCAACACCCCCTCCCTTGTTCTCTTTTTAAGATAACTGTTTACCTTTTACAAATGCCTAATAAAAATTACTGACCATTACAGGAAACCGCACACTGAACCCAACCGCTCGATGTGAGGATGCTGTGCTGAAAGCGGCTTCTATGAAAGAAAAGACTGATGTAGTCATTAATGGAGCTATCAAGAGATGCCATGTTAGTTTCTTTTTTTTTTTTAGCTGAGGCAATCCAAAGAATCTCTCTATTCATCTATTTTTTTTTTAAAAAGAAAGGAAATATGCTGGGAGCAGTATTGGAAATTTCCGTTTACTTTATTTTGACAACATACAAATTCAATGAAGAAATTTTTAAATTGATAAATTAAAACTGCATGGACAGTAGTTAACTTAGTTTGCCGACTTTTGGAGCTCAAGCTGGAACTCTTCAGCCATATTTCTTTCTCCACTCTACTTTTTTACTAAGGAATCATTCAGTGCTTACATATAAAACTTTACAAATCAGATGTAAACAAACCCTAGTTCTAAAAAAAAGTCAAGAAAAGGCTTGACTTTCATAAAGAACGGTTGGAAAGAAAAAAGAAAATATCATTATTATGGTTTTAGGAATCCAGTACCAAAATATTTGATTTATGCATTGGAAAAGTGAGCTGATTGAAATTTCATAAACAAATAAATCTAATGTTTTTTATTTTTTTTTTTACCAAAACTGAGACCAATCTCTAAGTGACTTTCCTCATGGTTAGAATCTAGGTTAAACCTTTAACACTGATTGAGAAGTCAGAAGGGTGTCGCAGTCATATTGATTATAAGAGTTGGGGATTGGATCTGCAGTATAAAGGCAAGTTTTGTGCCTTCATTGCATAGCAGTACTTAGTATCTGTTTGGGCTCCCCCCTACTACACACACATACACTTAAGAACTATACTCCTTAACATACTCCCAATAAATGGATATTTGTTGAGAAAGTTAGTGCTATTAAGGTGTGGAAAATTCAGTTTTAATTTCAGAAGCATTACAACAACAACTCTATTAGTATTAGAAGGTAACTCACTGTTCAAATTCAGTTGACCATAAATAGCTCATGAGGTAGATTTGAAATAACAAAAGTCAACAAATTACGGATATAACTGCTAATTGCTACGGTGCATATTTGAAATACATAAGTATATAGGTCCTGTGTATTACTCATTTTGTGCTTTCACTTTATAAATTGAAGCAGTTGGAACATTAATTTAGCTTTTAGACAAAATAGCCAATTTTGATGAAGATTACTATGGAAAAGCTGTTATGAAAAGCAACGCATATGGGCTATTGTTTATTGCCAGCGAAAAAAAAAAACACCGTCTGAGAATGACAAGGTTTTGAGCATAATTACAAAAAAAAAATGATGTATTCAGAATCCCGTTATTCTAAATCAAAGAAATGTTAAACAAAAAACTCTTTTTCAAAATGATGCTAGCTTAAACATTTTCTTTGGGTTGAAAATAATCTTACCTATGTTTTTATTTTCTGATCTCACATATCTAGTTTTACTGCCAATGCGAAAAGAAAAAAAAAAATTCCCAAATAAAAAAAAAAATTGCATTTTTTAAAATGATCTTAAAAAAGAGGTAAAAAATCTATAACTTTCTCTAAGAATTCTCGTATTTTTGCTCAATTTTGACCACTAACAACAGAAATTGCATTTTTTGTGGTCTGAAATGAACTAAAACCAGATGCAAGACAATTATCTATGACCAGTGCTTGCATGATTACAATAATTATTATCCTGTATGCCATTTTTACCCCAGACTGTGGACCCTCTGCCCGTGAAAATGGATGCCCCAGAGAGCCAGCGGCCCGCAGGGATGGTATGTCAACCAGGAAGTGGAGCTGGTGGTGAACCGCAGACAACACAGCCATGCATTCAGGTGGAAACAACCCATTGCAGCGCCAACCAGCCAAGAGCCATGTCTAGAAAAGAGAGCAGAGACAGCCTAAGGTGGCCAAAGGTGAAGAAAGATCTCTAGAATGTTCTAGATCAGTTAGGCCTTAAAGTGGCCAAAGGTGAAGAAAGATCTCTACAATGTTCTAGATCAGTTAGGTCCAGAAGTGGTGAAAGGTGAAGAAAGATCGGTGGAATGTTCTAGATCAGTTAGGCCTTAAAGTGGCCAAAGGTGAAGAAAGATCTCTACAATGTTCTAGATCAGTTAGGTCTTAAAGTGGCCAAAGGTGAATAAAGATCTCTACAATGTTCTAGATCAGTTAGGTCTTAAAGTGGCCAAAGGTGAATAAAGATCTCTACAATGTTCTAGATCAGTTAGGTCCAAACGTGGCTAAAGGTGAAGAAAGATCTGTGGAATGTTCTAGATCAGTTGGGTCCATAAGTGGCTAAAGGTGAAGAAAGATCTGTGGAATGTTCTAGATCAGTTAGGTCCTGAAGTGGCCAAACATGAAGAAAGATCGCTAGAATTTTCTAGATCAGTTAGGTCCAGAGCTTGGTAATGTAGGTTTCAGGAAAGACACCAACAGTCATGATTTGATTATCATTATTATTATTATTATTATTATTATTATTATTATTATTATTATTATTATTATTATTATTATTATTATTATTATTATTATTATTATTATTATTATTATTATTATTATTATTATTATTATTATTATTATTATTATTATTATTATTATTATTATTATTATTATTATTATTATTATTATTATTATTTGAGCCATCATAATGGTTTAGACTAATCATGAAATCCTGATTAAGTTTATAAAGGTTTTGAAGTCAGAACTTTTTTCAACTGACCCAGAAAATTGTATTAAATAATCTTTAACTGTTTAATCTTAAATTAATTTTTTTATTACAATGGTTTGGTTCAAATTTGAAAATATTTAATTCTGAATTAAATACATGTATTGATTGTGAGCTTGATAGATTTAAACAGCTACAAACGATTGGTTACTTTCAGTGATTTCTAAGTTACTATGGATTAAGTTTTACATGAAACTACAAAGGTACAATAATTATAGTAATACAAATACTTGTTGAAGCATTATGGAAAGCGAACCAAAAAATCTCAGTAATGAGTCAAGCTACAAAAGAAAAAAAAAGATTTCACAAATCAAGAGATTCGAATACTCCAATAAGATATCAAGCAAAGAAATAGGTTGGCCTGAATATTTTTAAAACTTTTATAATTACCCCTTAAGACATCTCATCAATCAAATTAAAAAACTCATTCAAAGGCCAAAAACTTTATTTTAAAGAAAAAATCTTCAAAAATCCCTTTTGGCATATATACAAGCCTAGAACCTCATGATGGCATGTTCATTTTTTGTATTTTGTAGAAACACTTAGGTTGCTTTAATACTTATCTTTATTTTTTACTCAAGGGCAAGCTTTTGGGCATAGAATCTATATCAGTATTTAAAAAAAAACATGATTTATTTATACACAACCATATTAACTTCAAAAGAACAATTAGAGTGTAATTGTGGTCTTCATGTTTTACCATGCCATGATCACATGTTTTTAATGAGGCCTTAATTTATATTGAAGTTGGTGCATAAATAATGTGAAAGATTTATTTGAACTTCATTGAAAATGAAATCAGGATTGTGAGGAATATAAAATAAAACAAATGAAAAAAAAAAAAAATTTAATTTTGAAATTTATTTTACAATTTGATATCATAGAATAATTTTAAAAACCTCATAACTAGCCTTGATTCCTTTTCCAAGAAGCATTACAATTTTGTTGTTTTTTTTAAATCAGCTGTTTTAGACTTTAACTACGCTGTTGGTTTAGATTGCTAGGGAGTGAAGTTGCCTTAAAACAACTTAGTCTTGATTCATAAAATTTTGCAAGAAATAGTTTCATTTTATCTTATATTGTTTATTTATACAGTCGAGTCCGGTTGTTTCAAAGTCATTGGGATAAACAAAGGACTTCGAATTATCCGAAATTCGAATTATCAGGATACATAGAGAAAGAGAGTCAAAAAAATTGTGGGTGACGGGTCAGTAATGTCGTAGGGATTCCCACATGGTCCCTGGGCCTAACCCCTATCCCTTTTTCTCTCCTCGTCTTAGTGCAGACTCTTGCTTGTACCGTAATATAGGTGGGCGGAACATACGCACATACACACACCAAATCACTTGTCGCACAGCACTTCTTTCTGTGTTTTACAAGCCAAGGAAACTGATGTCAAAAATGAAAAGACCCACAAATGTGGCTTCGAATTAACCAAATCCTTCTTTCCAACTTCGAACTAACCAATATTTTTAATACAGCTTAAATATTTGGTAAATTAATCGACTTCGAAATATCCAAGCATTTGAAATATTTCCGGATTCGAATTATTTGGACTCAACTGTATATGTATTGTAAATCTTTTAAAAGTAAAATGAATGATTCACTCATTACAATTTTCTTGAGTAATTTTGTAAATTTATGCTCGAGCAACATATTAGGCCTATATAGTATTATTGATAAATCAACCCTCTTGTCTACTTTTTTTTATACCAGGCCAAAAGCCCTGTATGTCATTCACCTGTTGGCAATGCCCAGTCCCCTAAGCCAGTCACACCTATGTGCGTAGCAGAGGAAAATGTGCAACAGGAAGCAGAGCAACGCGTGTCCCCATTGGCACCCAAAGAAAAGAATGCTGTGATTGGTGGTCTGAACACACCTGATGCCGACTTGCAGCGGAGAGCGGATAAACCTCCCACCCCTGGAGATAGAATCACTGGCATGAAAAGTCCTACCAACAATCCAGTGGACGGGTCAAACCCTCAGGCTGAGGGGGCCCTGATTGGTTAGCTTGGAAAGATTTTTTGTGTCATTCAACGATAACAATAGCTTAATGATAGTTAAACGGTACATTTACTTTCATATGATTTCAGAGCTATGGTTAACTGCAGTTTATAGTTGTGGAGACGATTGCTGTTAAAATTGGTTTTCATGCGTAATGAAATTGTCAATTCCTATGTTGAACTTGAAACATGTCACCCTGACAAAACATTTTTCTTAGGTAATATAATTTAGTTTGACACTTTTAGAGACAGGAAGGAATTTTCATCTTTCGAACAAATACATGTACTAAGGGAGAACATCACATTTTTCTTTCACATCAGTATCACTGACATATGGCATCTTCACAATGGAATTTTTTTTTGCACTTGATTTGGACTGATCCAAAAGGTCTAACTTTTTCCCTTGTTTTGTCTTCCCATGTATGCTTTGCTTCATTTCAGGCTCCTTCCCATTTCCCATATCTGTCCAAGTCAGACCGAGGGAAGAACAAAATTAATTCATTTATGCACACATAAAAACCTCTTAAGTAATCTTTGATATTCTTATGACATAGATGCAATTGGGTAAAAAAAAGAACAAATAATGTTTTCTTACTGTTTTATAATCTGAAAAATCTTGACAAATAAAAATTAGAGAAAAATTTTGTGAAAAAAAAAAACCTTGCCAGTTTCATCTCTCACTGAATAAAGGATACAAAGTCGGTGAAGAGATCATTAAAACCATCTAATATTTGATGATCTAAGAGGCTATGAAATAGACACTCTTTAAACATTTCCTTAAGTGTAATATTTTGTAAGATAAATTCATAGTTAGAAATAATAAATTATTTATTATATATACTTATGAACAAATTGAAGTCCAACCACATCTGTGGACTTCAAAAGTGTCAATAGAACATGCAATATTTCTAATTCATTTGTTCTAATGAACTAATTGAATGTTTCCACCATAAAGCTAATGTACATCATAATATGTATCATAATAAACATATTTCTATAGAGAATCCCCAGATGCTTGAATTTATATATGATTTTGTACTGATACTGATCTAAGACCTGATTAAAAAAAAAGAATTGTATTTCAGTAAAACCTTGCTTTCTTTCAACTTGTTACTTTTGTGTGTGTGTTTTATTTTCTTCGCTTACAGTACTGAAAACAAAAAAGAAAGGAATTAATATTTACATCAGCTTCTTCACAGCTCAAATGTGTGACGTTGAAACTCACTCAGTCACTGCATGAAAGAATCTTTGACTTTTTGAGCATTCATATATATCCAATCTAATGTCTCATAAGATGATTGGATAAGGAGCAAAAGGGTGCACTGCCAGCACAGTGGGATCTGGAAAGTTTGGGAACAATTAGGAAATAAATATTTTCTCCTGATTATTTGAGTTGCCAATTCATCAAGTAGTCTAGGGGTCTACTACAATAAAACAGAAAAGACTTGATTTAGATCCACAATCCAGTTTTACAAAGTTGCAAGTCATGTTCAATATAGAAACGCAGCATTCACTTCAGAAGTCATGAAAGTACACTGTGCTATTTGCAAAGATAATTTTTTTTTCCATTTCACATTTTTAATGATCTCTTTCTCTGTTTCTGACACAAACTTGTGCACTCCTGGTCATTGATAGAATCAGCACTTCTGATGGAGCAGATGCTATTGATAAACTTGCAGTTTTCTACAACTCTTTGAGAAATGTCTTCCCTATATACAAGAGAAATAAAACTTAATTCAAGATTTTTTTTTTCCAAAAAAAAAAGCCCCAGGTAGTTTTTTTAGGCAAAATACCTCTGTCTGGCATGAAATGAATCTGTATTCTAAAAATTATCATTCCAGAAATAAATGAATCAATTAAGTGCCTTGCTGGAGGTGAACAGGACTTTCCATGCATCTGGATCACTTGTCGCGTTTAAAGCATCTTTCCCTCACCCTACATTTAACCACTTTGTTAGTCTGTTCAACATCAGTTCTTTTCTCACTGATTTACATCGCTGCATTTTCCTTTGATCATAGCAGTCAAAAGATGTTTCAATTTCTTTCTTCTTATCACATAGCCGAAAAATATTCCTTGACATTTATTTACATATTCTATTTATGTGCCATCTAGTTGTGTTGTCAGCTTCTCCTAACTGTTTCTTTTTAATTTCTTAGCAATATGGATTAATGAAAAAGAGGGTCAAATAATCAAAATTTTAATTCACAGAGAATATACAAGTCAACGTTATCATAATCGTTAGAAATCTGATAATTATATGTTCACTAGAACAATTGATTTTACAAGTCTAGTCTCTTGAGAGCATTTAAAAGGATGTATTTATTGAGCAAGTGATAGGCGTTAACTAATATGAGCTAGAATCTAACAGAAGTGTATACAGCCGCAGTTAGATAAGAAAATTTATCATCTACCGTATTTTTTCTACAATATTCAGAGGCTAGGTCAAATTTTTCCACAATCGATCCAACAGGAATAATAAGAGAGCAGTTGTTTTCACATAAAAGCAGTACACCTTAAAGCCAACGAACTCGGATTCAAGGAACACCTTGCATTTAATGAACAGAGTAAAATCCGTTTTTTTTTTTCTTCTTCGACTCTCTTAAAATACTTTGCATCAAACCAACTAATCTCAGACCCATCCTCGGTTCAATAAACTATATAACTATTGGCAAATCCACAATTGAATGCTTTTTTACTTAAAAATTATGTAGTTGAAATTCAATCAAAAAGTCTCCTGCTAAGAAAAGCTTGAAGTTGAAGTTAGGCGTTGGGCACCATGGGTAGAGGCTACATTATGCCATAGTAATACTAGGGGTAGGGAAGAGCCAAGTATTGGCACGCAGGGAAAAGATAATAAAAATAAAGGGGAAGGGAGCATAGAGCGGCATTAAATACATTGGGAAACCATAGTGCCAAAGCGGCGGTAACTTGGGTAATGTTGTGAGCGGTAAAGAGTGGCTTTATAGACATGTGATTAATTGATACAAACAAGAGAGATGATTATGTAGTAATTTCACTTTGGTTGGTTACTTCCTTTGTGGTGCCTTATGTCATGGATCCAACAAACCTTGTATTTAACGAACTTTTAAAAATGACCGAACTAATTTGTTGGGTGTGATGTGTACTGTACTATGTTTGATACTTGTATTTTTCTCATATGATCCTTCTGTAGCACTAGCGAGCAAAACCTTAAAGCTATCTTCAATATTGTGTTACAAAATGTCCTTATTTACTCATTGGGACAAATGTTTTTTTTTTAAAAAAGAACTATATTTAAAAAAAATTAGTTGGCCATAGATGAGATAGTTCTTACATAAGCATGTATACTAATTGGCTTGTGCTGACCCAATAAATTAAATTAAATTGCCATGTTTGGCAGGCTGTAAAAGTGTGCCCTAAAGAGGATCCTACCTTTATGTCAAGTGTATCGAAGTAACAATAACTATTCAAGTACTGAACAGTCTGTACCCTGCTTTGAATGCTTGATTAAAATATTTCATACCCGAGGCTGATAAGGGTGTCTCAAAGAGTGGAAAGAAAAACCCAGATGAATATCAAAGTCATCATATAATTTGTTTAATGGCATTGGACTGCATCTGAAAATAAAACAGAACTCATTCAAGGGACAGCCAAAGAAAAAGAAATGGATCTATAAATCATAGGACATTGCATTCTGAATATTTTTTCAAGACAATAAAACAATAGAGGAAACCAAATAGGATGACTGAAATAAGGGCAGAACACCTCAACTGACCAGTGGTCTTAAAATAAAACATCGGTAGCAAATACTCAAACAAACAAATGCAGAAAAGGGGAAAAATATATAAAAAATCAACCAGAAGTAGATTAAACCATTAGCTTTGTAATATGAACTGTGGTAGAGCAGACATATACCTGATAGAGAATCGATGATCACAAGGAGGACAGTTTAAAACCGCTGGATCTGTGATGCTTTCACCCTCACATAAAATGAACCATATAATCTTCCACTGTTAGGTACAAATAGTTTAATCTTTATTTTTCAAAAATCACAGCACAATAAAATTCTAAATTCGAATTTTTTTCATGTCCTAATTCCATTTTTACAAGTAGATGAGGCTCGCTCAGATTTTTAAAAGAGCAAAGATTTCTTGCCATGGTCTCCTAACCGTCTTTACTCTCGAGGCTATTGAAACAATTTTGTGTTGTTGTGAAGCCATTCCTGAATGGACTAATACTAACAAAGGAAACCTTGTTTGAGAAGGTATTTGAAAAAACTTTTTTTTTAATAAGTTCATATACCATTATTGACACATCAAAAATAAAAACATTTTAAAGTTTAAGATGGATTCATTGATAAAAAAAAAATGACACCACGAGGGTCTCCATCACTGTGATGCCAAATAAAAATAGTATTCATTTCACAAATGAATAGCATTTTTTACTTTGTATATTAATTGCTACATTCAGTAGCTTTGGAAAAGTGGAAAGAATGAATGGAATTTTCCTAATATTAAAGAAGATGCAAAAAGTGCTATGGAAACAATTACAACTACTTTTGCAGCTGGAGGATATTATAATTGTCTACCATTGATAAATAGCATATTAAAAACACACACACACACACACAAAAAAAACTGAGAACAATGAAAAAAAAAAGAACTCTATGAGCACAAACTTTAATAAAAAAAAAAAGAGAATGCAGTTAGAAAGAATAGAAGACAAAAACACCTCATATACAGCAGCAGTTCTTTGTTTTGTCCAAATTCTAGATTACATACACATGAGCAAGATTGTTCCAGTATGCTGGCATGATTGAACGTGTAATCAAACCACAAAAATTTTTTTTTTAGTTTACCAATAACATGAGTTGTTTTTTTTTAAACCCTGTTGCCCTTGAACACTTTCAACCCTGGGTGTTAAGAATATAAAAAATATCCAAACTCAGCTTTGAAATAGGACAATAAATCAAGATTTCTCCTTTGAGCCAAAGGAAAAAAAAAAGAAATAGATATAGAAAAGTTACAGATTGTTCAAAATTCTAACCTGTCCCTCCAAAAACAAAGAAATTAAATCAACTATGTAATCCTTCATGTTAAAACTGAAAACTTATAACAAATCAATTTTTTTTATTATGTTGAAATTTTTAAATGCTTTGCTACTGATACAAATCTCATTCTGCGAAAAATAAGAAAATTAAAAAAAAAAAGCATTATTGGACATGAAGATGTCTAAAATTACTAGCAGAATTTAATTTCATCAACAAGTGTCCCTCAAACATCATAAAAATAATTTGAAGTCATGGGACTTTTTTTGTGGTCTGTACAGATTCTGTAGATAAGTTTGGACCAATTCAAGGGTAGAATTTAAGGCATCACAGATGCTCCTCACAAAGAACAAAATCCTCAAAAATGATCTTAAGGACCTCATTCTACGTTGAAGTTTGAGCGAGATCTTACAACTTTCAACTTCCTGGGAGATGGGGATGGGCTGCGAGAACCACCTTTCTGATTCTTCTTATTTTTAGGACTTTTTTGGGAATTGCCTTTCGCATATTTCTTTTTGCCAGTAGTGTTTGAAGCAACCCGTGGTGAGGTAGATTTGAGAATGCTGTTAGATGGGCTCTTTTCAGGCATGTGAGGAGAATCAGGCTGCCTTTGCAGACTCTTGATGTAGTCCTGAAACTCTGGTTGATAAAGAAACAATTAGCTCCATTTTAAAAGAATAATTCAATAACCAACAATTTAAATACAAATGAGTCATTTTCAATTTATCTCCATTTCCACATAAATTTTACATAACATGAACATGTAATTAGAGCCTTGGGGGAAATTGTGATTCTGTAGAACATAACAATGGAACATAATAAAATCAGTAAGCCCTAAAGATCACCAACTGCAAAAAAGTTTTACTCATCTGCACCAAAATCATGCCTTACTCCACATGAAAACCTTATTTGGGAATTACAAACTAGTGCTGCTGAAAAGAAATGCATTGCTTGAGCTTACTAGCACTGGGAAAAAATGATTGATTTTTGGATTGAATGGCGCAGAGATTGACCCTATAACACTGGGTGATGCAACAAGGGTTATTCAAGACCAGGTCCCTAAACACCCGTTTTTCTTGAGCATGATTACATGAAAACATGAATAGATCTACAATTATACTGTCTTTTCAAAATGCGCTTTGAAATAATAGTATATGTCTATATATAGAATGACTAGATCAAAACTTTTCCCCTGTCTCTTATAGAAAACCTAATGGGGTTGAAGATCAAATACAATTAAAATTCCAAAACTGAATCCGAGATATATTAAAGACACTATACATTTATCACAATAAAACTTATATTTGCCTTGCAAAACATGATTTGGCTATACTTCTATCACCCATCCCGTCTGAAAAACGGATAATCTTTTCCAGAGAGAGCACAATTTATGAATAAATCTGTCAAGCTGTAACGTTAAAGAACAGCAACTCATGTCTGATTTGTCTTAGATTTTGTAAAAAAAAAAAAGTCCAACCTTGCAATTGTTAACCCCCAAGCAAGAAGCAAAAATTAAATGATTATGTTATTTAAAAAACTTTTGTGCAGATAATATTTAATGGTTAAAAAAATTAAGAAAATATTTTGAACATGTTTTTGTCCTAATTCTAGGTTGATTAAAAAAAAACCCATTTCTTTGACTTATGATTCTTCTCCTTTGGCACCAATATAACAGAGTGCTAGAGATGATGACCTCATTAGGTCAGGACAAGCCATACTAGAAAACTCAAGGACATGATGACAATAGAATTTCCCCCCCCCCTTTTAACAAAAAAAAAACCCCTAAATAAACTTAATGTTTAACCATTTTTAATGCCAGGAGAGAAAAAGTAGGTAAGAGCACTTAAGTACTGTGGCTCTGCCTTACCATTAGAATTACTTTATACAATAATCATGTTAAAAAAAAAAAAACAAAAAAAAAAAAAAAACAATACACACATGCAAACACCAAGTACTCACTATTAGCTCGATTTTTTCTCAAATCAAAAAATACTTTTTTCTTGCCACATGGAGTCATGGAGCCATTGTCGCCTTTAAGCTGACACTTTGCCTTCTGCAACAAAAAGAAATTGACGTCAGGCATGTTTTTGTACAATACAGACTGTGTGTGTATCACATCCTTTTAAGTTTTTGATGTTTTTAGGTTAAATGTTGAAGACTTATTTTGAATACCCTTTATTCAAGATGTCATTTTCCAAATGTGTTTTTCAATCTAAACTTAAGAGTCAAATACTAGATGATTATGCCTTGAGAAAAAAGCTTTGCCTAGTATTTTCATGAAACAACAATTTTCTATTAACATGTTATACTCTCCATGATTCTGTCATCGATATGAGCTTGAGGTAAGCAATAAAGAACTGTCTAAATGATGTCTAAAACTGCATTAAAGGGCATCCTACTCTTTTCATGCGAATGCCATGAATGACAAAGCTCTAACACCGTGTGTCGGGCAATTATTGGCCGATTGTTCCCTTTTCTGGGATGTGCCAGCTGATGCATTGGCATAAATTGGTGAGTAAAATAACCCATTCATAAGCAAAATTTTTTCACAACTAGTACATAGAGAATAGACACTCTTATACAGTATATGCTATAATTACCCAGTTACACTTGCACATTATGACAGGATTTTTAACACATTTCAAGGGTTAAAGGAGGTTCAGCTATTGAGCCCCTTTACTTACTGACCTTCCTATTTGGGCCTGGGTCGGTCTGGCTGACTTGTTCACTAGAGATGGTGTCCTCAGTTCCATCATCACTAGCAGCTGAGACATTGCTGGCACCCACAGACCAGTCCATGCTAGACTCCGACCTTAAACAAACACTCGTCTCCATTAGTATCGCAGACGCTCTAATTACTTCCTAGTTCAATCATTTGCAAAAATGAAATATAACTTTCATTGCTTCTCTCTGACTTTAATGACTTTCGCATATTCAATAAACTCATTCAACTCTGAAAATTATCAAAATAAACAAATTGAAGTCCAACATAAGAAAAAAAAAAAAAGAAATTTCACAATGTGTCTGATTTGGTACAAAAAAAAATCTGAGACTTGAAGATGTTCACAACAGTGAATTTTACTGACCTACACCATCTACATTTTACTGTAACACAATAGCTTAAGAGTTTCTGCCACTCTGACCATAACTATTGAGATGCTCACCTTGAGTTTTCCATGCTCTGTGATGCTCCCATTGACTTGATGAGAGGATCCACATACTTCTCTTTGATGGAGGAAAATACAGATTTCACTTCAGGGGCAGCTTCAGATTCAGCTGCTTTAGCATTCTTACAAGGACAGTCGTCTGTTGCCTCTGCTGAATCTTTAGGACCAGAGGTACTGAATCCACTCACCGCCTGAGAATCTCCGACACTGTCAGCCGCAGTGTCTGTGCGTCCCACAGGGGAAGTTGGCGACGAAGCAGACTTGCGACCTTTCTTAAGGGACTTCTTCCTTCCTACTGCAGATGGAGTTGAAGACAGAGATTCAGCCAGAGAAGAGGATGTCTGCAATGAGGAAGAAGGAGAAGGAGAACGAGAAGGTTGACGCTGTAAACTCAGAATGGGTTCTCCAAAGCTTGAGGACACCAAATGCATCTTATCACCAAGTTCAACTGATGCGATGCGTTGTTTCTTGCTACTTCCTTTTTCCTTCTTTTCCTTTGGAGCTGCGGAAGTCTTCTTAGGGTAGATAACCATCTCTACAGGCGACATTAGCAAATCAGTAGATGATCTGCGAGGGCTTTCACTATGAGCACCTTGAGAATTAGAGTTTTTGTCAGTTTTGTTCACATTTTTTGTAGTGTTTTGATGGTCAGATAAGTTTGATTGGTTTGGAGAAAGACATGCAGTTGAGCCAGATGATGCAACATCTTGCTCTTTGGAAGTTTTACTTTTCTTTTTTTTCTTTTTAGACTTTGTTTTTGGGGTCAAAAGTGAAGAGTTCATCAACTGAGTTCCAAGCTCCTCAGAAGTAAATTTCATAAACTTAGACTGCTGCATATTATTAGCACAATCTGTAGCCCCTTCAATATCTCTCTTTCGTTTCATTGGCTTTGGAAATTCTTTTAACACCTCTTTTTTTTCTTGGTCTCCAACTTTACCTTTCTTACTGGTTTTGGCAAGCTGTTTACCGTCTTGAGAATCTGAATGTGGTTTTATCTCTACAGGACTGATGGCGTGAATACTTTCTTTAAACCCCTCCCCTTCTTTCCTGCTATTGTTCTTGTCTTTTTTTCTCTTCTCATTCTTGTTTTTTTGCTGCTTATGTTGGTCGCCTCCTTGCCCATCATTATGGAAGAGCGTGAGATCTTCCAAAGTTCCTTTCCCACCATCTAAATCATCTTTGGCTCTGATGCAGGCATCTGAAGAACTAAATCAAGTACTTCTTTATTAGTACCAGCAGGAGACATCTCTCTCTCTCTCTCTCTCTCTCTCTCTATATATATATATATATATATATATATATATATAAAAACAACACTGTCCATTAAGTTAACAATTCCTATTATACAACTTCTTTTTTGAAAGGCCGAAAATTATTGCGATATATATTTTTTTACAACAAATTTTTTTAATAAAAAGAACATGTTCATTAGGCTAATTGCACAGAAGTCTGACCAGTGCAGCAACCACAGCACTACTGACCTGGCAAAAGTATTGACAATGTTGTCGTAGGTCTCTGGGTATTTCTTCACAAGCTTGTACACCATAGCTCTGTTCTTCGCCTTTACCTTTGGGTCCTTCGCCAGCTTGAACAGCAAGAAGAGAAGCAGGTCTGCATCCATCTGGGTAAGAAATAACTTGTTTTTCACACAGCTCATGTCTTTAAAAACTCACAATAATACTGAAAGCTTGCTGTTGGAAAAAAAAACTGACATAAATTTAAAAAACTTTGAAACTCAAATAAAAGAAAAACCTATAACATCTACGCATATAGACAATTCATACATATGACAACATAACTTTTGCTAATGACTCAAGTTTAACACTGATATGTAAGAATTTGTGGGTTGTAGATGATACAGGCTTTCACAAAGTTTATGTCATGACGTACTTACTAAAGAATCAGTCTTGAGCCTCTCCCATATGAGTATAGTTTGCCGCGTAATGCTAAAAAGTTAATTCAAATGCAATTACAACCTGTTGCTGGTTCAGAATTACTTGCTTCTTGCTTCTACTCAATATAATTTTGAGGCAAGGACAGATTGAGAAAAATATATCAATCATTTTCAAATCACAAAAACAATAATAATTTGAAATGTGTGTAAAAGTTTAAAACTCACATATTGCAGCATAAACTTAGCAAGGCTATATGAAATATTGGAATACTCATTGAGCACCTTTGCATTTAGCTTAAATACCAGACTGAATAAGACTAAAAGTAATCTCCTGACTTTTTCTCTTTACAGCAATTTTTCAATTTTATATCTTAGGTAAAATATTTCAATTTTCAGGCAACCATGCCTTAACGGGGCAAAACCGCCATGACCACAACTCAATATCTATGTTACTACACATTTCAACATCATAGATACACAGCCATAACTGCTGTCAAGGCCCTCTTCTCAGGGAATTATGCATTACAAGTGCATAATTATAATAATCTAACTAAGTTACAACTTTGTCTTTTCATAAAGTAACTTAAGAGAAAAAAAAAAGGATTAATATTTCGGATAACTTTTGCAAAACCATAAATAATTCCCGCAAAAAAGTTCCAGTCAGTTTGTGAATTACCACAAAATTAGAAAGATTCTCAACAGCTATATTCTCTCCAACATCACTGCCTCCTCCACTGATGTCAATCTTCTCATCACTCTCCTCATCCTCCCTCTCACCATCCTCATCATCTTGATGAGAGTCTGGACCGCCAAGGGAGGAGATTGGTGTGCAGCGCCAAACTGTTGACACAGTGTTCAACGCTTTGACAAGCACCTCTTGCATCACCCGTGCAGCTAGCTCCGTCCTTGAAGAGCATTTGGAAAAAAAAAAACCTCAGAAGATTTACAATATGTCTCAAGAGTGATAGAAAACAGATGAGTGAAAAGCTAAACATGGAAAGGGACACAGATAATAACACATCAAAGGATGTAATGCGAAGGAATTAAGTATTTACCAGCATTAACTTTCTAGATTAATAAAATTGACAGGCTTGAATCAATCAAAATGACACCTTAAAAATGCCTGTTCTCCACTTTATTTTTTTAAGCAGCCTAAAAAAGACACTTTATTTAGTTCTTTTTTTTTATGGTGTTTTAACTCTGTTGATTTAAGCACATGATTAAATTTTAAGAGACAAAAATTCCCGTCAACAAATCTAAAAGAGCTTTGAATTTAATAAGAAAACACTTTTATTGTAGCAGAATCTGTAAAGAGTGGTTATAAAATAATAATACATACAACATTGATGAATCAATGAGTTTATTGACAAAAGACATATAGCGAATTTAAACCTACTTGGAGGTGTAGACTAGAAAATCTATGAAAGGGCGTAGAAGCAACACCATTTTCCTGCTGCTCATCTAAAATTGAGAAAAAACATATTATGATTATTTTGTGAACATTGATTTGTTTAAGGCACACACCTCGGACAAGAATATCTGAGAAAAAAAAACCCACACGTGCACGCAAAAAAAAATATCATAAAAATCTATCAAGAACATTATATTCCAAGTAAAAAAAAAGAAACCTTAAACAAGTTATACACACGACACCAGAGCATCTTTGCAAATTTTTCCCTCTTTTCACCAAACTTTTATCACCCAGAATGAACAACCAGTGTGGCCTGCTTTTCAAAATCTCAAATTGTCAAATACCACTAGGGGCAATTTCAGCACATATTAGGGCAAGCCTTTTGAAAAAAAAAAAAAGCCTCTTCTTCTGCCAAGAACAATGACATAAATCAGCATGGGTTCTTGCAGAATTCAGTGCCTCAACTTGATATTTGCTCACTATCTAAAGGTGTTTCATTAAACTGACCTTATCTAAGGAAACTTTGAGAAGCTCATCTATGTAGATATCAGCAAGGTGAAGCTTCAAACCATCGGGTAGACGCGGCTCTCCAGGTAGCATTACCTTCAGGGCTAAGGCTTCCGCAAACTGCCTACACTCAGGAGCAGGCCATCCTATATTGCTTAGGAGAGTGAAGCTCTGGTGCAACATATCTCTGATCATCTTCACAAGGGAATCAAAGTAGGGAAAAGCAATTTAGTTTGTCAAGGTAAAGCCAGTACATATAGACACGTCAACTTTGTAGATCTTCAACTGGTTTAAGTTATTTACTCCAAATTGAGAATTACTTGAGGGTGATTTTAAGATAATTTATCTCATCTGAATGTGATCATCAAAACAATTACATGGAAACTTGTCAGAGAGTATATATTGGTATTAATTAAACCCTCAGGATTGCCATGGAATTCAATATTCATGAACTAATCTTCTTGATTGCCAAGGAATTCAATATTCATTAACTTATCTTCATCAACAACTACTGTTCAATGATTAAGCAGTCTTCTAGAGGTTCTTTAAGCATGAAAACATTAACTACAATTTTAGGTTATTTGTAGGAATGGTATACAAATAAGATATCTAGCATCAGTTCTAATAGTTTACAGAAGAGAGAAAGAAAAAAAAATGGTTACGTTATTGATATACAATGCAATGCATATTATTCATTGACAATTACGTATTTCCTACTGCCATCCGCTCTCACCATCATAAACTTATCCAGTCTTAGTTTATCAATCCCATTCCATTCCCTCGCCTCCGTCTCAAGGAAAACTTTCATGAACAATAAGGCTCCTTCAGGGGATGAAAATGATTGCAACAAGCCAGAAATCTTCTGGGACAACTCCTCCTAATAAATAAAAAAGAGAAGAAAAGAGAATTTAGAGACCTGCATGCAACAGCTAGAGAGTTTTTCATTCTGAACGAGCCCCAAACAGCATCCTTTCATAATTTATGAAGATACCATCCATTCTTCATGTCTATGGACCAAATTTTATATTTTCTTTTCAAATTTCAATCTTCTTGAGTACCTGTAGCGAGTATTTTCTCAATATTCAGGAAAGGAAATTTAAACTTTATTTTCTAAATGTAGACCTGCCTGTAGCAGTGTTGGAACACTTTAATGTGTATAATTTTTCTATGAGAACACCTATGTGTACAATAGCTGGAAGACTTGAAATACAATCAAGCTTTTTAAAAGGTTAGAGCCCTTTTAGCTATATACCAAAAAATTTTTCTATGTCAGTATGTGTACACCTACTTGTAAAAGAGGCTTGTCTTGCATCCACATACAGTAATGGAGACCTTTCCATATCTTTATCACATCGTTCTCTGTCAGACCTAGAAGTAAACAATTACAATGATTATCACAATTCATCAAATATTGATATCTAATCCATATCATTGATGTGTCACTCATATCCCTTTCAAAAACTAATTATCTTTAAATCCAAAACATATATTCGAAAAGTTCTTAGTAGTAAAAAACTGCATGAAATTGTCCGATCAATGAAGAGGACACTACGAAGTAGCTACAACATGCTTTCCAACTGGACATACTTTCATAATACCAATCAATTATTTTTTAACCAAGATCAATTAAAATATTGAGGATGATTGCTGTAATCTACATACACATTGGCTCAATTCCTTAAATGGATATGATCATAAAACCAGATTTGGCTTCGAGTCTCATAGTCTAAGACACCGACATTTTGCTGTTAGTGGCATTATTTAACAATGCCAATCCAAAATTTCAAAGCTGTAACATTTACCTACTAATGATTGGAAGTTATAAAGCTTGCTCTCAAAAGAAGAAAACTTTTTAAATTTTGAGAATCGGTCCAGAAAAAAAAAGTTATGAGGATTTAAGTAAGCCAAAAATATGTATAGGGGTAAAGAGGAATAAATGGTCCAAAAAATGGACCTTTTTTGGTGCTTTGTTTTTTGTTGTAAAGGAAGTTAAAACCTCTCAATTTCTTTATTTAGCAATATATTTCCATGAAATTTGACATTTAAGTGTATTTTTTTTATATAGAATCATAATTTGTCAGAGATAATTTTGACAGTTTTGTTTCTAAGGGTCAATTTTTGCATAAATTAGCATAAATTACCCCCTAATCCAAACTCGCATTCCTTTATTTAGAACGTAAAACCTCCCTAATTCCCATATTTACCAAGATATTTCAATAAAATTTTGCAGGCAGAAGTATAATACATGTATCATTTAGTTTCTTACTTTGTTAAAAGAAATATAGCATTCATATGCATTAGTTAATTTATGCATAAATTAGCATAAATTACCGTTTTATCATTTCTTTATGTAATTTCAGAAGTTACCACCTCCAAAATGTTCTTATCATAAGTATCAACCAAGGTGGTTAAATTGTATTTTTGTTTTGTTTCTTAATTTGTTAAAATCAGCATGGTAAGTTTATGCATAAACTACGCTGATGGCATAAATTATCTTCCATTCTACACTTGCTATGTAGAAATAAGTGCCATAATTTGTGACCCAAACCCCTGCAGGTAACGTTAGTCTAGAGCCATCCTTGCACATCTGAATCCATTATTCGTCGAATCAGGGCGTCCGTATTTTTCAACAAGAGCTTCTTTATCGATATTGAGGATGTTTGAAAAAAAAGAAAAAAGAAAAAAAAGGAGATAATTCATAGAAGCTCGCTTCAGATACTGAGAGATAATACAATGTTCATTGAGTGTTTCTTATCCTTCGACTTCCTACGTTCGTGGGACTTGGTACACGTACCTAATTAGAATAGTAATGATAGCGTGACTGCTCATGGAATCACCCCAGCCTCAATGAGTTAGTTATTTGAGTTACAATATTGTAATTTGGTTACTGAATCAGTCATACAAAACGCTCATTTCACATTTAACAGGATTTATCAGATCAGACTCAAAGCCCAACCTCCCCGCCAAGAGCTAGATCTAGATCTAGATCTCACACGAATAGTTAAAAACCACCAATTAAATATAAGCTAACTTTGTAGATAAGATGTTATCTTCATACGAAAAGCATACTTAAGAAACAAAAACTCTTTATAGATGTACAGGCAACTGCAAATGTACCACTATTTATTTTTTTTTTCTTAAAAGAAAACAAACTATTCGTTTTAAAAGCGGAGAACAGTCCTCATATTATAGATGCGCTAATGGATTATTTTAAACTGAATACTATAGGGGGTATAAGTTAAGTCAACATAGTACTCCAAGCGCTTTGAGTAAAAATTGTTTGAAAGAAAGTCATGTTTCTAAAGTGCTACAAATTTATTAAAAATAGAATGAATACTTTATGTTTCAAAATCCGATAGCTATCTATTTTATTTACTTAGATCTACCCTGAGCACCCCTTTGCAAGCCATTATTAGAATAGTGACAATCCAATAAGATAAACTCGCCTAACCCAGTTCACATGCTCTCGACCAATGAGAGAAGCGCTCTTAGCCATGTGACGTCACAAACCAAACGTCAGTTTGTGCGCTACACCAAAGGCTTAGCAGGCCGGCTCGTCTTGAATGTCAAGTGCCATTATTTTGAGAGGGTGGGTGTCATTCAAAGACGAATACGAGCAAATATGAGGATAAAAAGTAATGTAAGTAAGTAAAAATTGCACAAGAAATGTTTAAAAATTATCTGTCCAAAGACGAAATGCCTAGTCCCAGTAGTTTTAGAGAGCAGCGAACGAAAAGAAAAAAACTCGTTCACAAACAACACTTCCAGACGGCCGATTAATACCGTTTTACCGCAGAAGTATTGAAGAATATCTTTTCTGATTGTACACCAAGTTTCATCGCGATACGTTATAAAATGACGCTGTAGTTAAAATTATAAAACAGCAACCGTTGCTTAATCGCGGTCCATTTTTTTGCCTAAGTCTACGGGCCGCGGCGCACTGAAATTTTAGCTAGAGTTGTCTAGCCTGCGGACTTCAAATTGGCATTGCTACATTATTTCAGTTTGCAAATAGGTTAAACCTGTTCCGAAATCACCTTTGAAAAGACAAATTTATGATAATTTCTATGCCCATTAATTGTAACAACTAGTTTCGAGCAGCAAATATACGTGATTTGTAAAGTTGGAGACGTGAATAAAGTAAGAAACGTGAAAATACTCTTATTTAAATTTTTTGTGTGTGTTTCAACTTCCTAACGTGACACAGAGAATGTCCCATGTTTGTAGCTGTAGTTTGAGAGGGCTGGTCTATTTTATAATAACAGAGATCAGGTCAATTCAAAATAAATGTTGCAAAACATTCTGATTCTCTGAGGTTTGATGCTACATTTTCTGCAAGTTTTGAAGTTTAACGTTGACCAACATCACAAAAGGGAAACTCTTCATAATATAATGCTCTAGATGTAAGCATTTGATTAATATTTCTAGCTTGATTTTTATATATTATACAGAGGGCTGAAACTATTGAGCCTAAACAATATTTTAGTTGCCTCTCTCAAACTGTTGGAGCCACGATCTATGATAAAACAAGAGCAGTCTGTTGCTCACATATATGGCGCTTACACTTTCAATTTCTTTCCCTCCAGCCCATCCCACGAACATTGTTCTGTCTACCTTTTCACTGTACAAATGGGACTATCGGCATCGTAATTTCACAACTCAACCTGCCTTCACAGTTTCGTAGCTAGCTTGGGTATGTTCAGCTTTTGATTGAGTGTATATGTGTCACCTTTCATCCTACACACTAGTATGATAGATCTAAGCTTTCAGAGATAATTTTAAAGCTGTCAACAATACATACTGATCTCATTTCAGCTAGGAGAGGTCTATATAGAAGAAAACGTAAAAATATTTAAGCTATAATTTACAAGAGGAAGACTATAATCATGCTTTTTAAGTAATCTAACCCTAAAAATAAAATGATCTTGTGAAGATGTTTATATACACTACATCTAAACGTAAAGTCTGTTCTACTTTTAAAAAAAAATGATCTGGATCTCTAGATCTAGAATTCCATTAGGCATGAGAGTAGACTGCTTTTCACTTGTACATCGAGGAACACAAAGTTATAGTGAGTCTGAAATACCTCCATGACTAGATCTTGCAAATAGATATTTACGCAATCGTTTGATAGCCCTGTCACGTATTTTTTTCTCATTTGAAGCTAGTTTCTGGGCAAAATGCACTTCGGCGGAGACCTCCGCTCTTTCCATGTTGACGGGTCGGCAGGCATGGACCGGAAATGAATGTTGTATTGTTTACAAATTTCATGACTAAAAAAAGTTCTCTCATTTGCAGGTCAATTATTCTTAACCTGACATAAAGAAGCAACCAATAAGTCTTTTTTTTTTTTTTAGTAATGACAAGCTGTTGATTTTAATTTTTGTGCCATAATAAATTACAGTTTTTTAAGTACTTTATATATTGAAGACTTGTGTTTCATGTAAATTATATCTAAAAAATTATTACTTTTTTTTTTAATTTTAAGTTTGCATATAGGCATATTAGGAAGCATAAAATTTTGCCACTGTTAAGGTCCAAAACATTTTGAACCAATTAGCTACGGAATAACTCGCTAAAAACCACATCACAATAATACCACCACCAACCCACCCTCACAACAACAATAACAACAAAAGCTACTGCTATCACTGCCACTACTACTACTACTACTACTACTACTACTACTACTACTACTACTACTACTACTACTACTACTACTACTACTACTACTAACAATAATTATAAGAACTATAGTTTTAGGTAACGATCAGCAATGGTTTAGAATAAGACTGGAAGTGAAAATGAGCGAAAAATACTTGCCATTGTGGGATTAGAACCATAGGTTGATGGATGCTTATGCTTTGATGGTTTCAACTAAACATTAGTAAACCAAGATAGGCTACTATTTACAACAAAGGGTGTTTCTCTGATAGCTGCAAATGTTATTTTTCAAAAAAAGCTCTTGTATGTTACAAGAGAAAGACGTCGTCTCAACAGAATGGCCACTTGCTTGGAGTTAACAAGGTGATATCTGTATAAAGGGGAAATTTTCGACACACTTTTAATTAGTTCAATTTCAAAAATATTTAAAATGAGTCGTTCTAAAATGTTTTGTGGTATTGAGGAACAATACTTGAATATTCTTTTCATCAAATAATAGTTTATATGTTCTTGATCTGGATATTGAAGATCTTAATCGAGGATAAAAAAGATGGGAATTGAAAGCCATTTTGATAAATCTTGGGTCATAATCGAAAGGAAGGAACATTGGCTTTTCTAAATTTCATGAACTTTTTGCTCTAAAAATATAGTTATATACGTTTGTAAGGTGCGTGTTTGGGTATGGAAAGGGTGATATTAGTATAACATACACATTGAAAAAAAAAGAGTAATATGCTTCATAAAATATCAGGAAAATAGCAGAGGGCAAAACAAGATGTCTCTGTTGAGGTTCAGCTCTAGACCTGAGGTTAACGGAAAGAGAGAAAGAGAGAGAGAGAGAGAGAGAGAGAGAGAGAGAGAGAGAGAGAGAGAGAGAGAGAGAGAGAGAGAGAGAGAGAGTGAGATAGAAAATAAAAAAGAGAATAATTATTAACCATCAAATGCTTCAATAAAAGAATTTTGAAACAGAGAATTAAATATCTGTGATAAAGTTTAAGTTTGTAAACAAATCTGCTAATGGCTCGCTTGCATTGTCAAAAAAAATCAGTTAAAATAAAAAAAAAAAAGAAAACATTTATAAAACTAACGAAAGATTTTGGTTTTGGAAACGAATAAAAATAAACTTATTTAGACACATGTGTATCGTTGTAAAAAGAATGATTACAGAGTCCACGATTGTCGTCACAGTTTAATTTTGTGCTTTTTCACAAGATTAAATACATTTTCTCTGTTCTACGTCTACTTGGTCTGTGATATCCAAAACCATCCCGCATACAAAAAGAAACGCCATCATCTTCCTAATTGTTTTTTTTAAATGGGAGTTCAGTTAAAATAATGATAAACACATCTTGCGATAAAAAGTTGTCTTAGCACCTTATATCTTACAAGATGTGGTTGGAGATTATAGTCATCAAAACAGATAACACTATTTGGCTGGATTGAAGAGCAGGTTTTAAGTTACAATTTGGAATTCTTGCAAAGTTAGGGGAAAAGTGGGAATGGTAGAAGAAAGGAAATTAAGGGAAGGGGGACAAAAAAGGAGGTAGAGATACTGAGAGAAAGGGAGCAAAATGTAAAATATCAATATAAAGAGAGAGATAATGATAAACGTCTGATCATTCAGGCTCTTTAATTGGTTTCTTGAGGAATCAAAGAGAGGGAGAGTGAGATCAAACTAAACGTCTTATCATCCATGCCCTTTGATTGGTTTCTTGAGGAATCAGAGAGAAAAAGGGGGGGGGGGGGGATGAGATAAAACAAAACGTCTTATCATTCAGGCTCTTTGATTGGTTTCTTGAGGAATCAGAGAGAGGGAGAGAGAGAGAGAGAGAGAGAGAGAGAGAGAGAGAGAGAGAGAGAGAGAGAGAGAGAGAGAGAGAGAGAGAGAGAGGGAGGAGAGTGAGATCAAACGAAACGTCTTATCATCCAGGCTCTTTGATTAGTTTCTTGAGGAATCAGAGAGGGGGAGAGTGAGATCAAACAAAACGTCTTATCATCCAAGCTTTTTGATTGATTTCTTGAAGAATCAGAGAGAGGGAGAGTGAGATCAAACAAAACGTCTTATCATCCAAGCTCTGTGACTGGTTTCTTGAGAAATCAGAGAGGGGGAGAGTGAGATCAAACAAAACGTCTTATCATCCAAGCTCTGTGATTGGTTTCTTGAGGAATCAGAGAGAGGGAGAGTGAGATCAAACAAAACGTCTTATCATCCAAGCTCTGTGATTGGTTTCTTGAGGAATCAGAGAGGGGGAGAGTGAGATCAAACTAAACGTCTTATAATCCAAGCTCTTTGATTGGTTTCTTGAGGAATCAGAGAGAGGGAGAGTGAGATGAAACTAAACGTCTTATCATCCAAGCTCTGTGATTGGTTTCTTGAGGAATCAGAGAGAGAGAGAGAGAGAGAGAGAGAGAGAGAGAGAGAGAGAGAGAGAGAGAGAGAGAGAGAGAGAGAGAGGGGCGGGGGTGAGATCAAACTAAACGTCTTATCATCAATGCCCTTTGATTGGTTTCTTGAGGAATCAGAGAGAGGGAGAGTGAGATCAAACTAAACGTTTTATCATGCAGGCTCTTTGATTGGTTTCTTGAGGAATCAGAGAGAGAGAGAGAGAGAGAGAGAGAGAGAGAGAGAGAGAGAGAGAGAGAGAGAGAGAGAGAGAGAGAGAGAGAGAGAGAGAGAGAGGGGCGGGGGTGAGATCAAACTAAACGTCTTATAATCCAAGCTCTTTGATTGGTTTCTTGAGGAATCAGAGAGAGGGAGAGTGAGATGAAACAAACGTCTTATCATCAATGGTCTTTGATTGGTTTTTTGAGGAATCAGAGAGAGGGAGAGTGAGATCAAACAAAACGTCTTATCATTCAGACTCTTTGATTGGTTTCTTGAGGAATCAGAGAGAGGGTGGGGAGAGTGAGATCAAACGAAACGTTTTATCATCCAGGCTCTTTGATTGGTTTCTTGACGAATCAGAGAGAGAGAGAGGGAGAGAGAGAGAGAGAGAGAGAGAGAGAGAGAGAGAGAGAGAGAGAGAGAGAGAGAGAGAGAGAGAGAGAGAGAGAGAGAGAGAGAGAGATTTGAAAGGGGGGGGGGAGTGAGATCAAACAAAACGTCTTATCATCCAAGCTTTTTAATTGGTTTCTTGAGGAATCAGAGAGGGGGAGAGTGAGATCAAACTAAACGTCTATCATTCAGGCTCTTTGATCGTTTTGTTTTTCTTTTCTGAGTAAACTTTCTTGAGTGTGTGCGGGTCCTGAACCTTGCCGTGAAGTCTAGAGAAGTTGTCT
>JAWDGP010000362.1:0-17500 GCA_033675545.1 Elysia crispata
ATTCTATTTCGGCTTATTATTTTCTTCTTCACCTTCTATGTCTCTTTCTCCAGTGTAATTGTTTTTTCCCCCTTTCCCTCTCTTAATGCCTCTTTTTAATCATTACCATTATCATCATCTCCCCCTCCTCCTCCTCCTCTTCCTCCTTCTCTTCCGACTACTATATATATATATATATATATATATATATATATACATTCGTGTGTGTATGTGTGTGTAACTCCATCAGCCGTAAAGGAGGTTTTTTTTTTTCAGTATTTTAACTTTGATACTTTCTGTCTGGAAGAACTGTATGATAATTGTCAGCGAATAGAAATGGGTAATTTATTCTTTCTTTATCTATAAAAAACGGTATACTATGTTGAAAACGGACTTGTATCCACAAACATAAGTAACCTCTCTCCTCCGATTCTCCCTTACACCTCTAGCCACTTCCACAAATTATGCAAGAAGCCACAAAGTAAAAAGCATGTTCAATTTCGTGGAGTGTCAAAGCCTAAAGCCTTAATTTTTTTTTTTTTAGTTTGAATTTTTATATTTTGCAGTAAGTTGAAAGCTGTTTGGCAAGTAACTTGCAGTCGCACCAGAGCGTGATGCGAGTGAAAATTACAGGACGTTTCTTATTTTAGCCTGTTGTACTGGTGAGGGTGGGCTGAAAAAAGCCCGTCAAAAAAACTTTAACTCGTTCTATATTGTAAAGCAGAATAAGTTCAGTCTATGTTCCATCCAAGGCTACTCTGCAGCGAGTTGGTTATTCGTCATAAGGCTGATCTTTTGGTGGGTGATAATAAAATTTGGTACGTATAAGCTGTAATATAACCATCATCATCATCATCATCATCATCATCATCATCATCATCATCATCATCAACATCAATATCATCATCATCATCATCATCATCATCATCATCATCATCATCATCATCATCATCATCATCGCCATCATCATTATAATTATCATCTTCATTGTCATCGGCACTACTGTCATCTTGAGAATCAACACTGTCTTCTGTATCATATTTACACAGGTTCTCGCACTATAATAGATCCTGTTAACTCTTTTATTACCCAATATACTACATCAATCACATAATAGTGAATGTCTAAATCTCATTATGTATACAATAAAATATTTTTCTTTAATCAAAAGAGAAAAAAAGAAAAGCAAAAAAAAAAATTAAATGAGGTAGATCTGTATTTAAAAATAAAAAAACAGTTGCACCAATGTGTGACAGTTTTTAGTTCTGTAAGAAAATAGAACTTTATTTTTGGCTATGAATATTCATGTATTCTTATTTAACAGCAACTTATATGAACTTTTTAAACAGAAAAAAAAAGAGTTCAAAACCCAATGCCTTTCGTCTCTCCTTTTTGCTTGCTCTGAGCTCTGGGTCTGTTATCATAAGTTAAAACAGGGAGAAAGTTTTCATGGTTTATACTTTTAGCAAAGATGCAAGGCACCCCGAGTAACTGACATGGTGCGTTTAGAAGAATAATCATTACGTTTCAAATAAGCTTGTTATTATAAGCACTGTAGCAATCAAAACAATATTACCTGATAAACACCTCCTTGTACCATAATAGAGACGAACCTGAGAGAAAATGTATATTACTATAGAATCAGAAGAGCAGGCGCCCTCTCGCACTAGAGGCCTAAATTGATTCAGTGTCAGAACAATACGTATTTGAAGAAGAAGATAAACAATTTGGCAAACTTCGATCGTGTTCAACTCTTCATTCGCAGCAGTATGTGTGTGCTATTGGTTAGTTTCAACACCAATAATATGTCAAAAGATCTTTTCGGAGATCAAATTTGAAAAACAAAGCTTTGGCTTTTGTTGAATCTAGCAACATTTTTATTCGAGAGAGGAGAATGTGATAATAAAATGTTACATATTAACAGAAACTTGTTTTTGTCGTGCATGCTAGGCGTTGCTTAATATATGTTCTGATTCATTTCTTTTTTATTACTCTTTTTCGTTTCCATTATTAGTCGTAATTTAAAGTCTAATAAATTTAAAATTCCGAAGTTTGTATAACCAATGCTGGAAACGCTGCACTTGAAACAATGTTTATATCATATGAAATACCACGAGTCGGCAAATAAATCATAACATGAATTGGGCATACTTCTTAAAATCATTTAATTCAAAAAATGGTGTATATTTTTATTAGGCTCAATTTCCTTATTCGCACACTTGCCAGATGAGGATTTTTTTGTTATTCACTTAGCACTATATTGTTATGTACAATATTTTATTTCACATTCCCTACAGAAACAATGGCCTCCGTTTCAGAAGCACTACTCGTCACCGTATTGTTTTTCTTGGGTATGTGTCTAAATTCTGTAAGATCTGATAACCAAGAAGAACCAGTGAAATTTTCTGTTGCCTCTCAGACTCTACGATCGTTCAACCAACATGAAACATCGAATCCCTCTAGCTCTAATGATTCTCTAGATCTTAGAACTGCTAAGCACCAAAGACTAAATGAATCCTTCAGAGAACCTTTGGTCTTGTCTAACCACCGCAAGCCATCAGGAAGATCCTCTGCTAATCTAAGGGATATCAAACAACTTAAAACGCCAAAGCCACCTTTTCGTTCTTTGGAGTTTTCCAACCAACATAAACAGACAGCATCCTCTAGCGACAATCTGGTTTATGCAAGTCAACGCAAACATCCGCCTTCGCCCACTAAATCTCTTGATTTTTCGAACCGTCATTATGGTGCATCGACGTCATCCGGTGATTTTTCAACTTCTGAGAATAGCCATGTACTACCAAACTTCTCTAAAGATTTAATTCGTCCTCATCTCAGCCGCAGCAGAAAAAATTTTTGTCCAAAGCATTGCAGATGTACATACTGCCAAGATAGAACGATATACACAGTCGATTGTTCAAATAGAGGATTGCGGAAAATCCCCGACTTGCCACAAACGTCTAGAAATGTATATTTGCAAAATAATGACATTGAAGATGTTGCGTGTAGGAAAATGGAACACTTGAAGAATCTAAAGGAACTCAACCTCTCCCAGAATGGAAGAATCAAGTTGTTTACCTGTTCTTTTGCTACAGTGAACTCTTTAGAACGACTCTGGCTAGCTCGATCCAACTTGGGATCCCTCCCCATTGGAATATTTCATTCACTGCGACATCTGCTGGAGTTAGATCTGTCGGAGAATATCATAACCGATTTAGAGGCACAATTATTTTCCAACATGCACGAACTTATGAGCTTAAACCTTAGTCAAAATAGGCTTGGAAGGGTTCGGAATAATACCTTTCAAGGTTTAGGTGCCCTTGTCTTTCTCTCACTTAAGGAAAACTTGTTATATTATTTGGCCGGCACATTTGAAACGGATGCTTTTCAAGGACTAACTTCCCTCAAGTCTCTCCATCTAGAGGGCAACCAGCCGAATTTCAGGGAAGATTTGATCTACCCAGACCAGGCGTTAACCCGAGTTCCCACATTAGAATATCTTTGGTTAGACGGCTTTCCCCGACGTTTAGGACCAGGTTTCTTGTCTCTACGAAACATTTCGCATTTAACTTTTGGATCAGAGCATACTGGTGGATATTGTGCGATGTCTTCAAAAATACCACCTGATTTTTTCTCTGACATTGCAACAGAAATGCCTTTATATCTAAACTTGTCTTTTTGTGACATTCGGTATATTCCACCAAAACTTTTTAATTCTCTTCCAACAATACATACACTTGATTTGACATCAAATCATCATATGACTATGGATCTTTTTGAAAATGGTTCCAAGGGCCTTGAAAACTCTACTCTCACTGTCCTTAATATAACCTTTCATTCCTACAATTATTCGGGGTGTGACGTTGTCAAAAAAACCACCTTTCAACACCTTAAAAGAACAAATTTGAAAGTTTTAGTCGTTGAAAGTTGCAAATTGGTAAACATTGATCCCACAGCAATCTTTGATCTGCCTCAAACAGTAGAGTACATAAGTTTGCACGACAACAGATTTTTAGAGGCTTTCTTTCTGTGGTCTATGATCCGTTTACGCAATCTTAAAGATTTAATCATGTCAAGACAACTACATTTTACTCTGAAAAGAAGTCCCAATAGTAGTCATATACCGTTTTCTTTCGGACTCAACCGAAGTGAATCAGAGAGAAATAGATCTGATCTCATATGGCCTGATATAAAAAACCGTGTCTCCAGAGCTTTAAATTCAACACAAAACCCAATCGGCAAGACTCCCGTCAAACGCGAACTTGGAATTTGGTCTGTTTTTGACATATTTTCTATCTCTCCTGAGACGTCCTTCAACAATGTCCAGACTGTTCCATTCTTGTTACCTCAAAGGCTTGAACTTCTGGATTTAAGCGATATTAAATTGCCATACGACATTCCAAGAACGGAATTCATTAACAACTATGTCTTGAAGTATTTAGACCTTTCGGCTAATATTATAAAAAATTTTAATGGGCCTTTGTATGGACTGCCTTCTTTAGAGTATCTCGACCTATCCAGAAACTATTGCTTACAAGTAAAACCTCTGTTTTTTTCACAATTACAGAGCCTCCGCACTCTTCTCTTATATCAGAACATTCTGGGTGGATCACTATCAGCGGACTCTGCCGGTGTAACGTTCTCCAAGCTAGCTCTCTTGCAAAATTTAGATCTGAGCAGCAATGTTATCAAGGATCTTCCGGAGATGTTATTTAAGAACAATGTAAATCTCAAAGTCCTCAATCTCTCCAATAATGCATTAAGCTGTCTGAGGCCCAGTTTCGCATACAACTCTAAGCTTGAGATACTCGACTTGTCTAACAACTTGCTCACAGGACTCTCGCAACAAACCTGCACACAGTTACTCGATATTAAAGAGACCAACTCTAAGTTTTCAGTTCATATTAGCGGAAACAATAAGTTTCTGTGTAACTGCGACACTTTGCATTTTCTGAAATTTCTTCTTGATCAGCCTGCTATTTTTGAAAATGTCGCCTCATTTTCTTGTAAAACTGACAACGGTACGAGAGTGACATACTCCGGACTTCCAGAACTGTTGCCCCAGCTGGTCCTCATATGCGTGAACCAGGTTATCTTTGTTTCGGTACTGTCAGTTTTCTCCATGATGTTAGGGAGTTTAGCTGTCTGTTCCCTGTACCATTACAAGAGATGGCAGTGGAAGTATTTATTCTACTTGAGCAGAAATACACTTCACATTGGGTCGACGCACATAAATTTCAGGCCTGCTGCGCACGCCTTTGTTACGTATGACCAGGTGAGAGAAATATAAAATGTCAATTCTTTCGTACTATAACGCGCCATGTTATCTTCTATCACCTATAACCAGGTGAGAGAAATATAAAATGTCAATTAATTTGTACTATAATACGTCGTGTTATCTTCAATCTACCTATGACCAGGTGAGAGAAATATAAAATGTCAGTTCTTTTGTACTATAACTCACCATGTTATCTTCAATCTACCTATACAAGGTGAGAGAAATATAAAATGTCAATTAATTTTGTACTATAACGCACCATTTTATCTTCTATTTTAATACAGAAATTCCTTCCCCCTCTCTTCTCTCTCTCTCTCTCTCTCTCTCTCTCTCTCTCTCTCTCTCTCTCTCTCTCTCTCTCTCTCTCTCTCTCTCTCTCTCTCTCTCTCTCTCTCTCTCTCGTCTCTCGTTTTTTTTTTCTTTCTGTGTTTGTTCCCATGTCTTCCATCCTGGCTATAACTATCATCATCACCATTATTCTTACTATAGATGTCAATCATCAATATAATTAACACTTTCTTTCTTCTTCTTCTTCTTCTTCTTCTTCTTCTTCTTCTTCTTCTTCTTCTTCTTCTTCTTCTTCTTCTTCTTCTTCTTCTTCTTCTTCTTCTTCTTCTTCTTCTTCTTCTTCTTCTTCTTCTTCTTCTTCTTCTTGTCGTAGTAGTAGTAGTAGTAGTAGTAGTAGTAGTAGTAGTAGTAGTAGTAGTAGTAGTAGTAGTAGTAGTAGTAGTAGTAGTAGTAGTAGTAGTAGTAGTAGTAGTAGTAGTAGAGGTAGTAGTAGACGAACTATTACAAGTGCTATTATTATTATTATTATTATTATTATTATTATTATTATTATTATTATTATTATTATTATTATTATTATTATTATTATTATCATCATCAATATTTTTATTATAATTATTACTATGTTCATCATCAACATCATCATTATCGTCATCTTTATAATTAATTTTCCTATCAGGACAATTCCAGGCTGAGGTACTTAATGAGACACCTGATCCTCCCTCGTCTCCACCAGCTCGGTGTGAGCACTGTGTTAGGGGAGACAGACTTTGGTGGGGGACCACTGTACAATAGCATAGCGGGAGCTGTCACTTCCACCAACAAGACTCTGGTCTTTTTCAGCGAAGACATCTTCCAGGTGAATTTTTTCCTATTGAGATTACTATGATTATTTTTATAACGTCCCCACACTGTTAAGAAACTTTCATCTATGAATCAGACATTTTAACTCAGAAAAGTGTAAATGGTTTTTCCCGTCCAAATGATTACGTGAATTGCGTTGTTGCCACATCCGTTACATCATCATATCCAAAGAGCAAATCGAAGTAGCACCAACAACTCATCAAACTTTTAAACCAGAGAGTATCATACAGAGCGAAAAGTAAAGAAATGTTCTGAGGCACAAAAATCGTGAAGTTTGTTGCCTTTTTTCCCCTTCTGATACACATTTCTTACTGTGAAGTTTAATGTATTAATTTTGTCCGGCACACATCGTGTTTTCAGGAGTTCAAACGTCAGACAGAGGTCAATCTGGCCATCATGCATGAGCTTCATCTTCGCAGACCTGTTCTTGTACCAGTCATTCTGCTCAAACCCGAGGAACTGTCGGTCACCAGGCACAGGCACACTGAAAACAGCCAGGTATTTGAAAAAACTCGTTAACACTGGTATCATAGAATTATTTCGTTTCGAATACCCGTCTCTGGCTGCCCGTTTCTCTCTCTTGGTGATTAACCATATCTCTTTATATTCGCAGTTTTGCCTTTATCTCTTATTGCGTTCCTCTCACACCTAACTGTTTCTTAATTTCCAACCACAACTTTTAATTTGAAATACCTCAGCTACCAAATAAAATTGATTGATATTTTTTGGTAGAAGTAGACGACAGTGGTTGAGTTAAATTAAGGAAATTCTTCACATTTTGCTTTTATCCTGAATAATATCGGTTTTTCATGATTTTATTGTCAGTTACTTACTTGAATCCTATTTCGTTTTTTTCTCTCTTTATTATAATCAGTTTCTTTTGTTTGTCACCCCTAATATGTACTTATCTACATCTCTCTTTTCCACTCTCTCTCTCTATCTCTCTCTCTCTCTCTCTCTCTCTCTCTCTCTCTCTCTCTCTCTCTCTCTCTCTCTCTCCCTCTTTCTCTCTCATTCATTTCAATAATTTGTTTTTCAGAGTTTTTCTCACTCTTTCACTCGCTCTATCTGTCCCGCCCCCAATCTCTCTCCCTCTCTTTATATCTCTATTTTTAATCTCCCGCCCTCTAACTTTTCTCCAGCATTTTCTTTTTATCGATTGTCCTACGTTCCTATGGGATTATGAATCCGTATATCTATCTATTTATCTTTTTATATACATATTCATCTATCTACCTAACTATCTACCTACCTATCTATTTGTCTATTTACTTAAATCGATCGCTCTCTCTTCCTTTCTTTTCATCATTTATTTTTTATTGTATGTTTTATTGCACCCACTCTCTCTTTCTATGCACAGTGTTTTTAGTCATGTATGTATTGAAGGTTCTCAGTGGCTATTTACAGATAAATGCCTTAGTCAATGATATTAAAATATTCATTACAATTTTCTGTCATTTATCTCCTTTCCATTCCAATATAATTAGCTATTCCGCATCATTTATCATTTTTTCTCGAATCGACAGAATTGGAAATGACGAAAGTAAGAAAAATGTTAAATTTTATTTGATGACTTAAAACCATCACTTGAATGTATCATCTGCTTTTCCGCCACGAACATAGTTTTATTTTTCTCTCCCATCCCGCTCTCGCCCACATCACCCTCCCTTTCTTCAGTCACGCGATGTGGATGCAGTGCCAGAAGATAATCAACCATCTCGGAGGAGGACGCCGAGGGTCCGAAGGAGAACCAGGGTAGTAGATGACTTCGCAAGATTCAAGGATCTTCTGACCCACTTTCCTCCGGAGATTGCCGTTTTCTTGCGTGGCCAGGTCCACAGATGCCTGGTGTACAGCGAAGATACGGAGCACTTCTGGTTGGCCCTAAAGAATGCAATTATGGATGAATAACTTGACGTAGGTCCAGTCTAGAACTGGGTACCATTGACGTGGAACTCTATGAATCATTGCGTAATAATAGAATTCACACGTTTTAAGGTGTTGTATTATCAGATTAAGTAATATCTTCGATTGTCTTTTTTTTTTTTTAACTTTTCTAGAATGAATTTCTCAATAAGGATGTTTTCGTGTGCACACTTAAAATTTAAGGCTTCATATTTTTATATTGAGTAATTACGGTTTTATACTTTTTTTCCCTTCTTCATAAACATATATATATATATATGGAACGAGAGAGAGTGTGTGTGTGTGTGAGAGAGAGAGAGAGAGAGAGAGAGGGAGGGAGAGAGAGAGGATCCGAAATTGAGTTTTGAGAGCCACAATGTCTATATTACAAAAGGCAACTTTACTTTCTTTCTACCCTATCTCCTCTTAAGTCACACAATGTACAGTAATGAAATTTTCTGAAATTTGATCTGCTAAGATACGTGTCCCAAGCGGTAAAAGAAAAAGAAAAAGTCATGCTAAAAATGCATTTGAAAATTCATTACAAATATGTTTTTTGTAATTTATTTCATCACTTTTTATTGCCAAATTTGTTTGATAAATCAAATAACATTTGAAACATTGTTCTCAATGTTTTTTCAATTTCCAAATTGAATTACTCTTTTAACATAATTACTGTTATTTTTTATATATTCATATAAAAAACATGTTATTTTACCTAAACGAAGTGAAAAACTGAAACAATGGAAAATTAATTGAAATTTGACCTCCTACAGCCTGAAGTCAAAAGCGTCATGGAAAATATGCCGTCTGTATAGGAAGGTAGTGATTTGATTGGTCATTATATTAAGGACAAATGTCATCGTCACCTTTTCTTCCTGTGCGGCGGTTGCGAATGTAAACACCATTTCGACTTCTTTAGCAGGCGTTTCCTACTCCTCTACTGTTTTATATTCTCTCCTCCACTAGATCCACTGATGTCAATAAAGAACCGTAGAAACATTCAAGTTAAACCATTTTATGAACTTGCCACGCTTAATTTCACTTCCATAAGGTATACACACTGCGACTAGTTCTAGAATGGTTATAAGGCTGACCAATTCAAGGTAATCCAATTAATTTTTTTTTAATCCGGAGCTTTAAATTGTCTTTTTTTTCTGTAATATTTTCTGAGCAAATGCCAGTTTTTACTTTGTATTCAGGAGCACTTTTGCACCACATCAGGCCGAGCAGTGCGTTGTATCTGGGATGAGTCATCAGCACCACATTGTGGTCTCGGTGGAGAGAACAATGCTGACAAGAGAGCTGCTTAAAAGATTGCACACAATTTTAGTTTAACTTTATGCTTCGGATCCCTCCGTCTTTAAAAGAATGTCTTCATAACAGCGTGAGAAGAGTTCCAATGCCTCAGGGTTGTATATATTTTAAAACTGTACTATGAGTGGCTCTAGAGGAGATATACATGTATTTCTGTTATTTTTGTAAATTTTGCTTTTCTTTATCATGTAGGTGTATGGCTCTGGAGGAGATATAAATATCTGTTCTTGTTTTAAAATTTGCTTTTTTTTATTGTACTAGTCCTCCACATCTTTGATGTTAAGTTTGATTCTTCATTTGTATGGCTGTGGAGGATATCTATTCTATACTGTTGTTTTTGTGCCAAATTTACATTCCTTCAGTGTTGTCTTCCCCATCTGTTCATTTGAGCGAGAAATCATGCTGGTCTACTACCAATGCCCTCCAAATCGCATATATTGGACTGATTCTTTCGAAACAGTATGGATGGTGATAAGCGTAAACGCAGTAGTATGGTGCACGTGTAACAGTGTTGATACACAAATCATATTTTCTTGTTACTCTAGTGTCTCTGAGTGCTCACAACAAATATATATATATATATATTTCAAGTGACCGATTAGTGTTATAGGATTTAGACATGAGCAAAGGAGCAGATGATGATGGATACAAGTATGAATTATAATAAAAATTCAGTGAGTGCTCTATATTATCATTTAACTGTTCTTTGAGTTCTAAAAACATTTATCCCGTCCCAGGATTAAAAACCAGTATTTCAGAATCTGTAGTTATGGCACATATTTATAAAAGACATAGAATTTTTATGAAATTTAATACAGCCTCCTGTTTTCTTGTACTTCTGCACATTCAAACATAGTGAAGAATCAAACAGCGTGATTTCATTCAAATAATATGATTATGCCCGGTGTTTATTCATTCAGGTAACATGAAGAAATACCCACAATGTATATTCATTCATGTAACATGAAGAAATACGCACAATGTGTATTCATTCATGTAACATGAAAAAATACTCACAATGCGTATTCATCCATGCAACATGAAGAAATACGCACAATGTGTATTCATTCATGGAACATGAAGAAATACCCACAATGTGTATCCATTCATGTAACACGAAGAAATATCCACATTGTGTATTTATTCACGCAACAAGAAGAAATACCCACAATGTGTATCCATTCATGTAACATGAAGAAATACCCACAATGTGTATTTATTCATGTAACATGAAGAAATACCCACAATGCGTATTCATCCATGCAACATGAAGAAATACCCACAATGTGTATTCATTCATGTAACATGAAGAAATACCTGCAATGTGTATCCATTCATGTAACATGGAGAAATACCCACAATGTGTATTCATTCATGCAACATGAAGAAATACCAAAATGTGTATTCATTCATGCAACATGTAGAAATATCCATCATTTGTATTCATTCATTTAACATGAAGAAATACCCACAATGCCTATTCATTCATGTAACATGGAGAAATACCCACAATGTGTATTCATTCATGCAACACGAAGAAATACCAAAATGTGTATTCATTCATGCAACATGGAGAAATATCCATCATTTGTTATCATTCATTTAACATGAAGAAATACCCACAATGCCTATTCATTCATGTAACTAAAAGAAATGCATGTTTCCTTTTCCCAGTAATTGTATCTTCGAAACTTTGAGGAAGCATTTGTTTATCATGAACTACCTGGGTGGAACAGGCATATATAGTCTCATTAGACACACACCTAATTTATTTGTAACTTGATTTCTCAGCTCGTCCAATCTCACCTACTACTACAAAAAGGTAATGCTTTGATCAGTCCTAGTCCTACTTTATCTGGCTTATTTGTATCTGTTTTACATTCTCTCGATGTTGCGGGTAGTTGTTAAGCTGTGATACTAGTCTTTATTCCCAACTGATTATGGGCATGAGTAGGTGAAAAACAAGAGATTTTTGCACAGTACATTGCCTTTATGCAACCTTGTTTTTATCATATTATCATAATTACAAATATTTTACATAACTCATTCCAAAGGATATTTTTAAAAAGGCCAACGTTTATCAACTATAAAAGCCAGCGCACATTCTAAGCCTCAAAAAAAAAAAGATACGCAAAACTGAAGAAAGAAGATTAAACAGATTTGTGTTGAAATCGATAGAACTTCACCAAGAACAGAACAGGCAGATCCCTCAGTTGATCAAAGGTATACACGTGCATATTGGTCAAAAGTACGCGGAACATTTACTGTACTTGGATTAGAGTCAGTACATTGTAACTTGGAGTAATAGGGATTTACATGCCAGGGGTGGACTCAATGAGAGCCTCGTTTAACAATCAACATGTTTCATAATGTAACTAAAAAAATCAAAATGACTTGGAGTCAATGATCAGGCTAATAATACCACAATACTGCATGACGTTTAACTGTTTCCCTATTTTGGCTTGATGTTATTGAGTTGTTGGTTATATAAACTATGAACTTCAGCCAAGCTCGTTTTCGTGTGCTTTCAGCATGAGAGAAAAAGAGGGATATTTATACCAGTACAATTATTTAGGTAAGAGGATAAGTTAAGAATAAAGCTAAGTTTCATTATATAAACTGGGAATAACACGATCTCCTCTGATAGACATACAGATGAACTTCAGCAGTTAGCAGTCTGACAGGCCCGAGCATAAAGACCATGTTATAAGTGAGCCAATTAACCCATTGCATAAAGTATTATTTGACAAAAGTTTATCCTTTTAGGATTATTGAGTTAATTTTGCAAAATCCAAATATATCTGTAGATCCTTTTAGACGCTCATATACATACTAATAACATTTATTTCTGCAAGGCACTGAAATTGGAAGCATTTTTGCGGAGTTTTAAAGCCTTGTAATGAGAGTTTATAAAATTCTTAATGAGATTGGGAAAGGACAGAATTAGTTGTTTTACAGTACGAAAATTCGTGAGTTTTGTGTAAAAATTAGAAGCATTGCAAAGGTCACGCAGCTCTGTTTTATAAAGCAATTAATGGATATCCTTTTTATATAACTTTTATATTTATTCCTTCTTTCTTGAATTTTCAATTCCGAGCATTCCCCACCCACCAATTAATCTTTCATATACTAATACAAATGAAAGCAAAAATCATGACTTTTGAGTCCCGTTGAGATGGAGAAAGGCTGCCCGATGGACGATATCTTCAGCTGAGTAGTGGCAAACCAAAGTCACTAGTATTTGATGTCAGAAATGAACTGAAAGATTATGATATAAAAAAGTTAAATGTTGAAAATAATTCGGTACTTTTATTATAAAAGCAAACAAATATTGGTGTATCTGTTGATAATCAGTTTTCCATGGAGTCCCACGGGAGTCACCTACTGTATGCTCGTGTATCTTGACTGCTGAGAATAGGCGCTAGGACAATATTTCTGACAGAAACATGAAAAAAAAAAGAAAAAGATTTTTTTCACTTTCATGGCAGCCCTATTGTAATTCCTTATATTGGCACTAAACCAAGATAATTTATTAGCTAAATCTAGCCACCTACGAACATGCCCATGGCACTTATAAAAATGGCCGGAAGTGCAGTCAAGGCTGGGGTTACAGTCATCAAGAATGAATGCCGTAAGTAGAGTGAAATCACTATATCGTCACGCTCATTATATGAATACCTAAACCAATTTTGGAGGATTTTTAGTTAATACAATTTTTTATACTAGATATTGATTCCTTTATTTTGCCTCAACTTAAACATGATTATAATGGTATTCAAAATAATAATAATAATAATAATAATAATAATAATAATAATAATAATAATAATAATAATAATAATAATAATAATAATAATAATAATAATAATAATAATAATAATAATAATAATAATAATAATAATAATAATAATAATAATAATAATAATAATAATAATAATAATAATAATAATAATAATAATAATAATAATAATAATAATAATAATAATAATAATCATAAAAATAATAATAATAATAATAATAATAATAATAATAATAATAATAATAATAATAATAATAATAATTATGATGATGATAATGATAATGAAATAGGGAAAAAGGAAGAAAAAGAAGAAGAAGAAGAAGAAGAAGAAGAAGAAGAAGAAGAAGAAGAAGAAGAAGAAGAAGAAGAAGAAGAAGAAGAAGAAGAAGAAGAAGAAGAAGAAGAAGAAGAAGAAGAAGAAGAAGAAGAAGAAGAAGAAGAAGAAGAAGAAGAAGAAGAAGAAGAAGAAGAAGAAGAGGCAACAGGTAAAAATGAGTTAGGGATTTATCGAATGAGTGTGACGATATTTATCTCAACCCTTGCAATCTCACGGACTGAACATCTCATGGGCTGACAAACTCAAACCATTATCCCATTCATTGACAACGCGCTAGAGAAAACGTCGAACATTGCCATCAGTGAAAGGATGAAAATGGACTCCAAAAAATTTAAAATGTCCGAAAAGATCACAAAACCGCACCGCTTTAGAACTTCTAGCACGTGTGATATTCATATAAGAATGCAAGCTGGAGTAACAAAAATATTAGGTAACACTTGAAGGTCTAAATTTTTTAGAAGCTACAGGCAGTTCCTCCGAAAAATCCATGATATTAATAAGACAGACCTTCTTCCTCCAGATACCCCTCTATGTACAATGGACCTCAGCGCATTGTACACTAATATCCCACATGAGGAAGGTACGGACGCCTGACGCGTAGCGCTGGAGGAAGTCAGAGATTTAGGAATAAAACCATCGCCCTCTTTCATCTGCACCTTGATACACCTCATCCTCACGCTCAACTTCTTCACTTTTCATGATAAGACATACCCACAGAGTCAGGGCACTGTTATGGGTACGAGTATGGCCTTTACATACGCCAATATCTTTATCGGGACCATCTAGAGGAGACTTCTGTGTTCTTCCCCAGACAAACTACTCGTTTGGCTAAGATATATAGATGAAATCTTTCTCATTGGACTCATGGCCCTGCCAAACTAGAAGCATCCATCCAACATGCCAACACATTTCACCCTATCATCAAATTCACATTCAACACATCTCCCACTCACATTCCGTTCCTTGACGTCATGGTCACATTTCTAGTCCACTCTCTCTACACAGACCTCTATTCAAAACCCATAGACACCTTCAGTTACTTGCATTTAGACTAGTTAGAATTTGTTCATCAGAAGCTGCTCTCACACGTAGAATCACTGATCTCAAACACCACCATAAAAGACGCGGTTTCCCCCACAAACACATGCCATAAACAAAGCTTTAGAAACACCTACAACGAAAGCCTTACAGATAAAAGATAGACCCCTAACAGATAAAGAAGAATTCCATTAGCATTAACGTATAATCCAACTCTGCCGAACATCCCGTCCATATCAAAAAATATTTCCCCATCCTCCAAATGTCAGATCTGTGTAAAAGTGTCATCCCCACCCTCCCCATGACAACTCTCCGCAGGCCCAAAAACCTCCGTGATTCGTTAGTTCCCTCATCCGCGTCAAGACGAGACACAGTAGGCAGCAGACCATGCAACAAACCCAGATACATGACATGTACACTCTTCACATCATCGACTACATTCACCTCCACAATCACCCGCAAAACATACAACACTCTACATAACCTCTCTTGCCACTCATACAACGTCATCTATCTCATTACATGCAGCCTATGCCTCAAACAGTATGTAGGACTAACATCACAAACACTCGCAAACGGTTCAACACACACAGATTCAACAGTACCAATGATAGCGGCGACGCTGTTGCCAAACATTGTAACCTACCCGGGCACAACATGAACAACACAAAAATCACACCAATAGACCAGCAGACATGACAGCCCTACTAAACAAAGAAACATTCTGGATTCACACATTACAGACACTAGAACCACACGGTGTCAACGTCAACGACCAAGCAACCTTTCCAATCACACAAATATATAAACACCCCTAATTTCCTAGAACACTATAAAAGCTAGATAGTAGTAGTAGTAGTAGTAGTAGTAGTAGTAGTAGTAATAGTAGTAGTAGTAGTAGTAGTAGTAGCAGCAGCAGCAGCAGCAGCTTAAGTACGTAGGATCAGCTTGTGTGAATTCCTGAAGTATAAAGAGACAGTCCAAGATCGCTAGTTCCGTGAAGTCTCTCTCTCTCTCTCTCTCTCTCTCTCTCTCTCTCTCTCTCTCTCTCTCTCTCTCTCTCTCTCTCTCTCTCTCTCTCTCTCTCTCTCTCTCTCTCTCTCTCTCTCTCTCTCTCTCTCTCTGTCAATCTATCTATCTATCTATCTATCTTTCTATCTATCTATCTCTCTTTATCTCTCTCCTTTTCTTTCTCCTTCGCTCTCTCATTCGCTCTTCATCCATTTCTTGTTCTTTTTCATTATCTAATTTTTTCTTTACCGTGTGCTTCTTCCAATCTCTCTGTTTATTGCATTCGTATCCATATTAATTTTTTTGTTCTCATTACAATATTTCAAAATTCCTATTTTCCATACGATACTTTCTTTCTCTATATCTTCTACCTTCCTTTGTCTTATCAACTCGTTTTTCGCCCTATGAACTTTGTTTCTATCTTATCCTCCTACCACACATCTTCGTTCTCCTATTTGTGTGTGTATCTCTCTATATCCTTCTCTTTCACGACCTCTTTTACTCCATTTCCTTTTTCTCTGCTCAAATTCGATATTCGAAAACATGGTACTCCCGAAATTATAAATAAAGGAATTACAAACGGAGCACCCAGGAGTGGGATAGTGTAGCTCCAGGCGCCACGGACATTTTTTTTCTGTATTGATCCACTACTGTTGTTGAAACAAATGCTCAATTTCCCACGAAGGTGGAGGTTTTAATTAAAAAAAGGGCTAAGAATTGTCAAGGCTCAGCATTTGGTGGGCATGAGCTGCATAGATAAACGACGATGTTTTAAGTTTATTAGTCATTACCAAAAAACAGCTTTGTAAATACTTTGTGAGCTGTTGCATGCGCGTGTGTTTATAACGATTTGGGATAAGTTTTATTTTAAATTGATTTTTCTTTAAAAATTTTGATCAGATAATTTAATTAGAATGGAATTTTTCTTGAGTATTCACACCTGAGTATAAAATATTTAAAGAGTCCAGCCTTTAACTATTTTATTTAACTTATCCTTGTACATTGTAATACGATTGACGTTTGAACCTTCATGTTATTATCATGTTTTTGGATCTTCTAGATATCACCATTGTTCGCGGGAATCCCTGATTTGAGTCATTTCGACGTATGCAATGTTCACTCCTATATAGACAAATTTTCCTAATTTTGTGTGCGTGTGGGGGGGAGGGGGCAGGTATCTTTAGTATCGAAGCGTCATGTGTTTAAACATGGGACATGCAACTCAATTTAAAAAAATCCATCACATGTATGTTGCAGAATTATTTAATCATACACTCTGGTGAAAAATGTACAGGAATATTATAAACCTTTCTGGTTCATGTTGTCTTTAATACAACACTCCTGTAATTGACAATACAGGAGTATTTCACAACTTCGACGTGTTCGGACCTCCTTTAAATCAGCATGTAAACTGATTTCATGGGAACGGAAGAACTATCTTCTCTTCGTTTTTCTTGGCTTTTACTTAGTTTATTAAAGATGTTTGCATAGAGCTCGCTCCTCTTTCGTGACGACAATGTAGGTCGCTTTATTTTGACGCCAGTGTACAAGTATGTTCGGATCTCCTTCATGACAACATAGATTCAATTTTTCTTTTCTTTTTTTTTTTTTTTTTGGAGGTATCATTTTAATACATAATCCTAGAGATTCTGACTTTTTGTAGTGGACATAGATTCAGACATAA
>JAWDGP010000362.1:22500-30786 GCA_033675545.1 Elysia crispata
TCTTCTTGTTCTTCTTCTTGTTCTTCTTCTTCTTCTTCTTCTTCTTCTTCTTCTTCTTCTTCTTCTTCTTCTTCTTCTTCTTCTTCTTCTTCTTCTTCTTCTTCTTCTTCTTCTTCTTCTTCTTCTTCTTCTTCTTCTTCTTCTTCTTCTTCATCATCATCCCCTTGCACCTTTCCTTTTATTTCATATCTTTTTTGTCCCTCCTATTCTATCGCCTCCTCACCCTCCCCATTCTTCTATTTCGGCTTATTATTTTCTTCTTCACCTTCTATGTCTCTTTCTCCAGTGTAATTGTTTTTTCCCCCTTTCCCTCTCTTAATGCCTCTTTTTAATCATTACCATTATCATCATCTCCCCCTCCTCCTCCTCTTCCTCCTTCTCCTCCGACTACTATACATATATATATATATATATATATATATATATATATATATATATATATATATATTCGTGTGTGTATGTGTGTGTAACTCCATCAGCCGTAAAGGAGTTTTTTTTTTCAGTATTTTAACTTTGATACTTTCTGTCTGGAAGAACTGTATGATAATTGTCAGCGAATAGAAATGGGTAATTTATTCTTTCTTTATCTATAAAAAACGGTATACTGTGTTGAAAACGGACTTGTATCCACAAACATAAGTAACCTCTCTCCTCCGATTCTCCCTTACACCTCTAGCCACTTCCACAAATTATGAAAGAAGCCACGAAGCAAAAAGCATGACCAATTTCGTGGAGTGTCAAAGCCTAAAGCCTTAATTTTTTTTTTTTTTAGTTCCAATTTTTATATTTTGCTGTAGTTGAAAGCTGTTTGGCAAGTAACTTGCAGTCGCACCAGAGCGTGATGCGAGTGATAATTACAGGACGTTTTTTTTTATTTTAGCCTGTTGTACTTGTGCTGGTGGGCTGAAAAAAGCCCGTCAAAAAAAACTTTAACTCGTTCTATATTGTAAAGCAGAATAAGTTCAGTCTATGTTCCATCCAAGGCTACTCTGCAGCGAGTTGGTTATTCGTCATAAGGCTGATCTTTTGGCGGGTGATACTAAATTTTGGTACGTATAAGCTGTAATATAACCATCATCATCATCATCATCATCATCATCATCATCATCATCATCATCATCATCATCATCATCATCATCATCATCATCATCATCATCATCATCATCATCATCATCATCATCATCATCATCATCATCATCATCATCATCATCATCATCATCATCGTCATCATCATCGTCATCCTCATCATCATCATCATCATCATCATCATCATCATCGCCATCATCATTATAATTATCATCTTCATTGAAATCGGTACTACACTGTCATCTTGAGAATCAACACTGTCTTCTGTATCATATTTACACAGGTTCTCGCACTATAATAGATCCTGATAACTCTTGTATTTTACCCAGTATACTACATCAATCACATAATAGTGAATGTCTAAATCTCATTATGTATACAATAAAATATTTTTCTTTAATCAAAAGAGAAAAAAAAGAAAAGCAAAAAAATAAAATTAAATGAGGTAGATCTGTATTTAAAAATAAAAAACAGTTTCGCCAATGTGTGACAGTTTTTAGTTCTGTAAGAAAATAGAACTTTATTTTTGGCTATGAATATTCATGTATTTTTATTTAACAGCAACTTATATGAACTTTTTAAAAAGAAAAAAAAGAGTTCAAAACCCAATGCCTTTCGTCTCTCCTTTTTGCTTGCTCTGAGCTCTGGGTCTGTTATCATAAGTTAAAAGAGGGAGAAAGTTTTCATGGTTTATACTTTTAGCAAAGATGCAAGGCACCCCGAGTAACTGACATGGTGCGTTTAGAAGAATAATCATTACGTTTCAAATAAGCTTGTTATTATAAGCACTGTAGCAATCAAAACAATATCACCTGATAAACACCTCCTTGTACCTGAGAGAAAATGTATATTACTATAGAATCAGAAGAGCAGGCGCCCTCTCGCACTAGAGGCCTAAAGTGATTCAGTGTCAGAACAATATGTATTTGAAGAATAAGATAAACAATTTGGCAAACTTCGATCATGTTCAACTCTTCATTCGCAGCAGTACGTGTGTGCTATTGGTAAGTTTCAACACCAATGATATGTCAAAAGATCTTTTCGGAGATTAAATTTGAAAAACAAAGCTTTGGCTTTTGTTGAATCTTGCAACATTTTTATTCGAGAGAGGAGAATGTGATAATAAAATGTTACATATTAACAGAAACTTGTTTTTGTCGTGCATCCTAGGCGTTGCTTATTATATGATCTGATTCATTTCTTTTTTATTACTCTTTTTCGTTTCCTTTATTAGTCGTGATTTAAAGTCCGATAAATTTAAAATTCCGAAGTTTGTATAACCAATGGTGGAAATGCTGCACTTGAAACAATGTTTATATCATATGAAATACCACGAGTCGGCAAATAAATCATAACATGAATTGGGCATACTTCTTAAACTCATTTAATTCAAAAAATGGTGTATTTTTTATTAGGCTCAATTTCCTTATTCACACATTTGTCAGATTAGGATTTTTTGTTATTCACTTAGCACTATATTGTTATGTACAATATTTTATTTCACATTCCCTACAGAAACAATGGCCTCCGTTTCAGAAGCACTACTCGTCATCGTAATGTTTTTCTTGGGTATGTGTCTAAATTCTGTAAGATGTGATAACCAAGAAGAACCAGTGAAATTTTCTGTTGCCTCTCAGACTCTACGATCGTTCAACCAACATGAAACATCGAATCCCTCTAGCTCTAATGATTCTCTAGATCTCAGAACTGCTAAGCACCAAAGACTAAATGAATCCTTCAGAGAACCTTTGGTCTTGTCTAACCACCGCAAGCCATCAGGAAGATCCTCTGCTAATCTAAGGGATATCAAACAACTTAAAACGCCAAAGCCACCTTTTCGTTATTTGGAGTTTTCCAACCAACATAAACAGATAGCATCCTCTAGCGACAATCTGGTTTATGCAAGTCAACGCAAACATCCGCCTTCGCCCACTAAATCTCTTGATTTTTCGAACCGTCATTATGGTGCATCGACGTCATCCGGTGATTTTTCAACTTCTGAGAATAGCCATGTACTACCAAACTTCTCTAAAGATTTAATTCGTCCTCATCTCAGCCGCAGCAGAAAAAATTTTTGTCCAAAGCATTGCAGATGTACATACTGCCAAGATAGAACGATATACACAGTCGATTGTTCAAATAGAGGATTGCGGAAAATCCCCGACTTGCCACAAACGTCTAGAAATGTATATTTGCAAAATAATGACATTGAAGATGTTGCGTGTAGGAAAATGGAACACTTGAAGAATCTAAAGGAACTCAACCTCTCCCAGAATGGAAGAATCAAGTTGTTTACCTGTTCTTTTGCTACAGTGAACTCTTTAGAACGACTCTGGCTAGCTCGATCCAACTTGGGATCCCTCCCCATTGGAATATTTCATTCACTGCGACATCTGCTGGAGTTAGATCTGTCGGAGAATATCATAACCGATTTAGAGGCACAATTATTTTCCAACATGCACGAACTTATGAGCTTAAACCTTAGTCAAAATAGGCTTGGAAGGGTTCGGAATAATACCTTTCAAGGTTTAGGTGCCCTTGTCTTTCTCTCACTTAAGGAAAACTTGTTATATTATTTGGCCGGCACATTTGAAACGGATGCTTTTCAAGGACTAACTTCCCTCAAGTCTCTCCATCTAGAGGGCAACCAGCCGAATTTCAGGGAAGATTTGATCTACCCAGACCAGGCGTTAACCCGAGTTCCCACATTAGAATATCTTTGGTTAGACGGCTTTCCCCGACGTTTAGGACCAGGTTTCTTGTCTCTACGAAACATTTCGCATTTAACTTTTGGATCAGAGCATACTGGTGGATATTGTGCGATGTCTTCAAAAATACCACCTGATTTTTTCTCTGACATTGCAACAGAAATGCCTCTATATCTAAACTTGTCTTTTTGTGACATTCGGTATATTCCACCAAAACTTTTTAATTCTCTTCCAACAATACATACACTTGATTTGACATCAAATAAGCATATGACTATGGATCTTTTTGAAAATGGTTCCAAGGGCCTTGAAAACTCTACTCTCACTGTCCTTAATATAACCTTTCATTCCTACAATTATTCGGGGTGTGACGTTGTCAAAAAAACCACCTTTCAACACCTTAAAAGAACAAATTTGAAAGTTTTAGTCGTTGAAAGTTGCAAATTGGTAAACATTGATCCCACAGCAATCTTTGATCTGCCTCAAACAGTAGAGTACATAAGTTTGCACGACAACAGATTTTTAGAGGCTTTATTTCTGTGGTCTATGATCCGTTTACGCAATCTTAAAGATTTAATCATGTCAGGACAACTACATTTTACTCTGAAAAGAAGTCCCAATAGTAGTCATATACCGTTTTCTTTCGGACTCAACCGAAGTGAATCAGAGAGAAATAGATCTGATCTCATATGGCCTGATATAAAAAACCGTGTCTCCAGAGCTTTAAATTCAACACAAAACCCAATCGGCAAGACTCCCGTCAAACGCGAACTTGGAATTTGGTCTGTTTTTGACATATTTTCTATCTCTCCTGAGACGTCCTTCAACAATGTCCAGACTGTTCCATTCTTGTTACCTCAAAGGCTTGAACTTCTGGATTTAAGCGATATGAAATTGCCATACGACATTCCAAGAACGGAATTCATTAACAACTATGTCTTGAAGTATTTAGACCTTTCGGCTAATATTATAAAAAATTTTAATGGGCCTTTGTATGGACTGCCTTCTTTAGAGTATCTCGACCTATCCAGAAACTATTGCTTACAAGTAAAACCTCTGTTTTTTTCACAATTACAGAGCCTCCGCACTCTTCTCTTATATCAGAACATTCTGGGTGGATCACTATCAGCGGACTCTGCCGGTGTAACGTTCTCCAAGCTAGCTCTCTTGCAAAATTTAGATCTGAGCAGCAATGTTATCAAGGATCTTCCGGAGATGTTATTTAAGAACAATGTAAATCTCAAAGTCCTCAATCTCTCCAATAATGCATTAAGCTGTCTGAGGCCCAGTTTCGCATACAACTCTAAGCTTGAGATACTCGACTTGTCTAACAACTTGCTCACAGGACTCTCGCAACAAACCTGCACACAGTTACTCGATATTAAAGAGACCAACTCTAAGTTTTCAGTTCATATTAGCGGAAACAATAAGTTTCTGTGTAACTGCGACACTTTGCATTTTCTGAAATTTCTTCTTGATCAGCCTGCTATTTTTGAAAATGTCGCCTCATTTTCTTGTAACACTGACAACGGTACGAGAGTGACATACTCCGGACTTCCAGAACTGCTGCCCCAGCTGGTTCTCATATGCGTGAACCAGGTTATCTTTGTTTCGGTATTGTCAGTTTTCTCCGTGATGTTAGGGAGTTTAGCTGTCTGTTCCCTGTACCATTACAAGAGATGGCAGTGGAAGTATTTATTCTACTTGAGCAGAAATACACTTCACATTGGTTCGACGCACATAAATTTCAGGCCTGCTGCGCACGCCTTTGTTACGTATGACCAGGTGAGAGAAATATAAAATGTCAATTCTTTTGTACTATAACGCGCCATGTTATCTTCAATCTACCCATGACCAGGTGAGAGAAATATAAAATGTCAATTAATTTGTACTATAATACGTCGTGTTATCTTCAATCTACCTATGACCAGGTGAGAGAAATATAAAATGTCAGTTCTTTTGTACTATAACTCACCATGTTATCTTCAATCTACCTATACAAGGTGAGAGAAATATAAAATGTCAATTAATTTTGTACTATAACGCACCATTTTATCTTCTATTTTAATACAGAAATTCCTTCCCCCTCTCTCTTCTCTCTCTCTCTCTCTCTCTCTCTCTCTCTCTCTCTCTCTCTCTCTCTCTCTCTCTCTCTCTCTCTCTCTCTCTCTCTCTCTCTCTCGTCTCTCGTTTTTTTTTTCTTTCTGTGTTTGTTCCCATGTCTTCCATCCTGGCTATAACTATCATCATCACCATTATTCTTACTATAGATGTCAATCATCAATATAATTAACACTTTCTTTCTTCTTCTTCTTCTTCTTCTTCTTCTTCTTCTTCTTCTTCTTCTTCTTCTTCTTCTTCTTCTTCTTCTTCTTCTTCTTCTTCTTCTTCTTCTTCTTCTTCTTCTTCTTCTTCTTCTTCTTGTCGTAGTAGTAGTAGTAGTAGTAGTAGTAGTAGTAGTAGTAGTAGTAGTAGTAGTAGTAGTAGTAGTAGTAGTAGTAGTAGTAGTAGTAGTAGTAGTAGTAGTAGTAGTAGAGGTAGTAGTAGACGAACTATTACAAGTGCTATTATTATTATTATTATTATTATTATTATTATTATTATTATTATTATTATTATTATTATTATTATTATTATTATTATTATTATCATCATCATCAATATTTTTATTATAATTATTACTATGTTCATCATCATCATCATCATTATCGTCATCTTTATAATTAATTTTCCTATCAGGACAATTCAAGGCTGAGGTACTTAATGAGACACGTGATCCTCCCTCGTCTCCACCAGCTCGGTGTGACCACTGTGTTAGGGGAGACAGACTTTGGTGGGGGGCCACTGTACAATAGCATAGCGGGAGCTGTCACTTCCACCAACAAGACTCTGGTCTTTTTCAGCGAAGACATCTTCCAGGTGAGCTTTTTCCTGTTGATATTACTATGATTATTTTTATAACGTTCCCACACTGTTAAGAAACTTTCATCTATGAATCAGACATTTTAACTCAGAAAAGTGTAAATGGTTTTTCCCGTCCAAATGATTACGTGAATTGCGTTGTTGCCACATCCGTTACATCATCATATCCAAAGAGCAAATCGAAGTAGCACCAACAACTCATCAAACTTTTAAACCAGAGAGTATCATACAGAGCGAAAAGTAAAGAAATGTTCTGAGGCACAAAAATCGTGAAGTTTGTTGCCTTTTTTCCCCTTCTGATACACATTTCTTACTGTGAAGTTTAATGTATTAATTTTGTCCGGCACACATCGTGTTTTCAGGAGTTCAAACGTCAGACAGAGGTCAATCTGGCCATCATGCATGAGCTTCATCTTCGCAGACCTGTTCTTGTACCAGTCATTCTGCTCAAACCCGAGGAACTGTCGGTCACCAGGCACAGGCACACTGAAAACAGCCAGGTATTTGAAAAAACTCGTTAACACTGGTATCATAGAATTATTTCGTTTCGAATACCCGTCTCTGGCTGCCCGTTTCTCTCTCTTGGTGATTAACCATATCTCTTTATATTCGCAGTTTTGCCTTTCTCTCTTATTGCGTTCCTCTCACACCTAACTGTTTCTTAATTTCCAACCACAACTTTTAATTTGAAATACCTCAGCTACCAAATAAAATTGATTGATATTTTTTGGTAGAAGTAGACGACAGTGGTTGAGTTAAATTAAGGAAATTCTTCACATTTTGCTTTTATCCTGAATAATATCGGTTTTTCATGATTTTATTGTCAGTTACTTACTTGAATCCTATTTCGTTTTTTTCTCTCTTTATTATAATCAGTTTCTTTTGTTTGTCACCCCTAATATGTACTTATCTACATCTCTCTTTTCCACTCTCTCTCTCTATCTCTCTCTCTCTCTCTCTCTCTCTCTCTCTCTCTCCCTCTTTCTCTCTCATTCATTTCAATAATTTGTTTTTCAGAGTTTTTCTCACTCTTTCACTCGCTCTATCTGTCCCGCCCCCAATCTCTCTCCCTCTCTTTATATCTCTATTTTAATCTCCCGCCCTCTAACTTTTCTCCAGCATTTTCTTTTTATCGATTGTCCTACGTTCCTATAGGATTATGAATCCGTATATCTATCTATTTATCTTTTTATATACATATTCATCTATCTACCTAACTATCTACCTACCTATCTATTTGTCTATTTACTTAAATCGATCGCTCTCTCTTCCTTTCTTTTCATCATTTATTTTTTTATTGTATGTTTTATTGCAACCTACTCTCTCTTTCTATGCACAGTGTTTTTTAGTCATGTATGTATTGAAGGTTCTCAGTGGCTATGTTACAGATAAATGCCTTAGTCAATGATATTAAAATATTCTTATTACAATTTTCTGTCATTTATCTCCTTTTCCATTCCAATATAATTAGCTATTCCGCATCATTTATCATTTTTTTCTCGAATCGACAGAATTGGAAATGACGAAAGTAAGAAATAAAATGTTAATTTTTTTTTGATGACTTAAAACC
>JAWDGP010000364.1:0-5000 GCA_033675545.1 Elysia crispata
GCAGTTCACATCTCTAGAACTTTCTGCTGGTATCTACATAATCTTATATAATGAAAGTTTAGAATGATACAAGAGTACAGAACCAGCTGTTTTCCTCAAGTAGGCCTACTTTCTTCAAATTATGGCAAACTCTGCTGAGATGATTAGGACTTGGCAATACTGCATGTTGTGTTCTTAAGGTTACATTGACATATCAACTATTGCCAAATATGGCATACCAAACCTCATTCTCAGTCAATGAAGTTCTAAAAATAAGAAAATATCTGGATCAACAGGAAACATTTTACTCACTATACCAAGCGTGAAGATGCTTGGATCTCGATCGTTCAATTACGTCACGAACTTAATCATCATGCTATAAATCATAATTACATACTTGTTTTAACCCATTTTTTCCCGACAGTTCTTGCTAGTAAGCGTCTAATTGTAAGCGCCGTTTTATTAACGGGCGTCTGAAAGTCACCAAACGTAAAATGGGAACGTCTTCCAGAGGGGAATCCCAGTTCCAATCGGTTATCGATCTATTATAACGATAGAAATGCGATTGGAAGTTGGCAATGACGCAGATGGGATTTTTTTTCCGCTTTGGCCAGATCAAATGATCGTCTCAGTATTAGCAAAGTCATGAGAATTAGGTTCTTTGGTATTAGATACTAGTAACGTAAAAGATAAGCTGATAATTTTTTACACGTTGCGATGTTTCGGAAAAAAAACAACCTTTGATTATAAGTTGATGCAGTATATTCACCCATCAGATTTCTAAGAGTGTTGTTCATGTGAAGTAAACTTTAGGTATTCAGTTGAGAAATTAGATTAACCAAGTACAAACTGGTTCTGTGAGTTTTGATGGATGCGTAGACATCCACGAAATTATTTATAATGGTTAGAGATCAGATAATTATATCAACAAGAATTGTGCTCTTTTTGACTGTGAGGCAGAAAAGATTTAAATCTTCTCAAGTTTGTTGTTCTAGTAAGTTTAGACTGCCGTTAGCCTCATGGACAAGAAGTCGCTTCTTTTTATTTTTAAAGCACCCTTCTTTCCTTTAGGACTTTGTTTCAAGTAGAGTATTCTTAACTTTCAAGGAGGTGATACTGCAAAAAATTTTGAATATAATTTGTCAAATAAATATGCCCAGAACTGAGTGACATAGCCCACAGAAGATTTTAATAAAACTTCCGTTCATTTTGATAGGGTAATCCATTCAGTTGACTAAACTTTTAAGGTTTTTTACAGCACACGTAGACCTTATAAGATAGATTATATGATTAATTCGGATTTTAATTTGACAAAATCACTTCGCAAGAAATGTCACTGTGTCTGATTTTATTGTGATAAATGTTGACTAGGCCTACATGTATTATTTGCTCACTGGATATTTCAGTAAGTTAACTTTCTCACAAACTTTCTCGTGAATTTCCAACCTCTTACAAATTAATGTTTTTTTTCTTTTTGTTATAAGTTCCCTTTTTCTATCTCAGTATAAGGCTCCGAGGGAGACAAATAAACTCGAAACACTACCCGGGTATACAAAAGTCCATTTTTATTTCTCTCTCAGACTGTGCTAGACTTAGTATTTTTCTTCTGTTTTCCCTTGCTGCGACCAGATATCATTACATGACTGTATTCTTTTGAGAATCTTCCATTCTTTTGCTTAATATGATAACACGTCTTTATTATCTTTTTCTCCCAAACTGTTTACTAAATTATTCCTCACTCATCTCTTGTTTAACAAATCCTTTTCTTCATATTATGGCAATTTTCAACAAGGTGATGCATGTACAAGTATACATGTATTAGTTGATCGAAGTAGAATTATAGGAACTAGAGAAAAGGCTGTAAGGTCACGTTGGTCCAAGACCTTGTTAAAACTACAAAACCTAAGCCAGCGGCTCAATATCTGCCATTTCAGTCTAATGGTTTAATGAAACGGGTACGGTAATGTCAGTGTTATCATGAATTTTAATCTATCAGCTTTAAATTGTGGTTCTATTTCTCTCTCTCTCTCTCTCTCTCTCTCTCTCTCTCTCTCTCTCTCTCTCTCTCTCTCTCTCTCTCTCTCTCTCTCCTAAACACTGCAAGCATAATAAATTGAAGACTTGCTGTTAAAGTAATATTCTACATACGCCTTACTAAATAAATGACATAAGAAGCTATCACTACAGCTTAAACTGCACCGAGTGCTCCGCAGCCATTCAAGAAAGATTTTAATCAATTTCAGACACGGACATCGGCGATTATTGCTCAGATTTTTAATTTTTGTAAAAAGTACTTTACGTATGTAACTTTATGATCTCATTTTCCCTTGACAATCAGGTATGTACATGTTCAGTATTTGCTTTTCTCAGCTTAGCAAAAATAATTTTAAGAAATTAAATTTTCTTATACTTTTTTTTTTCTTTTCAGTCATAGCGAATATAAAGACCCATCGGTAATTTTAACAAGGCATTTTATGGTCAACGCATAAAGCTTGACAAAGGAGAGCGATGCAGAAAGTGGAATTGAGAGTATTTTTGAAAATGCGCATCTATTGTTCAATTATAGTTTCATAATTAAGAGCGGAGGTGAACAAATGTCTAGATTTCATCATTAACAGGTCAAAACAATAGCAAAAAAATAAAAACAAAACAAAACAAAAGAAAAAAAAAAATAAAAAAATAAATAAAAACCAACCGAACAATAAAAAAGGAGCAAAATAAGACCGCCAGGATTTTTCCGGATTTGTTTAAAACGTTTACTATGGACTCCGAGAGAGAGATATGCTGCATAACATTCCGAGCTCTACACAGTGCACAGTGTTTCCTACTTTACTTTTCACTTGGTACAAAAATATTTTGGCCTTCTCAAAAAAAAAAAAAAATAAAAAATTGAACCAACGCAAAATGCATCATTTACTTTTTCTTTTTCTTTAGTAATTGAATTTTTTTTTCTGGATTGGGGATGGAGTTAGAGCGGGGATGAAATCAATAGTTTTTCTTTGCTTTTTCTTTGAAATAGAAAAGGTAAAAATTGGAAAATGATAAACCAATTACTATCACTTAGTTTACACATTTCCCTTTTAAAAGTGAAAAAAAGATCAGCGCAATCCGGAAGTCACAAGTTAATTGGCCCTCGAATGCATATCAATCTCACACGTATTTCAATCACTTAGTAAGAATTTACAAAATCAGCATACTATTTCAATTCTAAGTAGCTCACATTTTGAAATAACAACTAAAAGCTAATAAAACACCAACACCAACAACAACAAAAACACGCGGCCATTATTTGTCCTATTTTCACACGTCTTAATTCCTTCATGCAATTATAACTTAGTTGTCTTTTTTACTTGCCATTTCAGCAGTATACAAGTATACATTTTGAAGCTCAAAGAAAGGAAACACAGCAAATGTGTGTAACTAAAACGCTCTAAAAGTACATGTATATCTTTTTTTTTCATCGTCCTGTGAATCGCGTGTGTCTATACTACAAAGAAAAATAATATTCTAAATCATCCAAAAGAACGCTGTCGCATCTGCAATGGAAACACTGAACGATATGTACTCTGCATGGAGTAATTATACAAACTACTCCACACCGACAACAGCCACAACAACAACAACAACAGAACATACCATCACCGCCTCAGAGACGTCAGTTGGTTTCGTCTGTGTCATCATCGCTGTACTTGTCTATGGCAGTAACAATGTGCCGGTGAAAAAGTTTTCTACTGGCGATGGTAAGTCTCACATGATAAAATGAAAAGTTTACCTTAAAGAGAGAGAGAGAGAGAGAGAGAGAGAGAGAGAGAGAGAGAGAGAGAGAGAGAGAGAGAGAGAGAGAGAGAGAGAGAGAGAGATAGAGAAAGAGAGGTTTTTGTAATTTATTCTCATTGTTTTTCCCTATCAAAACGATTCAATGATGTCTTTCTTAAAACACTCTCTCTTTCTCCACTTGAAAATAAAGAGACATCTAAAATAATTTTAAAAAGTTATATACCTGGTACCTAGATGGAATTGGGAGAAAAATGATGAAAGTACCTGCAGTTTCTAAGGTGTAAACCTGGAAATTATCAATTATCTTGCAACTTTTCTTTTATGAGGGAAAAAAGACGGATCGTAATCAACTTTTAACTGAAAATGCCACATTGCGTTTACCTTTCCAGGCGTGTTTTTTCAGTGGGTCGTATGCAATGGAATCTTTCTGGTAGGCCTTGTGGTACAGCTCATACAGAACTCCAAGTTTTTCCCTCTGGTCATGTTAGGCGGGTTTATCTGGACAACAGGTTGGCTTTTGTTCTTGTTATGCTAAGAAAAATACTTTTTTTTTAAAATAAAGGTTTGTTTGTGAACCCAAAAATTTGTATTCTTATCTTTGATTTTCTTGTTTTAATGGTAACGGAACATTAATAATGATATTAAGATGGTTGTAAATACCCCCATGTGTGAAAGCAAAGAGATCAATTCAACCAGATTCTTTAAGAAGTTAAGATTTATCTTCTATTCTTTATAAGATTAACAATATTTTTTAAGCATTGACCAATTTTATGACTATTGCGTCTAGAAAATAATTACTTCCATACATTCTGAGCAGGGCGTTCTCTTTATTGAATTTTGAATATCTTAGATCCATTCTACGAAATACCATAAAGAAGCCAAGAAAGGGTAACTCTCAATGATGTAACGCCCACCTTTAACCTTGGCCCAGACGTGCGGTCTTCATGTATTGGTTCACTGACTAAGCTCTTTGCTTTTCGGTTGCGCTGTTTAAAAGATAACAAATAGGAGCTACAAAGACTGATAATTATCATTCGTGTTATCAAAATTTTAAATGATAAACGGTACATCATTGTAATTCAGAGCAATGAGAAGAGACCTTAGATGTAACTGCTTTCCATGTTCTCGGTAGACCAAAATGTAAGAATTGATATGGACCAGAAAAAATAATGCTGTAGCCTTAATCTATGACCATGTGCCACCAGCTGAAAAGTATTTCGTAAGAATTATTTTTTCTTTTCTTT
>JAWDGP010000364.1:7500-62500 GCA_033675545.1 Elysia crispata
AAATCAAAACAAAACAAAACAAAACAAAAAAAGAAAAAACAACAACAAAAAACAAATAAATCGCTAGAATAAAATATGAACCAAGTGAAAAGATATGTAACCGTAGCTAAATTTCCACGTTTTCTCAAGTGCTTAAATTTTCGTTCTCCACCTTTCTCTTTATTAATAGAATGGTTCACTAAACAATCAGATTAGACCCGGAAATACGCAGCTCACTCAAGTTAGTGACACTTACTCAACACTGGTGAGTTTATTTTAAAAGTTTCATCGCACAATATATAAATTAGTTTGAATTCGCCTTATTTCTTGTATCGAATTGAAACACACAGCGGTTCCTTATAATTTCTTTTGTGTATGATATCTTACTTTTCTGTAACATTTATGCAATACTAGGATGCCAATCTTTCTGGAATTACTTCTCTATAAAGCATTTTTACTTGATTTATCTAGACCCGCGATTTCACAGAATTGAGCTATCTGGTTAAAATTCGAAAACGTTTTCCAACATTGAATCTTTTAGGAGATGTGCGAATTATTATCTTATTATAAAATAATTCTTGCACTTGCACATTTAAAATTTATTATTATTTTTTACTCTGATGTGAGTACCTTCAATTAATGAAAGTTTTGTCAAGTACCTAGTTAAAACTTGAAAATTAAAATAAAAATCGAAAATTTAAACATAAAACGGGACAGAGCTTTGGTATAAACCATCAATCATATAATAAGAAATTGGGTAATAGTTACATATCCAACTTTCCTTACTGTGCTTTAATTTTCTTACTCCTTTCCCTTTTTTGTTAGAATGATTCTATTGCTAATCAAGAAAGATACAGAAATGGGACACTCATACACGTCAGTGACATCTATGCGACACCTGTGAGTTAATTTTAAATGCTTCTCTAGAGTTTCAAAGCCCATCCATGTCGGAACCGACTTTATTACCAGAAGCGATAGTACCTTGAACTATCTAACCACGTAATAGCTGCCGTGGGTTAGCTAGCACCCGGCTGAAGACCTTCGTGCAATGGGGTCCTATTTATTTTTTTTTCTTCATTCAGGACGTATGACATTATATATACCATTAATAGCATTTTTTGTCATTTTAATGATTAAGCAGAGTTCTAAAATATTAGGAGAAAGACATACTATGTTTGTGATGCACAAGATGTCTTCTACGACTTGTCAGATTTGCATATACACGTGTATCATACGAATTCAATTCTTGCCTATTGTTCAGGTTGAAAACAGAAATCATAACGCTGAACAAGAAAAATCTAACAGTGATTCGCAAGACGATCGGCTGCTTTTTGAAGACTACTCTCCCATTGTGAAAAAAATTATGTGAGTTTCAATCCCAGCTATTTAAAAATACTATATCTTTTAATATTCTTTATTGTTTAAGTTTTCGGTTTTCTTATCTTGTTTCTAACTAAAACAGTGCGTTTGAGTGAGAAAGGTTAAAAAAATGGAATCATTGGAAAATAGCAAATTGATGCATTTTTTTCTATTGAAATTTTCAAAATCGTTTAAATGATTTGAATATATTTATTATTTTTATGTTTCGCTATCAATAAAAATAAATATCTTTAAAAGCATCAATACAATTCAGATGTAGAAATGAGGCAGCCTATTTCTTTTACCGGAGTCGAGTTTGTTCTCTTTTACTGCTACGTTTATAAATTCATTAATCCAATGTTCACACAGGGATATCATTGTCTGTTGTCTCAGGAGTGTGCAATGGTCTAACTTTTGCTCCAGCGATCCATGTCCAGGATAATTACGAAGATAGAGGTGCAACCCAAAATGGTGAGCCAGTCGTAAAAGCTGAAAATATATCCCTATTTTAAACATATGACAACTTCTGCATAAAGCTGATTACAATATGATTTATTGCGATATAACCATCATATTAGAAGCTTCGCTTTCCAAACAAGTTAAATAAACCTAGATCTATAATAATCTGTGTTGAAGATAAACAATTCAGAGATCATCTATATTTTCATATCTCTCATCAAAAAGATCATTCGATTACAATATAAATATTCCAATATGTTCTCTACCTACAGGACTTGACTATGTTTTTGCTGAGTATTGTGGCATTTACCTGACTAGCACAACATACTTCTCCATCTACTGTTTGGTGAATAAAAATTATCCTAAGGTATACGCCTATATCATTAGAAACAATTATATGCGATATTTTTATTTAAATTAAAAAAAAATGATATCGTCTAAAACAGTTGAATTTCTCACCCGAACTTCAAAACTTTATAAAGCTTGGATTAAAAAAAAATTCCACTAATTATCGACCAATCCTTAGTAAAAATTAATAATTCTATAAATGACACAATTGTTTGGACTTGTATGTTCTTTTAGAACAGTTCAGAAAAATAAAAATTCAAGAAATGACATATGAAAGCAAATCCAAATAGAAAGCCAAAAACACCATACTTGGAGGATAACTTGGTTATTATAAAGGATCTACGATTTTTATCCCTACAAAAACTACACAGGATTTTGGCATAATGCTTTTCCGTTGAAGTAAAATCAGATGTCGAGGTTTTTTTTTTTTTTTTGCTGATTTCAGTTGTGGAGTAAGGGCAGAAAGCTCCCTTTCTCTAATCGAGGATGCTTAGCAACCACGTGGGGTCGGTGAATAAGCTATGATTTATTGGAAACCAGATCAAAAAACGTATTTCTTTAGCTAGAGCATGTGCCATTTTTTATTTTCGGTATCAATCTATTGTTGACATGCCCAGGCATAGAAAAAACGAAACGAAACAAAAACATAAAAAAAAAAAAGAAAGGGAAAAAAACAACAACAGCGAAAAACAACATAAAAAAAATAACAACAAACAAACAAAAACAAAACAAAACAAAATCTCTGAGTTCAATAAATTATACCGTACCCACGCTCTGATGTTAAGAAAATTAATTCAAGTCATTAACAAAGTACACAAAAATTTCAAAAGGGATAGCTATAATTGTGATTAGAATTAAAAACCTGATATATACATCATGCTCCATTAATTCTACCTACACTTTTTGATTATTCATTTCATTATGTTTTGTTCGTCAACCTCGAATATTTATTTCATTACTATTATGAATCAATCGTTACGATTGCAGGAGACGAGATGGCCAAATTTGGCTGTCTTGTATCGTTGCACGAAAGTAAGTCAACAATATCGAGGGATAGTGTCAATGTTTCGATTATTTTCGATGGCATTCGGAGCAAAAATCTCAATGAACTCTAATATCTTCAGGTTAACCCAAAGGCCATCCTTCCTGGTGTGACAGTGGGTATAATGTGGGGCATCGCGACTGCATGCTGGTTTGTCGCCAACTCTAAGCTGTCAGTGTCGATATCTTATCCCATTGTCAGCACAGGACCTTGTACAGTAGCCTCCCTCTTCTGGGGTGTGTGTGTCTTTAAGGAAATTCGAGTAAGTGAAGTTAAGTAAAAGACGTTGATGATTCATTTTTCATTGGCGAGAGCAAAGTACTATCTCATAATTAGCTAATACATTTTATTCTCAAAACGCACATTTTACTCAAATAATGTTTTTGTTTTTGATACATTTCATACATTAATTTTTGTCCATTTCTCGATTTTAGCATTTGGATATATCTTAATTTTACAAATTACACAAGAAATGCTTTTCTTTCAATGGAGATATTTGCTGCTGAATGCTGATTTACTGTGATTTCAAACTGACTAATATGTTTCACACTTTGATCATGAAGAAAATTATGGTTAAAACAGATGCATATCATGCTATGGTCACGTTAGAAGTCGAGAATATATTCCGAATAAATTTTCTATACTCAAAATGAAACAGACCAATCTCTTTCTCAGGGCGTGCGGAACATTGCAATTCTTGTCTCGGGCTTCATTGTGATGACCGCCGGTGCACTGCTGGCTGGAGTCTCAAGATGAGGAACCATTCACCATCTGATTACCTAATTGTTTTTCAGATTTATTTTCAACTGTATCATTCAACAAAAACGTTTGCCCTTATCTAATTAAGACAATTTATCGAGCATTTTTGCTTTGTATTATAATTTCTGTAATATTTGATACCCAATTACTATTTTTAGTGTTAAAATCGATTTATGTCTGAATGTTCTTACTATGTCCTGATATAATAAATATATTGTAATTTTTTTTTTGCAGTGTCTGAATATTTATTGGCCACCTCTGTCTTTCCGTACGAATAAGTTACATTAAAAATTTTTTTCCTCGTATCTTTTTTTGTAACAAATTTTGAATATTGAGATATAACGGAAAATTAAACCTAACAAAAAGCAACAAAACACGAAGTATGTGAGCAACTTCTTTTGTTGGCACCTGAAGTTACATTTACCTATTTTTGTGAAATGTAAAAAAAGTTTCCATATTTCGTCATGTATTTAGAGTTATATCTCAAAGGGTGTCTTAGAAGATTAAAAATAATCCGTTCCCGCAGCTTGCCGGAAGAGTTTCTAGATGTCATATTTTCAAAAAAAAACAAAAAAACAACAAAATTTGTGGATCGACGAAATAATAATTACATGACTTCAATTCTGGAAATTATCTAACTCTGTACTTTCCCTCTCTAACTAAAAACTAAAAATCCTTTTAAACACTCATTATTTCTTCATTTAAACGTATGTCTCGTGGACATTTGTAGCTGCTCGTTTAGTTATACCTAGATAATAATATGCGTTCAAAAGGATCTGTAAAAAAATTGGGATTCTGCAAATATTTATCAGGAAACTATTCCTTTACGCGAGCCCTTATGATTTGCATTTTGACTGTCAAAATTACCCACACAATAAATTATAAAGTAAGTGCCGGTACATCTATAAATAAACCAAAGCGATGTCTGTGGTTGCTTGAATACTAAGATCCGCGTCTCAGCATTTTAGTGTCACAAATCAGAGTTCTTAAGAAAAAGAAAATTAGTGTTAATAGTAATTTCTTCAATACAGCGGAAGTTTTTGGCGGGATTTTTTTTGAAAGCGTAGAAGTTTAAAATAACGACTGCTTTTGCTTAAACCTACAACTTGAAATGGACTGTTAGTGAATTTTAAAATTCAAAGATTGAAATAAAATTCTGCAAATAATAATAATAATAATAATAATAATAATAATAATAATAATAATAATAATAATAATAATAATAATAATAATAATAATAATAATAATAATAATAACTTTAGCTTGCATGCACGGTTGCAGTTAGATAAGCAAAAGTCGCCAACCTTATGTGTGTAATTCTGTGAAATTTATTCAGATCTACCTCATTAATTTGTACAAAAGCTCCTACAACCATTAAAAATTATTATTAGTGCTTTACGTATTATCTGTCTTCTTAAAATCATTTTCTTTAAACAAATATTAAAAAATCACACTTGGTTCTGTTGGCCTAAAGTTTAGATGGTAACAAGCTTTTCAGTTAATCCAAACAAAGAGATACCACTGAGTGTCATAACCTTAAAATCGATTGTCAGCTTATCTCACTTATAAACTTAAACGCACAAAAAGTTATTGTCAAGCATGTGTTATCTAACATCGAATGATACAAGACATTAAGGAGAGTCCTGGGTTGTATTAGATTACTTTTTGCAAAACTTAAAAATCATTTTCAAATCATCTGATTTTCACACTCAACAATTGCATTATCTATGCATTTAAGCTCATTTGGTAGCCTTTAAAAAATTATTGTTGAAAAGAACTGTTGAAATAATTATATTTTTGCGCGATACACTAAAGAATATGAGGGACAACTTCTGCCAAGTATCTCCTCTTAACATTTTCCCCATCCCATATAAAATTTTCGTCTTCCTCTCCTCCTTACTATGTTCGTTTCTCATTGCTTTCTCTATCACCTTATAACCAGTGACATCCTTTTTGTCCGCTCAACTTTCCTCTCGACATCTTTCACTTATTATTTGTTCAAGTTCCATAACTGTCCTACTCCCTGGACATCTACTCTATACACACCTATCCTTTACCCTTTCAGAATTTCTAAATCAGCTCATCTCCCATCCTTCCACCACCAAATAGCACTGAAAATAATTGTAAGGAAAAATGTGAGTTAACTGTTCATTCTGAGTTTCACCAACCACACAATAAGACCTAATACGAGTAAGATTACTACACGTATTATTTCAAAATTTGTATGAACTCATAAAATATATTCTAGTTATCTTGTGTAATAAAAATGCAAAAGAGGTACAAAGACAATCTATGAAACCGAGTAATATCATTAATATGACAGATGAGGGAACTTTCAACTGTTTTATTAAATATTAAAGCTAATGTGTATTACATCATTACCAATTTACAATCTGTGAGTAATAAAAATAAAATTTTTTATAACAATTTATACCAATAAGCTATCTGTAGCAACATAAACTTGAAATTCAAAACGACTGGACATTACTTAGATATATTTTGTAATATAAGCCCCCCCCCCCTCTTTCTCTCTATCTCTCCCTCTCTCTTTTTATCCATCTCCCTCTTTCTGTCTGTCTGTCTGTCTGTCTGTCTGTCTGTCTGTCTGTCTGTCTGTCTCTCTCTCTCTCTCTCTCTCTCTCTCTCTCTCTCTCTCTCTCTCTCTCTCTCTCTCTCTCTCTCTCTTTTGCGCTATACTATTTATTTTTTTATTTACCGTCACTTGGATCTAAAGATGCCTGTCTCAGACTCTATCGTTGTTTGAGTGCTTTCTTTATTTCTATATTAAATTATGTCTCTCAGTCAAATGTGCATCTTTCTAAGATCCGTTAGAGGCTAGTTTGTTCTTGATCGTTCTTAGCGATTCAACTTTTTAGTCTATTCAAGCCAGCATGTAGGCCCTAAGTCACAGTTTCTGAAGCACCTACTTTTTGTAGTTATGGATGACTCATTGGCTAAGTGCCTGGTCTTTTCTCGGCAAGGCGATGGATGTCGTATCGAGGTGCAGGTTCGATCCTTGTCCATTCCATATATCTTTATGTTTTTACGTCTTTCGTCTTATTTGTTGATCTCGAGCAAGATCTAGGTTTGTGGTTGGTTTTTCTTTACCATTTCCCTCTCTCTCTATTGTTATTATTATTATTATTATTATTATTATTATTATTATTATTATTATTATTATTATTATTATTATTATTATTATTATTATTATTATTATTATCATCATTATCATCATCATCATCATTATTTTTATTATCATTATTATTATTATTATTATTATTATTATTATTATTATTATTATTATTATTATTATTATTATTATTATTATTATTATTATTATTATTATTATTATTGTTTCTTTTAGTCTTTACTTTTTGACTTTCAATAAACAACGGAATTAACAAGCAAGCAAATAAAGCAAACAAAATATTTGGTAAAAGAGATAAGCAAACTGCAAGAACGAATCTTAAAATAACATTGAAAATTACAGAAAACAGTCATGAAAACAAGGAATGGTTTATCTAGATTGACTTCAAAGACGGACTTTTACATCGAAATTAGCTAGCTCTAGCGTTAGCTATCAAGATCTAGGTAAACTGACATGAGATTACTCTCAGAAAGGTCAGTTTGTAGATTAATTCAGGTAGATAGATTTGATCAAGATAATAAAAACATCAGTCCAAAAAACGACACCAACTATTTCCACCAATTGATAAAACGCTCAAAATAATTATTCGTTGGAAATCAAGAAAGGTTGAATAATCTTCAGTGACCAAATTGGTATACATCGGTTCTATGGTTTTCACCATGAACGCACCAAGACATTTCTTTTTCTTTTTCGCTCCATACTTTTCATTTGTTATTATGCTATACTTCTATGAGCAAATTTAAAATACCAGAACGACTTCTTGAGGACGCCCTAGTTGTACTGGTATCCAAGCGCCCTTTGACCTACGACCACATGATAAAATTATGGAGCTATATCATATAAACTGATAGATAATAGAGAGACAAAATGGGCGGGTGTGGGGAGACCAGGATGTTATATTAATAGAAGCAAATTACGAAATAAAATTTAATTCTCTAACATGTTCAAAAGAGCATCTATACGCGTACAGGTTGCTACTTTTGTGTCGGGAAAGCCGAATCTGTTGTCAGATTCAAAATCCGATGCTTCATAGACCTAAATGAACGTTTGACCAGCAAGAACAGCTCACTGCACCGGCGTCGGCTTGTCTGCCTTTAAAAAAAAAACAAAAAACGAATGTCCTCCCGCAAATCTACAGCGTAGCGCGGCACAGGCAACTTATTCTCAGGTTGTCCCAATCGATGAACAATCAGCTTTCGATCTCGATAAATTTCTGCAATACATCCATACACAAGGCAAGATATTGCCAAAATGCTCGCAAAGCAATAATTTACATCTATGGCCGGCTTACAAAGAATATTAGGCAATCAATTAATTCACAATATTAAGGCTGACGAATTCAAAAGGGAGGCCTAATGCCAATTTACATTGAACATTTTTTGGAGCAGCTTTGTTTTTCTTCAAGTTACATAATTTTCGGTTTTGAGCCATCTATTCTATAGGTTTTAATTGCCGTTTTCAATTATCTTCACAACCAAAAAACATCAACTTACTTGCACAAAAGCAGGTTTTTTTCCTCTGCTCCTTTTCTGTCTCTCTATCTCTGTCTCTGTCTGTCTCTCTGTCTCTGTCTGTCTCTGTCTCTGTCTCTCTCTCTCTCCGTCTCTGTCTCTCTCTCTCTGTCTCTCTGTCTGTTGTCTCTCTCTCTCTCTCTCTCTCTCTCTCTCTCTCTCTCTCTCTCTCTCTCTCTCTCTCAAGGTACTGAAAGTCACATTAAATTTTAGTATCAAGGTTGGTCACCTGGCAGTTTAGTTGAATATAGAAGATTTTTATTTTTTTCCCCGCGACCTGGAAAAAAAAAGTACGTTTCCTTGAACAAGGAAAATCACTCAAGGTAAGAGTGTGCCTTTATTGAACGCGTTTCAGTGGGTTGCCTGAACTTGTGAATTTGTTTACAAGATGGCGTCCCAGACCGAGACCGATCGGCGTCAGCCACCTGTATCTTTCACTCTTCCAATTTCATGCCAAGTTTGCCTCGGAAAGGTGAATAAATATTAAAACGAACAGGCACTATGATAACTATGATATATAAAAAAAAATTAAAGATTGAATGAATTTAGAAGTTTAAAGAGATCTAAATCTATCTAATTATAGCGTCATGGCTCTAGCTTGATCCCTGTGATTTTCACATCTTTGCGTCGAAGTTTCAATTTCTTCTAGGCCAGAGTTCCTATTGGTCCTTTTAGATTAGATCTAGTCCTCTTTTCAGCTTTCTAGAATGAGAATGAAAATCCTTAAAATGTGCAAACCTTTATAAGAATTACATGTGTAAGAATGCATACATACATATTATGTCGGTACCATTAGGTCTAGATCTAGATCTAGAACGAATTCAATTATTTTCAAGTGTTTCATAGAAAACAAGGTACTAAACCACGGCCAAAACAGAAATCACATATATAAATTGTTCTCCTCAGGTTAAGCAACCAGTTGTGTGTCCCAATTTACATGTTTTCTGTGAAAGATGCTTGGAGGTCTGGCTCAGAAGGAACAATCAGTGCCCATCATGTCGTGCTGTCTTAGGTCCAGATAATCCTGCTAAACATATCATTGGTAAAGTGTTCACATAAATTTATCGATTTCACTTGCATGTGAACATATTATCATAACTGCAAGAAGTGACAGGGACAAGAGAAGAGGATCTTAATTATTCAACATCCTCTAAGTTTCTCACAGTCTTTTACCTGGAAACAAGGGATTTAAGACAATTATGAATAAGTACCCATTGTTTTTACATGTTAGAAAAGATGATTGTGCATGCTTCAAAACGGACAGAAATTTGAAAAATTTAAATCATTAGATAAATTTACGAAGGCAGGCTGATAATTAAGTTCCGTTTAATCATAACTTTTTAATTTTTCACAGCATATACATAAACAATACGTCAAACGAAAGCTTAATATCTCAGCTACATACTTAGCACTCTATTTTTCGATGTAGTCACCGTCGCGATCAACACACCGCCTCCAACGTCTCACTAGTTGGCTCACGCCGTCAGCGAAGAATTCAGACGGCTGTCCACGGCACCATCTGCGAACATCTGCGATAACTTCCTCATCATTGTCATAGTGATGGCCCTTCAGGTACTTCTTGAGTTGGGGAAACAAATAGTCAGAGGGGGCAAGATCGGGGCTGTATGCAGGGTGAGGTAGGGTCGTAAGTTCCAGCTGCCTTAAGGCGTCCTGAGTTTGGCGACTGGTGTGCGGGCGCGCATTGTCGTGTTGCAGGATTGAGTCCTTATCACGCCGAATACGTCTGAGTCGGAGTTTGAGAGCTCGGAGTGTTGAAATATATCGCTCAGAGTTCACAGTTTGCCCTTGCTCCAGAAATTCCATGTGGACCACTCCCTCCATGTCCCAGAAAACGGTGAACAAGACCTTTCTTGCAGAGGCAACAACCTTGAACTTCCTTGGACTTGGAGAAGTTTTGTGCCTATACTCCATCGATTGGGCTTTACATTCTGGATCGTAGTGGTGGACCCAGGATTCGTCTCCAGTCACAATGCGTTGCAGAAATGCTTCTCCTTCTGCATTGTAACGCTCTAAGAGTTGAGTACACATGTCCTTTCTCTGCGCTTTCATCTCTACAGTGAGCTGTCTTGGGACCCAACGGGCAGAGACTTTTCGGTAACCCAGTACAGTTGTGGCGATATGGTGCACTCATTCTTTCGAAATGCCTACTTCATCTGCAATTTCCTTTTGTTTGACCCTTCGATTAGCTCTAATCATGCAGTCAACTTTCTCTCGATGAGCCGTGTCCGATGCGGAAAGGGGCCTACCCGAACGCTTTCGATCACGCAGAATTGTCTCTCTGGGGTCTTCCCCTTTAAAAATTCTCACCCATTTGCGAACTGCACAGTCTGAAATGCACATTTCACCATAAACTGTCTTCATTCTTGCATGAATGTTTGCAGCAGAACATCCCTCAGCTGCCAAAAACTCGATAACAGAGCGCTGTTTGATGAGGAGGTCATTGGAAGTCGCCATTGTCTCATAAACATGGCTACCACATCATGTGTTGCGCGTCACTGCATTATGAGCACGAATGACGTCACACAAACTTGTTGTTATAGTTAAGTCTAGAAAAATGGTTCGAGAGTATATGTATGAAATTTTAGGTCGATGTGATGAAAATTGACCTAGTTATTAGCAAACGGAACTTAATTATCAGCCTGCCCTCGTAGGATTAGATTTTTTTGTGCAATGTATCTGGACATTTAATAACTACTAGTTTCCAACTAAAACGTTACACATATCATTCATGGTCATGGAGGGTGAGCTTTTCTGTATTGAGCATTAAAATTGTTGTTTGTTTCACCCAAGCAGTGAGAGGTTCCCTCCCCTTATCCTATAACTAGATGAAACACTGAGCTAAGCAAATTTTAAATTCATTTTTACCTACATTCATTAGTTGGGCTTGTCAAGCTCATTCACCTTTTGCATATTGAATTGCTAAATCACAGATGGTGAAAGTAAAAAAGGCTGACAATGTATGGGAGAAGGGATATCAAATTGTAGTTCAATGAAATTTGGTGTTTTCCCTGCATATTTTTAGATAGATTTTGATGGATGAAATAATTTAGTCAAAATGTCTTAAATTCACCAATTTTTAGGGATTTGAATTCTTCTACACTTTAATATTTGAGTAGATAAATGAGATATTCATACTTTATACATCTTTTACTGTACACAACTCATCACTATTTTATGTTCTCAAAGTCAAACCATAAATGCTTAAAAAACATTATTTATGCATATTGAATTATGATATTGCGCTGAGAGCCAATTTTTCAGATAAAGCTGTTGAAATGATTTTTAAGACCCTTGTCTTCTGTATTGCATCATTTTTACTTCAAATTATAATCGGTGAAAGAAAACTTATTTCCATTCCCTATTCCTTAAAAAAAGAGGAAAAAAATTGAAAACAACAAAAATAAAAATTGCATTGTTGAGAAAAGAATCAATTTATTTCGGTCTATTGATATGTTCTTTCAAATACATATATATATTTTTTTTGTTGTTTTTTTTTTTTGTTACTAATTCCATCAACAGCCTCTGGTAACACAAGACTTAATTTTGATGATTTTCAGGTGGTCAGGCGGAGGAGGAACACCCAACGAGGCAGAGCTGTCCAGAGCTGAGGCGTGCCAGGTTTGATCTCCTGTACCTTGAATATGAAGATCAGATTGAGCAGCTAAAGAAGGAAAACTTGATTCTTCGAACTGAAAACAACATCCTGGTCTCCCAAGTTAAAGAAGGGGAAAAGACAAAAGAGAATGGAAAGACAGATGCAGCAGGTGGCTCTAGTGGTAACAAGTCTTCAAATCCAGATGGTCCAAGTCTGCTGATGTTGACCAGAAACCTTCAGGAAGCACAGAAGCTTTACTCAAATATTAAGAATGACATGGCTCGCATGAAACAGGTAGATAGTGTGGAGGTACATTCTTTCTGGATACTACTGCTGAAGATAGATGACAATCCCCATTTTCATAAAATTGATGAATTCAACTGAGACTTTGGATCAATAGGCTTAATGAAATACTTAATTTAGTATGTCGCATAGATTGCTTTGCTGTCTCTGTTTTTCATAAATAATTAATGCTAATATCTGAAAATAATAACCTTTGTTCAAGATTTCTGATTACATTTTTCTTACTTAGCTTTTATTTTATTTTCATATTCATGAAATATACATTTATGACTATTTTCTGATTTATTTATGAAAACAGTCTTTAAATGGAATGTAAAATGGTTTAATACTTTTTTTTGTGACATTGCAAAAGCTTTTCCCTAATTTTGGATTATTTCAGCCTCAGAATTTTATCAAACTTTCATTTTTTATTGGGAATGTATTGATGGAAACATGTTTCATATTTGATATTTCTACAATAAAAAAATTTCCATACTGCAAAACAGAAAAGATATTTCATTATACAAAAGAGTTCTTTTAGACTCAGAAAGCTGCTTTTATTAACCTAAATCAGGCATGGTCATTTTATGTGGCTTCAAACTAAAAAGAGCCTAAAGTTGAGGATACAGTGCAGTCTGTTTACATAAAATTTATTTGGGAAAGCAAATAATTATAGCTTGAATTAGCAGAAATTTGATTGAAGTTAAATAAAACTAGAAAAAATATGGACTTCTATACTTTAAGATTTGGTGTAAGTATTAGTGAGAATCTGATATTCTAAGTACATTTTTGCCTAGACTTTGTAAATTCATATATTCATATATATACATGTAGATACAATTTTATTTCCATTTTTTTCTCTCTTAATTTTGTAGGAAAATGGAAAAATGAAAGATGAGAATATGGCTTTGACAAGAGAAAATGAGAACCTGAGACTTGAGCTTACTCAGAGATCACCAAAAAAGTGAGTATAAATCTCTTATATAAGAGTTTTCATAAGTTATTAAAATCATATCTCTCTGTATGTGAAAATTTAGTAACGATAATTTTCTTCTTTTTTTGTCTCAGGTCTTTTCTATCTTTTCCTTATGTTGCAGTTACTAATTAACTGAAGCAAAGTTTACAAGACATTGGTATGGAAAAAGAAGTTCAGAAAGTATTTTGTTTTAAGATTTTCATGAAGAAACTGCCATCTTAGATAAATATTTTACTTGCATTTTTATGATATTGATGCAAAAATATGTGCAACAACGAAAGATCACATTGAGAGCAAGCCTTGCAATTTCAAGCACAAAAATAGAGTATTCACAAAATGTGATAAATTTTTTTTTGCAGTTAGTTTTGCCCAGTCCTAGAAAAGGTGGAGAGCAGGTCATGTTTGACAGTTGCTTCCTCTAAAGGCACTCTTTGAAATTTATCAGACACCGATAGAAATTAGAATTAGTTCCTAGAACCAGTTTGTGCAATCCTAGTCCAGGCAAGTAAAGCACAAACAAAGTGCAAGAAATAAGTTTAAATGTCTTAATCACTTATGATCAGAGGGCTTAAGAAAGTTGTCATGAATAACAATCTGCTATGTGTTTTTTAATATTCATGAAACTCCAAACAACCCTACTTTTGCTTGAAATTCTAAATCAAGACCAAGCGCAAGGAACCTAATAAAGTGGCCTTCAGTGCATCTGTCCCTCATCCTATTTTAAGCCACTTTGTTAATCCATCTAACTTCTTTTCACGCTGTTTTCCCTTGCTGCGATTTCCTTTGATCATTCCAGTTGACAGGTGTTCTAGTTTCTCCCTTCTCATCACATGGCCAGAAAGGGTTTCCTGGCATTTCAGTATACTTTTTATGACTATGAGTGATGTTGTTGCATATAACAATGTTTCGTTTGATTTCTTTGCACTCCATGAGATTTGTAGCATTCTCCATTGCAACCACATATCTGTTGCCTCCAGTTTCTTTTGTACCTGTTTTAGAATTGTCCAGGCCTGGCCTCCATACATCAGATTTGGTTCAATATAGCACTCCAGAGCTCTTCTTCTTGTGTGAATGTAATGTGTTCAGTAGTTAGTAGTAACAATTTCATTCTCTAGAATCTCTTTCATTCTCTAGAAACTCTTTTATGCTTGCGTTGTTCTTGATACAATTTCAATCTTGTTGCATCAATGGCTTGATCTTAAAGTACTAAGTATTTGAATTGATCCCTTGCTTGAGTTTACTCCCGTTGATAAAGATGTTGTTCTATAGACACTCATTGATTTGCCTGTCAGCCATTACTTCTATTCAATTTCAACTTTCTTTCTGATTTTTTCTTCAGCAATGTCCAATTTTGCAAGTCTTCTTTATTTTCTGCAATTAGTTCAGTGTCATCAGTGTATCTCAAGTTGCTTACGTTGTATCCTCCTACTTTAATTCCTGGGTATCTTTATATATTTCACTGCAGAGAGAGAAAAGGTCTTGGGGAAAGCACTCTTTTTTGTCCGACACCACACTTTTTTATTTTTAAATCAGCTGATTTTCCCATCAACTCACATTGCTGCTGCCTGTTCCCAGTACATGTTTTTTATCACTTGTAGATCTTTTCCGCCTTATTATATTTGTGAATTAAAATAAAAAAAATTTACCTATAAATTTGTATGAAATATTTTCATTTTAACTCTAGGTTTGGACGCTACACAGTTGCCACCTTAGAAACGAAAGTTTCAGAACAGGAGAAGCAAATACGTCAATTGACCAAGGCACTTGAAAGAAGTGATGCATACATAGAAGAGCTTCAGAAAAAAGTAGAAAGATCTGACAGTAATTCTGGAGACTCAGGAAGAGACACCTGTGCCACATCTACCACTTTTAGTCAAGGAAGGTCTCAACTTGCAGACTCCCAGGCTACTACTAATCTTAAAACTTTTAATTTTACCACTGGGGCGGGTGAAAAACAGAATCAAAGAAGGTCATTGGAATCATTCTCCTTCAGGGTCAATGAACCTCTACCTTCTGATAAGGCTCGGAGGTTGTTGTTTGGCAAAGTCTTTGTTGATGAGCCACCCAGCACAAAAACAGCAAAGCAGAAGGAAATTGAAAGATCGAAAAATTCTTGTGAAGAAAACCATGAATATGCTGTCACCAGCAGCAACCAAGAGCTGCTGAGAAAAACTAGGGAGAAAAGCCATCCTGTGCCAGACTCTATCCTTAAAACCCATACCTCAGCTAGTAAAAGGGAAGCATCTTATCGCAGTGAGAACATGGATATGAATGAGGAAGGAGAAACACCTAGGAGGGTGCATTTTGACATTTCTCCTCCTCGATCCAGAGCCACTGAAGAGTCCGCTTCTTTTGATTTAGAACTCCCTAGCCCTATGGATAGATCAACATCTATCCCAAGGGCTGATTTACCCTCAGACAGTAAACATGCTGGGCCAGCTACTATAGGCATGAAGGAAGAAAGTGAATGGGAAGACAGTGAGTTTGATATTAAAGTGAAGGATTTGCTCAGAAAAAATGCCCAAACCCTGAAAAGGAGTGGATCTTTGGAAACAGTATTTAGTCAAGGGATACATTCTGCAAAAAAATCCAACAAGGGACAGAAAGGAAAAATCAAAGAAATAGGGTCACCCGCGGGAAAAAGCTTGAAAGTAACAAATCCTGATGCGAATGACAGTAGTCGCCTCAGTGTGCCAGATATGGGCTCAGGCAATCCAATTAGTGATTTTTCTGGAACTGAAGATGCTGATACAGACATGAAGCCCAGTGAAGATTTAAATTTTTCTATGACTCCAGAGCTAAGTGATTGTCTCAAATTAATGGACAAAGCGGAGAGGAACATGGTATCTGGGGCTTCATCTGGCAGAGCTTTTGCCCTTCCATCCAACAATGTTCTTCCACCACGACCCAGCTCAGTGCCTCCCCACCTGGGTAAACCTCTAGTCTCATCAGCTGTAATGTCAAGCAGCAACCACCACTCTGCAGGCTTCTCAGCATCCACCACAGGAACTGGTACCAGTAAAGGGTGGGAGCAACAGTTTTATAGCAGCCTGAGGACAAATCCATACAAGCAGCCTTCAAATGGTGGATCTCATCTGTCACAGCAGGAATCATTCCCTCCCTTTAGCTCCTTTGGAAAATTTGAACCTTTAGATGATGAGTATGGAGGCGTTTCTTCAGGTGCCAGTCACTTCTCCTCACAACCAAACAGTATGAATCAAGATAGAAATAAAAGTCAATTCTCCATGCAATTTAACAGTATAAATCAAGATAGAAGTAAGAGTATGCACAACTATCTTGCAAGGCCACCATCACCAAGCTTCAACTTTTCAAGCTCACAGAAACACAGTTTCCAAGCATCTGACTCAAATCAGTTTAACTCTCGTACTTCATTTGCTACACCATCTCTCTTGCAAAGTGCTGGTAGCTCTAAGACATCATCAACACTTCCCAACAAATTCATCATTCCAGGAAGCTCATCCACTCTATCATCGAATGTGTCAGCAGCATCATCATCATCTTTGTTTTCTTCCTTGCCTACAACTTCATTCTCCTTCACACCCATGGTGTCACACTCTTCATCTACAACAACAGATGTTTTCAAGTTTTCTACATCAAGTAATTCTCACTTTCCGTCATCATTTGGAAGAATAGGTGAGTAGCGCACTTGATTTTGCTGTATATTATTTGCACAGCTATGTCTCAATTGTAAATTATGTTATCAGGGAACAAAAAATTTTATTAAAAATAATTCGTATTTCAAGGTTATGTTCAGTAGAAACAAATTTGCATAAAAACATCAAGTATAGCACTCAATGACTCGTTAATTGTTATCATCAAGTTTTGCCTTGGGTCTATTTGAAAGTACTAAATATTAACTGGAACAATATAACTTAATCTGGACAGTACAATTTTTTATATGGTCACAACAATTAAGGGCCTTATCACAGTTATTTCTAATAGTAATTGTTTTTTTCATTAAGATTTCAAAATACCAGGAAACGGCATAGTATACATTCCTTAAAGCATTGTGATAGTCTTTTAAATGAATGGAAAAGTTTTTAGATCTTAATTTACTGACTCTATAAATTTTACTGTTACATTACATTTATAATGCGTATGGGCAGTTCAAATTAAACTACTTTAGAACAGTATACAATACAGCTTGAATTACAGGATAATGCAACTTAGAGCTCTAAAAAGTTTTATTGATCCTATTCATAATGAGGGTGATTTATAGATTCCACTGTTGTAATAGCTACATGTATGAACCATTTCTAGACTAACCTATTTTTCTCTCTATGTATGACTGCAATGCTATATATGTTCTATAAATGTGTGTTTGCAGTGATACTATGATTTCATGCAAGATCTATTGTTTTCTATCTTTGAAAAGTTTCAACAGTGGTAGTTGTCATTTCTAAAATTTTAATACTGCATATAGCGAAATGCAAATAATTTTACCACAACTAAAATTCATGGATACTGTGATGCAACATGTCTTCGTGGAAGTATTTTTAGGTTCATTAAGTTACAAATGTACGCTTCTTGTAACAATTCTTTTTCCATTCCTTCTTTTACTTTGAAATGGTATCTTAACCAGATCTTTTTATCATATTTTTTCAGATCCTATATAGTTAATATTTAAACAAAAAAAGGTAAAATTAGTTTTAATTGATGACTCAGTCTATTTTTATTTCCTTCAGGTGGCAACTCTTAGGAGATGGCAATTCATTGCCTTGGACTTTTTGCACCCAAAATGTTTTCTCGTTTGCTGTGTGTGCTGTGCTCACCTTAACATAGACTTGGAAAAGGGTACCATCAGCAAAAACATTTATAAGATAAATTAGACTGAGCTGTCCTTTTGGAATTGCTTTAAAAGCATGTTGAACATTATTTCATGACCTAAAAAACAAACACAATTCAGTCACTACTGCATCTCATTTGAAGAGTGAATCCCTGTGATCAAGTGCCTTTTCCACCATAATAGTTAGTCCTTTATCTCTTCCTTATCCCCATCAGGCAAATCTTCTGCCTTTCTGCTAACTCCAACACGAGATCACACTACACCAATCCCTTACCTCCGTCCCTCAACAACTCCACCCTAGATTGGCCAGAGAGTGCCTCACCAGGCAGATACTCTCCTCACAACTTGCTTGGTGACCATACAACAACTACCTTTGACATCTCAAACTCGAGTGACCCTCCAGAGTCAAGTCACTTCAGAATTGGTACCTCTACCAACAATTTGAGCTTCCAGAGTTCAGAGAACAACCAGCATCAACACCAGCAGCCACGATGGCGACAAAGTCGAACATCCACTGATAACGGCTTTCACACTGCTATGGAACCCCCAGCTAGTGGTTATCCAGGAGACTTATCCCATGAGACGTCTTCCACCTCAGAAATAGATATATTCTCATCACCACGCCTGAGAAGATTCTCTTACCCACTTGTTTCTGAAAGCACATGGAATGGTGATGATGGCGACAATTCTGGTATTGATGATATATTGGGCTGACCATAACTGCATAAAACTTACTAGATATCTTAATGAAAATTGTGAATGTTTCACTCATATGTCACAGAAAAAGTTTGATTTATTTATGATGAGAAACATTTTAGTCATAGTTACATTTTAAGCTGCCTATACTGTGGTCAGTGATCTCTGCTTTAGAATTCTCTGCCTCAGAGCCCATTCTGACTATGAACTCACTATTGTTGGGAAATGTAATTTCCTTTTCTTTATTTTACATCTCTAACAACACATCCTTGGTATTCAAATCTGTCTTGAAACCCGCTTGTAAAAGAGGAGAGTTCAAAATAATTTTTATCTCTTAAAATTCTCTCAGTTTATCTAATAAATTGAGTGCCTCTATCCTTATTCTGTACTAGTAGGGGTGTTTTGAGTGACAAAGAACTGACCTACTGGTGTGTGTGTATGTGTGTGGAGGGTGGGGGTGGGGCAAGACGTGTGGTGAATCCAATGGGTCATTTCTTGTTGCCACCATCGTAGGTGGAGTAAAGATGCATTTAAGTCTAGAACACAGGTAGGGAAATTCAAAAGTTTAATAAGTATTGATTGTTTGTGGGGATCTAGTCCCCATTCCTTTTATTTATGTACTAAAGCAGAGGCAGGCATGTATGATATTATATTCTGAATTTATGAAAGTTTCAGTATTAAATCAATGTAAAAAGGCTAGAGATGACTATCTTAGTGATCACTTGATTGTTATGTTTCGCTTGATCTATGTATTTCAGTCACTTTGCAATTTATTTTCACCTGCTGAAGGTTAGTAAAAAAAGGAAACCTCAGTCTTCAGAATGTTGAGTGTCAACCTTTTTTTCTTTTTGAAACTTGTCCATAAACTTGTTTTTCTTTTCTCCAAAATGCTGGATTCTCAGGCAAAGACTACTATACTATCATGTTCCATGAAATTGAGATTATATCTGTAAATGGAAATGTTAATATATATGTGTATATATATGAAAGATTATCAAATGCTGCATAAATTACTAAAAGCAAATGGGCTATCAAAAGGAATGTCATTCTGGGATGCTATTTATGTGTAGTGCTACATTTTCTTGTAAGACGTACCAAGAACTATATCTTAAGTTCCAAGATTTATCCTTTTCATTGCCATGATGAAACCAGAATCATAAGTCTATGAAAAGAAACATTCATAGTAAAATTTTTGAATTAAGGCGTGGTTAAAGCCTAGTTCAAAATAGATACCCGGTATGACCTTCTGAAAAAGGATTTCTGCCACAGATCAGGCAATGGAAGGCCCACATGTTTGTCATTTAGTATTGCATCTTTAACATATTTAAAAGAAATGAAAAAAAAATGATCTTAGCAAGGCTTAGTGTAAGTAGATTACCTTTTTCTTTTTGTTTTTTTGGCTTGACCAAATGGGCATGTCAATAAAGCCAAACAATTGATGTATATTTTTTTTCAGCATAGTTATTATTTAATGATTTATGCTGATTACCAATACCATTGATGCTGTGTGAGATAATAGTATAAATGTGTGTATTTAAATTTGTCCTGGCAAATTGGTTTGTTAGAAACTTCCTCATTTTTTTTTTTTAATTCGTGATGTGAGCATTTGAATTATGGGAGCTCAATTTACCAGGCTTCCCATAAGTACACACTGTACCACTTTTAGGCATTTGCATGATCCTACTTTACCATTTCATCTGCTTTCCAATTCTTTGGAAAAAAAGCAATGAGCACATAGTCCCTGTATAGCTTTACTCTTGGGTCCATCAAACAACCTTTTTGAAACTATTTAGCTAGTTCATGCATGATTATTAGATACTATTTGAATAAATGAAATAAATATATTAGAAAAAAATTTTGATTTGTATTTCTTTGTTTGAATTTGTCGTCTGCCATCAGTCGACAAGTATGATGGCTGTGGCTTTGTATCTTTTAACCTAAACACTGGTTTTATACATAACTTTGGTTCTAAAAAAAATTAGCAAATCGTAAAAAAGTTGGAAAATATGTTTTGTGCTACCGTTGTGCTTCTTTCTCCTGTTGTATCCTCCTTATATTTTGTTGTTGTATGAAAATCTTCCAATGACTTGCCAGAAATTTTCAATTTTTGATAAAATTGGAGATAGTTTTTGATACCTTTAAAACTATATTTTACATTGTATGATGCTGGGGGTAAAAAACCTTTTTTGTGTTTATTGATGGTGGGAACAGGTGATGAATTTGGCCTGAGGGAGGGGTATTTTTATGGAAAATGATAACATAAAACAAAACCTAAAAATCTTCTCATGAACATTACTGGTTTATGTGTTTGTTTCTCAGTTGAGACCTAAAAGATCGAAAGGAGAAACAACATGGTTATTTTTTTTTTCAATTCAAAAACAGTATGTGCCTAATGGTTCTTTTCAAAGAATTTATTTTTCTTTCTAAATACTCTTTATAAAGACATCCAAATATAAAAATGCCACTGCCTTGAGATCTATTAGTAAAAATATTTATATTAGCCAACATATTTGACACCTTTGAGTGTTACGCAATCTCAACTAATATTTTCAAGAGTTAATGTAGTTTGTCATCTTATTGCAGTTATATTTCAAACTGTGTTAGTAAATACAAAAAAAAGCAAATTGATATGAAATGAAAATGAAATATGATGATGTAAGCCACACCATGTTCTTGAAATTTCAGGGTCACATAAATTGAATTGATTTGATATCATTTTATCAAATAGGGCAATGAATTTTTAAAATTATGTTAAAATTCAATAGAGCTCCTATAAAATGGGATCTGTCACAATTTACTTTGGTATCTCTTCAGAATTGCTACTGGCATGTTTGTCATCAATTTTCGCTATTCAAAATATTTTTTAATCATTTCCCAATTTTTCAATAGTGTTGTTTTATAGTATCATGATATTCATCCTTGGCAACATGCTAGCACCTGAAGCTTTCTGTAATCTAATAAGGAAAGCAAACTTAATGTGGCTGCTACAATATAAAGAAAAATGGCAGATTTGGTAATTAACAATTTGAAATGATGACAAACTTTTTTCAGCTCCAAATCTATGAAACTATTTAAATGAGAGTCTTATTCTTCCAGCTTTTTCTTTACTGATAGCATCTTTTATCATGCACATTCTTCAGTCACGCTGGAAAAAAGCATGTTATGTCTTTCACTGTCTCTAAAAGCATTACAGATCAAATCAGAGAAAATAGAAGTATTGATACCTATTTTACTTGCACTCCTTTTTGTATAACCCTATGTAATATTAATTTAACACTTAGACATGTGTAAGCAAAACTTACAGGATTGTACTCAACCATCTGCACAAAACAGCAAAGTTTTGAATTCACACTACTGTTTAGAGTGATTTTAACGTTTTATGGTTTTTCAGCTGTTAGCAACTACAAAATCTTATTGTGAAATTATTCTAATTTTAAAATGATTAGGCTTATCTGGTTACCTTTCTGAAGGTAATCTATCATTTTGGAAAATTTATTGGGTGGGGGGGGGGGGGGGGTGTTCAGCGTCATACTAATTTCAATTTTTTGTATTGTATGAGATTCTTTATGTTTTATCAACTTTAAATTTTATTTTATTTCAAACTTTCAGCATGCAGTTTCAAATTCCATTGATATTATCCTCTTACTTGAGAAGGTGTTTTGTTGCTTCAACAAAATGTACATGTATGTTATGATAGAGCACATTTTCCAAGTTCAGGTTAACAATCCTTCAGTAAGTGGGCTTGAAAAGAGAGAGACATAATGTTATCCTCTTTAACTTTATTTTTCTAAATGTTTTCACAATTTTTTTGAAGATGAACTAATGTAATCTCCAATTGCCAGTTCATGAAGATCATTAATTGATTTCATTTTCATTTTGTTCATCTGTATTTATCATGGCAGGCTCCTATTTTAATGCATTTATTAAATTTGTTAATAAAAGTCAAAAGATATTTATAGATAATGTTTTTTCAGTTTATTTTTTTTTTGGTTACTTTTGATTACCTTGTACTACTATCAAAAAGTAAAGTTTTGATTTTTTTTTAGCCCCCTGTCTCTGAAATTGTTAGTTCTAATTTGTCTTTCCTTTATTACATGAACATTAGATTGAGGTCTACATTGTATTTCCACCATATAGGATACTTAGTGAAGTTTCGGGTTATAAATCTTATCATAGAATTTTGTGATCCTGAGGCTATTTTCAAAAATAATATTGGAAGTTTTTAACCCTTAAAATTTTTCATTTACGAGGTCACTTTGCAGCTACACCAGAAAAAATCCCCAATGCAGCTAGATATTATTTGGGCCAAAGAGTGACTCCTCTCTTAAGGCACGTTTCCATGTATACTTAATGCGTAGTAGTGGTAGTACGCAATGTGATTTACCTAATAGGTAGTGTGTATTACCCGTTTCTATGTGTGCGTGTATATTAATGTTCGCAATGCGTCAGTTTGTTCTTTTTCCCCTTAAATCTCCGTTTGGTTATGGCTCCTTGCTTGTTCAAAACGCGGAAACAGGAAGATGAGAATGAAGGCATCGCAATTGTTATGTACATGTATTACCATCTGAGATTGAGGAAAAGTGAACATAGATGGTGGGTACATCAAATATTGCAACAAAGGAAAAGGTTTGGTGTGTATCATGATCTTGAAAAAAGAACTAGAACTGGACTCAGAACTGTTCTATCAGTGTTTTATTCTATATCTCACCCCCATCCACCCCCCTTTGCAAAATTCTGCCTATCATACATAATTTTATGATCGTTGTATGTTCCTAAAATTGATGATGCTGTGAATATTCAAGATGTGGTTCATGCCATGAATTTTTCTGTCCTTCTAAACAACAATTAATACAAAAAATTGCAACACCATCACGTGTAATTTTTGGAAATTGCCCGGGCATTTCTAGCTTCCGGTGTCCATGTAGCTGCGTGATGCGTATTCCAACGATGGCTCTATCGTTCAAATACGCATCCTGCATTGCGGATACGTGGATATCCTTTAGTTGAATTTCCATATAAACACTGTTTATGCGTTGCGCACTACGCATTACGTACACATGTGGAAACAGAGCTTTACAGGTGTTCTTACCTTGGTATTAGACACTGGTGGCTTTGCTGCTGTTTCAATGTCGATTGCATCCTCATTGTGGTACTGGTATAGTGTTAAAAAAAAATACCAATAAGTTTAGAGATAAAATTCATGAGGCTTTTCTAAAACTGAACGGACCTGGCAATAAATAAAGGTGAATGACGATTCTGTTTTCATAATTTATAGAGATGATTGATACTTTCATAAGAGACAGTAATGGTACTGTGTAAAAAAGTGTCCCTGAAACAGCATCAGCATATCGTCGGAGAATAAGAATAACACCATAAAATAGACTGGCAGTCGAGAGAGAACAACACCACCAGCTAAAGCTTTCCTTGCAACGGCAGCATTTTCTAAGGAAGGAGTGACACTGACAGACAGAGACAACGAAAAGGAAGGCAGTGGCACGTTCTTTTGGTATTCACTGGATTTATAAGCACTTTAAAATGCAATACAGGGTGTATTGCCAGCGGTGATCATGCCCTCAGCAAAGTGCCTAACGATTTCACTATTTCTGGTGCCACTTGTTTTGGATACTTTTGTGTATTTTGGGCTCTGTATGTTATGGAGGTCTCTCTGCATTACCAATTTTACCATACGTGTATACAATATAATCAGATGCTACAAGATTGCTTCACAAAGACTCTCAGTAAAGAAAGCGTGACCATGCATCAGAGAAACGAGTCCATGTTAGTGGAAAAAAAACTGGCGTCCACCGAGAGCTTTAAGCATAGGATTCAAGAGTGGATCTACCGCGTTGAGATCTTTCTTGAGCATTCACCCTGACATTGTCTCGACCTCCGAAGAAATGAGATACACAGTACTTCACTGACCATTACAATCGAGTCTCGGAGTGGTAAAGAAGTTAGATGCCATTTTTGCCATCCACCAGGCAGATAACGACAAATGTTAAGTAATCACATTAATCAGGATCTTTATTTGAACGGACACATTTTTGCACAGAGAGGAGAGAGAGAGAGAGAGAGAGAGAGAGAGAGAGAGAGAGAGAGAGAGAGAGAGAGAGAGAGAGAGAGAGAGAGAGAGAGAGAGAGAGAGAGAGAGAGAGAGAGAGAGAGAGAGAGAGAGAGAGAGAGAGAGAGAGAGAGAGAGAGAGAGAGAGAGAGAGAGAGAGAGAGAGAGAGAGAGAGAGAGAGAGAGAGAGAGAGAGAGAGAGAGAGAGAGAGAGAGAGAGAGAGAGAGAGAGAGAGAGATATGTTGCTTTTACGCTAGATCTTTAGTAGTGTGTATGTGTGTTATTGTATTTTTTAATATATAATAATGCTCTCAGACATGCACTTGTGTTCGTCTCAGTTCAAAAGGCTAATCTAAATCAGCTGCTTTTGAATCGAACTCTTGGCTAGTTTAGCTACTCTCTTAGAGGAGATTGCATTGTATCATTTCATTGCTCATTGAGGTACGGATTGCTCTATCTAGGACCCGCAAAGTAGTAAAGGTGTGATATACGAGAGACGCACTTCTCTTTGTAATTTTTTAATAGTTGGTCATAAGAACTATATCTGATGCTCTATCTAGGACTCACAAAGTAGTAAAGGTGTGATATACTGTTAACAAGAGACGCACTTCTCTTTGTAATTTTTTAATAGTTGGTCATAAGAACTATATCTGATGCTCTATATAGGACTCACAAAGTAGTAAAGGTATAATATACTGTTAACAAGAGACGCACTTCTCTTTGTAATTTTTTAATAGTTGGTCATAATAACTAGATCTGACTAAAAGAAATTGTTTCCAAGTCAAGTGGTTCTGTTATTTTCTGGTTGTGTCCACTTTGATAGCCCATTGTAGAGGGCGTTGCGTTTCTGGCTTGCCCCGAAAACTGCTTTTTCTGCTGTAAAATAATGCAGAAAAATCTGGTTGTTTTCACATTTGATTTTGTGTGTTATTTACTGTGCTGCAATCTTTTAAACTTTGGCAGCATCCCACCGCATCGCATCTCTTCATTTGATTTTGTGTGTTATTTACTGTGATGCAATCTTTTAAACTTTGGCAGCAACCCACCGCATCGCATCTCTTCATTTGATTTTGTGTGTTATTTACTGTGCTGCAATCTTTTAAACTTTGGCAGCAACCCACCGCATCGCATCTCTTCATTTGATTTTGTGTGTTATTTACTGTGCTGCAATCTTTTAAACTTTGGCAGCAACCCACCGCATCGCATCTCTTCATTTGATTTTGTGTGTTATTTACTGTGATGCAATCTTTTAAACTTTGGCAGCAACCCACCGCATCGCATCTCTTCATTTGATTTTGTGTGTTATTTACTGTGCTGCAATCTTTTAAACTTTGGCAGCAACCCACCGCATCGCATCTCTTCGCATTCCTTTTTCCGCTCGTTGTAACCAGTAACGGTTTCTGACCATTTAGTCATTCCAGGCCCTGTTGAGAGAAATCCTCACCTCTCCAACGTTGGAGACACAGAGACTGCTGGTCTTAGGCCTACTCAGTCAAATGGTTTCTAGAGAGTAATTATTGATAGTTAGGTAAACAAAATGGACTACTCGAAGAAGCCTAAGTGGATGAAGCAGTCAGGGCAGGTACTTTAGCCACGGATGAATTAAGATAATTATTGAAAAACATAGCTCTAGTATTCCTTCATCAAGAACTATTTCGCTTTAAATACCACAAATAAGAGAATATCAAATAACTGATGCATATGTCAAAACAACAATTAGTTAAGACTACTCGTGCCTTAAATGCCCAGAATGCATCGCATAAACTTATATTTTATAGTGATATAATTTAATAGTGATAATACGATGAAACATGTTGCATTTTGTCTTTTACAGTCCTCTTTAAATGAAAAGCAACAATGGAAAGCATTGCAAAGAATAACGAAGTCAATCGTTTGTAAACTAATTTGTTTCGTTTATTAAAGTTTTGTCAAATGCATTTAGTATTTTTTCCAGACTTGAAATCAATTTTAAATGAAATCATTAATGCACAAAAATGTAAGGTGGCATGTCATTTTCAGGCTCAATGACTAGTTTGGACAAATTGTGATTCCATATATTTTGAAAGCCCAACCATTGAATTAAACAGTGATATTTTTAGAATAGATTAGTATTTGGCTGACATATGTTCCAACACTTAACACAAAGCTGGAAAATGAGAAACGGAGAAGAACGTGTTTTAAGTTAAGGAAAGTTTGCAGTTATATTCACAAAAAACACCATAAAGCATATTTCAAGTTTCTTTTGGGCTTTGATGCTTTTTGACAAGATAGAAAAATAGTTGATAGTTTATCAGAAGCTAAAAAGTGGGAAACCTTGAAAAACTGATTTTTTATGTTTGAAGCCCATTCGCTCAAAACCGTAATTTCCGACATGAGCCTGGAAATCTCAGGCCACCTCACAAATAGCTGGAGTATTAAAATGTCACACATTAAACACAGAAGTAAACGGACTTGTTAACGTGTAATTTAAATCCAGTGGGTAAAAAATACATGGATAAACATTGGCATGGCATGATTAAGGAAAAGAAAAAAAAAGTAGCAAAAACAATGAGTTCACACTTAATTAAACGGTTAGTGCATAAGTCATAATATCGGCATCCCTAGGATTAAAATTATGCTCAAACTGATATCTCTTTCTCTATGTATATAATGTAAGTGTTGTATTTTAAAAAAATCTGTTATATTTCTGACATTCATAATAATTCCCTTTCATAATTTGATTTGATAGCATTCTTTTGGTATCATTTCCAATACAAGAAAAGGGAAAAACGGCATGGAGGAAAGACAAATTAAAGTATACTAACCCACACCATAATTAGTCAATATGATAATTATATTATCTCATCAATACTGAAGCAGCCTCGGAATTATTTTTGCCGGTTTAATGTCCAGTGTACAGTTGAATCGGTTACTGTGCTAAGAACTACAAGTAGATTTACTCTTACCAACCCCATCCTACATACGGCTTCCATCCTTATTTTCTAAAATTGAAAGAATACAAAACAATGGAATCTACTTAAAGTCAACTCACTTAAGAGGAATTCTTGCTAAATATCAACCCTTAAAGTTTTTTTTCTTGTATTGCTGAAAGTCGAAGATGAAAACAAGAGGCTTCAGGCACACAGATTGTTTCTATTATTCTCAAAGATGTAAACGTTTCTTTCCTTCACAACAATATGTAAAATTAAATGCATGTTTATGAGAAAAAATCCATTCTAAAGATAAGTTTCCCTATGTGGATAACAATAACCTTTTCACATAAATTACGAATAAAATTTTGTTCGTACTGTACATAATACTTGAACAATAAAAATAAAATAAAAGTACAAATTTTCAACTGCATGAAATAAGAGACATCAAAGGCATGATTTTTTATACAAAAAATTATACTTTCCTCAAAGAACTAAAGAAGATTGAAATTTTCTAAAAAAAAAACAACCCAAAAACAACAACAACAACAACAACAACAACAACAACAACAACAACAACAACAACAACAACAACAACAACAGCAACAAACCCATCCAATATATAGTTAACAGATTAAAAAAAGACTTCCTTAGCTCTAACAATACAGAGTAAAATATTTTGATATTCACATGGACATTTAACTTCATTAAAAAAAAAAAATTCTAGACAAGTGCAATATCACGAAAATTGCATAAATTTTGCAGAAACCAGGTATGATGCTGGTATGTAGATGCAAGGATCATAAATACACAACCTTTTCGTCAATGCGTAGAAATTAAAGGCCTGTAATAAAATGAAATAAACCTGAGTGTGGAGATCAGCATCATCATGATTAAAAAAAAAAAAAAAAAAAAAAGAAGAAGGGCACTCTTATGTGTATCTCACAATCTCGGAGAGGTTTTACAACTGTAATCCAATCAATTCACACACAATCAATTAACACTGATAAAAGCAACCCATTTAGATGTAAAAATTAAAAAAAAAAATTATGATTGCAATGTAATATAATACTACAGTTTTACTTGCATCAATAGCTAATATGCGAACCCTACTTGAGGAATAGTTCTCGGTTTGTTCCCTTTTCTTGACGTTTCCCATCAGGTTAAAGCTTAAACGCATTATTATATGCCACGCATGTATTTGTGAATATGTTATCGTATCCGGCTATGAACGCTCCGTTCAATTTTTTTTCTGACTAAACTTAAAGCACACTACTAATACAACCTTAGAAACTAACATTGTAGCATAGAGGCTAAAGAAAATTACATTTACATGAAATAAAAGCTTGAAAAACACCCAAATAACACAAATCGCAATGTGTAACTAAAGGGTGAATAGAAATAATATTGAAGAAACCGACGTTGAAACTAAGTATTCTTCTTAGTTTTGACAGCCTCGTCTATTGACAGGTCGTTTATCTTATTTATTATTCTCTCACATTTTGGGTTTTCAAGATGCGTCGATCTTAGCAATAGAAATACTTTCCCCTCTTTTGCACATTTTGTACATGCTTGTTTCGTTCTCTCCACGCCCCCTCTCTCTTTCTCTCTTATTGTCATACCCATTTCATATATATTTTTGTTCTTTCTTATTTCATAATGCTGACAGATATGTATTCTGGGTGATTGGTTTGATCAGGAATAAAATGCCAAATCTAAACTTAATTTAATCAGTTAAAATCCATACACAGTTATACACGCTGCAAAAACAATTATCCAGTATTTTTTACTTCTTTATTTCATAAAGAATGAGATTCATTGACGAATGTTCTTTGAGTCATCCACTTAAGCATAAAAAGTACCCAAAAACGTGGAGTCTTTGGCCACCAATAAGTTTGAGCAGGATAAAATACACACTTCCTTACAAAACTATTGATGATATTTTTGGCGGAACCTAAGATGAAATGTGTAAATAATTACTTATCAAACAAGGCAAATTACCGCTTTCCTCTACAATGGTGTATTCGACGAAAAACATCTTTTATACAAGAAGTGATACTGACAGTGAAGTAGAGGGCACTTCTCTTATTCGCGGTTATTTATTAAAAAAAAATCCCCAACAAAAATCATAACAAAACAAACAAAAACAAAACAAAAACAAAAACAGAAAGGGGCTTGTAGGCAGTTGCACTCACACTTAAGTTAATAAGTTTTCAATCAGACACTCTTAAGATTGTCTATATCTAGGGTTTCACAGATCAGCAGAATCAGTTGCGATTGAACAGTATAATTTGAAACCAAAACCCATAATATGCCTCAGGACCGTATTAAGTATTTTTTAAGCCTCATGTATGCCATTAATTGATACGTGTGAATTAGAAACTCTTGCATATTTTAAATCACACTTTACACTCTTTAAACATATTATGAAATCCAACATTATTTGAAGATGTTATGGTACCAAAGTATTTTTCCTACTATTTTCTTTTTTAACTTGTATGCAGCCCCTCTTGTATAATTTGACACATCTTTTGATTGTTTGAAATGCGTACTAAGTCCAAGGTGATGCTATTTATAATATAAATCTGCACATCATATCCATAGATGAATAGACAATATTAATTAGGGCAGATATCAGCTGTTGGGGGCAAAGTCCGCGCCCTCCAGTACCTCAGCAATGATCTTGACAAATTAGCGGAGCCATGAAAGAGTTGTCACCGTATTTTTGTTTATCCCCTCATCACAGTTGCTCGGCGTCCACTCCGTCATCATCTGTGTTGACCTTTTTGGGCAACATCTATATAATTGTGAAATAAAAATGGAAGGAAATTAGAGAGAGAGAGATAAAGTAATATATATATATATATATATATATATATATATATATATATATATATATAGAGAGAGAGAGAGAGAGAGAGAGAGACAGACAGACAGACAGACAGATAGATATATAGAAAAAGAGGGAGAGAGGAGAGATGGTGATAGTGAGATAGAGAAAGAAAACGATGGAATGAATGCACACAAAGGATGAGAGAGAAAGAGAAATAACTAAGGTGGCGTCAGACAGCACAGCCCGAAGTGCTTCTAACTGATTAAAAAAATGGTTTAAGTTCGATGTTTGGAATTTCCTCGGCTTGACTGAATTCTGTTGTCTCGGTATAAAAGTCTTCTGGAAATTTAGTCACGTCGAACTACTTTAGGAACTGCAAGACAAAAATATCGAGGGCATTTTGATATCAGCTCTGCAAATTGAGGAACATATGGGCCATATGTATCTTTCTGATCAGGTATGCCTTTCCGCAGATAAAAGGTTATTCGTGATATCCAGAATAAGAAAGATTGCCTTAATACAGGCTGGGTGGTATTTGAGACAATTCTGTTGATTATTAAAGATCAATTACTGCGGTGTCAGGTGGATAAGACATTATGAATTTTTCTTAAAGAAAAATCCCCTCCGTACACCTGTACCATCTCTCATAAATAGAGTTCATTCTAATAATGTTGCTATCTGTCACCCAAAATTAAACGCCACAAAGTCATTAAAACTCATCAGTGACTTTATAAAACCAGACTAGATCTAGACCAGTACCGTCTAACACGATAGATAGGTGGCACTGATCTAACGCTACTTACTGCGCCCAAGAAAGACTTCTGCGTGACCATCTCTGGAATCCTGAACACGTTAGGGAACCAGTACTTGGCCAGACACACAAGGCTCGCCAACACAATACCACCGACCACGATGAAGAAGACGCCGGCAACGTTCTCAATCTGCAGCGATGACGTCTCGTCCGCGCCTCCGCTCAGGTCAGGACAGTTACTTATGTCCCACCACCTAGTGGACAAGGGGAATAACAGCTTGAGGCCGGACAACTTTATAGTCCTGAAATCTTTGGATTGCTTAAGACAAGATGCTTGTAAAAGCGCATCGGAAGTCAACTGAATGATTAATGAATGGAAACAACTAATTAATTCGCAACTCCTTAGTCTTTGGTTTTATTTAGAAGTCATACATATAGAAAAATCAATATTCAAGTAAAACTAAATTTGTGACCATTATCGAATAATTTTTTTCTGTTTAAAACGCTGATAAAAATGTTGGCCTAAAGCATTATGAACTAAAGAATCGCTGGCGGTTTGAGACCTGGAGTTAGCTTTTCCTGAAATCTTTCAATAACGGATGGTGACTGCATTATTTTCATTGTCTAATCACAAACCGCAAAGAATACAAAACTGCCTGATTTGAGATCTACATATCAAGGACTCCACATAATATTATATCACAATAGTCTTGCTAACATACCATATAAAATTTTTCTCTCTTGAACACCATGCAGAAAAAACTACCATGTTAGACGATTAAAAACATTAAATTTTTGGTGAACATGTTTTGATCCTTTTCTAAAAAGAGAAATAATTCTTCTCCTGTAGTATTGGAAATTTTTATTTTTTGGTCTTGACAGGAAATGACGTCTTGCCCAAATTATTTCCCTTGAAATATAAGAAGATAAGAGAAGGTTTCAATCGGTGATTCTGATTTCGCCGTTCTATATCACTTTCAATATGAACGACATTGAAGCTTTGCCATCTTAAATTCCACAGAGATAGCTATTAATAGTATCAAGTGAAACTCTCGAAACAAATAGGCAGCACTTTTACTAGCATACAGTTAACTTTCTTTGATTTCCAACTTTTTAATTGACGCCTAAAAATAGTTCTTCAATACAGTTGTTGCTATGAGGCATCGGTAAATAATTATACTGAAGCGTTTTTTTTCTCCCGGAATGAAAGAGAAATCTGAAGGTGAAAGTTAGTGAAGTTACCTATTAAGTTATTTCTATATTACCTGTTTACCGGTTAACTAACTATCAGCAATCATTTAAAGTTATACTAATTACAATTGTTTCTAATTCTTATTTCATGGAAAAGTAGCCGTCTGTCACCATAAATTGTCATATTGACTTCTAACAAGATCTCTTAGGTATCATACTTCTTAGAGATTGCGATTTTTCAACAACTCTGATCAACACATTTCATTCTGTATTATACCAATGTTCCCATATCTGCAACGAAGTCTCCGTTTTACGTTCCCAATTATAGCATTTTTATATATTTCATAGATTTATTAGACTTCCTCACCGCTTTCCCCAGCTTTGTTGTTACCCCTTTTTCTTATCCAATCCCCTCCCTGACATACATACATACACACACACACACACACATATATATATATATATATATATATATATATATATATATATATATCTTTTGGGGCTCTAACTTTCCAACATTCATATATGTTCTCTAGCATCCCCTTTTTAATCCTACTCTATCCCCTGTAGCTCTAAATCTCATATCTTCATATACTTTCTCTTGCTCTTTCTTTCTTTTTGCCTCTCTCTTTCTTATCTCTTATGGCCATAAATCTACTATCTTCATATGATCTCTCTTGCACTTCCTTTCTCTCCCCTTCCACCTCCCCCCTTTTTCTCATTCCTTTTTCTTCATCTAAGCCCATCTTTATATTCAAGCCTCACTTTGACTGCAGGCCTTCTAGTATCCCTCTGTCACTCATCTTCAGAATGGCCATGGACAGCTGATCCAAATAGCTGGCGCCAGGTGGCACTCCTATACCAAAACCTTTGGGGTCAAAGGCAGGTCCGACCTCCATTAGATCGCAGTCGGTTTGCGTGTGATATTTGTTGACTGTTGAGTCCCAGAAAAACGCGTAGTTTTCAGTTTTTACCTGAGGAAAATGGGATTCGGAACAATAATTAAATAAAATATTCAAGATTATATTTTTAAATTAAAACACATTACCAGCATTAACATTATTTTTAGGAAATATTTGTTAAAAAAAAACAACAAACAATTCTCAAATCAGCAAGGCTTATATTGTGAATCAGAGCTTGCACACTTATCGGAATTCTCAAATGCCCTGAAATGTGTAACATAAATTAGCTCAGTTGCTTATTAGGCCTATATAATTATGAAGGAAACAGTATAAATAATTTGCCCTGAGCCCCACTAGAAAAGCTTTAAACCATCTAAACCCTACACTTACCTTTTTTAGAGCGGCAGTCTCATTGTCTACCATAGTATCTGGTTCCACTTCAGACATCTGCGCCCACATTTTAGCGAAATAATCGATCTGGGTATTTTTGAAGAAGTTTTTCACTCCAGTATCTTTGACTGTTCCGTACTTAATCTTGGTCTGCTGGGCCAAGTCTGTCACAGACTACGGAATTTATGTGAAAGTGGAAAAAACAATCATGTCCTACTTAATGAAATAAGCTGAAAAGAACAACCAGGAAGGCATCAGTAGAGAAGAAATTCTTGCAATATATATTATCCCTCAAACAAAGTGAATCTTCTAACTCATCCTGATTGGTCTTTGTTGTTTGTTCTATACTTCCTTTAGTTATAATTGATGAACTTATTGAACATCATTTAATGTTCTGAGATTTAATCCCAAGGATATCACTTAAAATCGTTAGATTAAACCTATGTTAAGATACTATGGGCATACAGGTGATTCGTGCACAAGCCTTACGTTGATAGGCGTGGCGATTTTCTTGACGGTCAGAAAAGCTGCCAAATTGGCGGTGTAAGAGGAGATGAGGATTAAGGCAAAGAACCACCAGGCACTGGTCAGGATACGTCCAGGAAGAGAAGACGCCACAGGTTCGGTGCTGCCTGTGACAAAGTGGATAATAATCAGGTAGAGAAATATACATCTGCTAGTAAATATCTAAACATAAGTTACTGGTATGTCCTAATTCTGAAAAAAAAAAGTATTGAGTAATGAAATATTTAAACATAATTAGTGTGGGGGTAACTTTACAATTTTTCTTGAGGTATGGGCCTTGCAAGTAAGAAGTGTATCTCTATAAACTATTCATAAATAGAAAAAAACCCACAACCCCTCCCCCCACCAATATTCTAATCAATCGGTTGTATTCCAAATTCACCTGAAGCTCACTGTCCCTATATTCAGCTAGTGTATTTAAGATTATCACAATTAACCTCCCTGTCCCTCTTCAGAAAATCCGCTTCTCACATTAGCGCCAACAACCCATTTCCTCATATGAGATTTCAAAAAGTTTCTATATGGCTTCTTTCTTGCTTTATATCAAAACACTTTCAATCTCAAACAAAGCTTTCCTAACCTTGCACAAGAGATCCAAAAATAAACCAGACAGATTCTCTGATGGTCACAGGAGGCAGATCCTTGTTTGTCTGCCTGTCCAGGCTGCGACCGACTTTCTCCAGACCGTACAGGATCCAGGACACGACGAGGAAAGCCAACATGATAATCATCCACACCATAGGCGAGAATGGGTTCAGGAACTGGAAGTAAGACGTCTCGTATGTTGGGACTCGCATCAAAACGGATATATGTCGCGTCATGAAAGGCTTGGTGAAGTCTACAGCGCTCTCGCGGTTAGCATTGATGGACAGAGGAGCCACCGACATTGTGGCATTCTATGGAATAAATAGTAGAGGATGTACATCTTCATTATCTCTCTCATTCTCTCCCTCCATATCTTTATTCATTCTATTAACCATCTACTCTCTCAATCTTAATTTCCATCCGATATTTTAATGGCAGACTATTCAATCAAATACTTTGCGAGTAATTTAAGCTTGAACTATAATACGTTAAATTCGTTCTTGTTTCTAAGCAGTGTGGGAACTCCAAAAGATTTTTACTTCATTTAGACATCGGTACATAAATTCCTAGCTAATTGATGTTATTGGATGTATTTACAACAAATGAATAACTCTGTAACAGAAAGCGATCCTGACTCTTTTCAATTCTCCATGGATGGTTAAGCTTACCCCTGCGATCAACTCTCCGATAACCCCGTTCCATCTGCCGTCAGGCATTTGGCTGCCAAACTTGCCGTCGTGGACGAGATAAAGCTCGTAATCGAACTCTAGCTCCTTGGCGACATACTCAATGAGATCAATGGAGAAACCTTCGAACCTGTCATTGCCTTGTCTGCTCGCATGATCTCTCTTCAGCATTGTAAACGGCTTATTCTGAGAAAGGTAGAATAGGAAACATGAGAGGACCAAAAAAAAACCCCAAAAAACAAAACAAACAAAACAAAAACAAACTAAGGCACAAAAGAAGCAAGCGCACATCTATAAATATAACTCTAGACAAACATGTAAGACGAAATATGAAATAGGCGTTGAGGCCACAGTTTCTTATGGCACTCTTTCTCAGGATAACAGCTAATGTGGTAGTCATTAAAAAAATATAGAAAGGCAGTCTGATTCGTGAGATTATCATTACTTTCCTGGATAGACATAAGAATCGTTTCTCAAAGCTTTTTTTGTAATACAGAACATCTAAGAGCTATCTATAAGATGTATGCTTGACTCAAAGGATTTATATTGGTGCTATTCCAACCAACTTAAATAGATCTAGAGATATAATGTTCGAAAAAATGATAATGAATGAGAAGGAATACGAGAAGCAACTGAAAATTATATATATATATATATATATATATTAGAATAAGTATTACTTGAAACGCATTAAAATTTTTTTCTTTATATCTGCGTCTTCTGGTTTGAAGTAAAAGTAAGATGCCGCAGAAAATTAACAGTTAGGTTTAAATTTTTAGATCAAACTATTTCAAAAAGTCTATAATAATCACTAAGAAATAAGTTAAAGAAAAATACCCGAATCAAAAACAAACAGAAACAGGGAAACGAGATAAACACCAGGTGCTGTACAAGTTAAAATGATGAGCTCATTCATTTCCTTTAAAAATCATTGTCAGGAACGTGCATATTTTGTGCAGTCTTTGTTGAACACTCACCTCTATAATTACAACCTTGACCTTTCGACCAACCAAAGGAAACGGTCTTGTCTGATTGAGGGGAAAGATGGCGGTGTTTAGGATCAGATTGGGCACGCTCATTGGAGTGTGCGAGTACCACATGCCTCTCTGAAGACAAAAGTGAAGTTTTTTTTGCGTGAAATATTGATGTAGAGGGAATTTTTCGGGAAAAGAGATCTTATCATATAATTCTGCCATATAAAATATGAGAACCACCAATAAAAACATCAATAAGAACTCAATAAGATTCTACATTTTAATTTGCAGACTGTCGGCACTAAAACCAAAGTGGAATCACCATGACTTCATATGAGATCGTTGTCTTTTGCTAATTTTTAAAAATAGTTTTCATGTAAGCCAGTCTTACTGGATAAGTGTGATCACCAGATACTGTGCTCAAGGTGAGGGTCACGTTCATCCGTTGACCTTGAGGGTCAAAGGCAATCTTTCCTGTATGGCCAGTTAGTGATGCCTTGAAAAGAAAGAAAGAGTTAAGTCACTTGATTTAAGCAAGAAAAAGATTCGAATCAAACGATTATATATTCAAATTCATCAATTCAAAAATATCGAACATAGTAAAAAAAAAAGGCAATAAGTGAGCTGCCAAGTCTACAACTGAATTACTTTATAAAAACGCGTTTGAACAGTACCAATGTTATCATTAAAAGTTAAAATATTAAAATATTGAACGATGATGCATTTTAAAGGGTTGTAAAGAAAAAAAAATTCTACAGACAAAATATCATCAGTCTCACATATTCAATGTTCTTGTAGAGCATTAAAAAGTCAAAGCAAAAATTACTTTTCTGATAGAATTGCCGAGTTTAGAGCCTGTGTCATTCTGAGGTGAGCTTGAGTTGCCTATCAAGGTCTCAAGTTCTTGGTTTTTAAAGGAAATCAGCATAGAAAACGCATCGCAGCCTAAAGCTAGTTCCGTTTTAGAAAGGTTGCCAGCCTTTAGGGTATTGTTGAAGTCCACCAGAGAGATGACGGTGAAGTTCACCTGAATCTGCGTGTATTTCGTAAGATCTTCTTGGCTTTCCAGACACTGGAAGAAAGAATAACTATGTCACAAAAATAGCGTATCAAAACATAAGACGGGGGGGGATGGGGGTTTGAAAGTGGCTACACAAGTTATTTTTGTAGAACAAATTCATTCCGTGTAAACAAAGTGATTTCGGTGAAGAGTCAAACAAAATCCACGTGAAAAAGGAGAATGTTTAAAATAAAAACCAAACAGGTATGAGTCTGAGCAGCCTACGTCTGTAATGATAGAGATAATTTATGATTGAACACTGCCAAATGCGATAAAACCATGGGTATATGCTTGTAAAATGCAATGGACGCACCAATCAAATAATATATATATATATATATATATATATATATATATATATATTTGTTATATATACACGGCTTATTTGAAGAGTATTAACTTGCTTTATAAACCTTTTGTCAAAAATAGTAACATGTAATCCTTGTTTTCACTGATCTCCCATGTTCTCATGATGCTCTGACCTGTAGTTCTAGTGCGCTCTTCCCAAAAAAATTAAAAAAAAAAATTAAAAAGGTAATAGAAAACAGTGCTTTTTCTAATTACAATGATAAACATGCATTAATAACCAGACAACTACTCGCATTACTTTTATGGCCAGCAGTACAAGTTCTGACTATTGTTCCTAAAACAAAATAACACAACAGCAACGTTTTCTGCTACTAATACAACTTTTACTACTACTACTACTACTACTACTACTACTACTACTACTACTACTACTACTACTACTACTACTACTACTACTACTACTACTACTACTACTACTACTACTACTACTACTACTACTACTACTACTATTGCTTCTGCTGTTGCTGCTGCTGCTGCTGCTGCTGCTACTACTACTACTACTACTACTACTACTACTACTACTACTACTACTACTACTACTACTACTACGACTACTCCAGTTGCTGCTGCTGATTATGCCATGGTTTTACTAGCTTCAGCTAATACTTTACTGTTATCACATATACTATATCAGCTTACCGGGTCGTAAAACATCCAATGGTAAGGTGGAGTTGATAACATTGCCAGATTCAGAGCCTTAAAGAATGAAAGATAAATATTTCATTATTACTTTAAGTGAGGCGAAATATAATTACTCTAAGCATAGTAAATTAATCCTAACATCAAAAGATGTGATAAAAAAACTTTAATCCGTTTTTTAGAGTAAATAAATAGCTACAATAATAACAACTTCGAAGAAAAACACAAGTTGGTCGCTCCTTCAGTTAAAAGTCAATTTTAAGCTAATAAAATATAATTATGTTTGTGTGTAAAGTGTATTTTCGTGATCTGTTTCTGAAAGTTTTAACATAGGACGGTGAAAGAATTTTCGACAGACATTCTTAATAGTACAAGCTTATGTTGTTTTTTTAAAAATGAATTTGTATCCTTACGCAAAGTATTCATTGGAGCTTTTACACAGACAGAGGGCTTCAAATCTTTCACAACCGCCGTTAGTTTTCTTTCGAAGCTGATTCTAAATATAGCTTAGTTCTGTTCTTTCTAGCCTCATTATGATTATTACTACTACTAATATTATTGTTATTATTATTATTATTATTATTATTATTATTATTATTATTATTATTATTATTATTATTATTATTATTATTATTATTATTATTATTATTATTATTATTATTATTACTACTAATATTATTATCATATTATAATACGCAAAGCGTTATTTGTATCAAGTTCCAAGTTCGAGAAGGGGGGGGGGGGAGAGAGAGAGAGAGAGAGAGAGAGAGAGAGAGAGAGAGAGAGAGAGAGAGAGAGAGAGAGAGAGAGAGAGAGTGAGAGATAAGAAGAAAGGAAGAGTAGAGAGGATATGTGAGAAAGAACGTCCTACAAAAATTAGTATAAAATTTTAAAGAAAAAAGAAAATTATAGAATGGATGCATGAAAAATTTGATCTTTGAACGAAACTTATGTTTTCAACAAAAAGAAATCACATTCCCTATATTTGTAATGTCACTAGTCTATACTGATGAAGCCAATTTTAGGCGATTAATTTTGTAATTTTGAATTTTGTACTCTTAGTCCATATAAGTCCAAATTGGGTGATTGTTTACACCTCAAGTTGTTTTGTTCTCTCTCTCTCTCTCTCTCTCTCTCTCTCTCTCTCTCTCTCTCTCTCTCTCTCTCTCTCTCTCTCTCTCTCTCTCTCTCTCTCTCTCTCTCTCTTCTTCCCCCCCCAAAAAAAAAAAAAAAAAAAAAAAATTAAAAATATTTTAGTCTCACCAAGGAAGACAATTTGTCTTATTTAAAACGAACTTCAGCTAATTTAGCAATCTGTGACTAGTAAATCTTTGAATAATGACGATCACCATTGAGACAAGAGGAAAATACAAAGCGCTCCCTTTCGTGTTTTTCTTAATAAAGAGCTTCAGCCAATCTTTCAAAACTATCTTTGAAGCCAGTGTAAGGTCGCAAGTCATAGAGATACTGAGTAAGCCGATGTTACATTTAAGAAAATGTAACCCTCCATTGCAAATAAAAACCAAGAACTGCTTTAATAACATGCTACAATATAGATTTAATTAAAAGATGCATATAAGCTTATTCAGACACAAATCATGTACACTCCGAGCTAGCACGGTTGAAAGATATAAATTGGTTATATAATGAATGGTTTTCTTTAAAAAAATATTTTTAAAGTATCTTTTGACTCCAGAGTTGTAATTTTTTTTTCTACTCTCTCATACAGGAAAAAAAATTAATTATCATAATTGCCTCACAGTTTCTCAGTATAAAAAAACCGACCCAGTCGCCATTAGCTAGAAAAAAAACCCCACTAGAATAACCACAGCAAAAACAACAACAACAACAACAACAACAACAACAACAACAACAACAACAACAACAACAACAACAACAACGACAACGACATCTATTAACCAAGGATTCGTAGATGAGTTACAGTTTCTATTCTCTAAGTCTTGCTATTAGAATTCAATATATAAACATCCGTTAGTGCAAGATGATTAATATTTTTTTCATAACAATATTGTAAAATTGCTCCAAAGATCTCACCTCATCAAGCATGAGCCTCGTGTTTTCCTTGCTGCACATCACCAAGATAGTCTGTATCCGACTCTTGCGCATTTGAATGAGAGCCTGGTTTACATGATGGCGCTCCGCCACTGCCGGCAGTCTCCATGCTCGAACCAGAACACTGTGGTCCGTGACCAGCTGCTCTACCAGCGGCACACCTAGATCAGACACACGAGCAACATCATAATAAAGGAGAGATTTGTAAGGGATCCAGAGAATGAAAAAAAAAATAAAAGAAAGAATGTTAGAAGAATATGGATGTGGATGTATCAAGACGAAGGTAAAAAGACTTGAAGCTATAGCCAAGAGCAAGCTTGGATGATTTAAGGATCAGGGAAGCTTGCGTGCTCATGGAAAAGGGGGGGGGGACTTTTCTTACTAACTCATGCTCAAAACATAAAATCTACGTTGACCAATGATTCGAAATGACCACCTTATTGTATAAATTCAGTTTAGAATAATATCAAAGCATTGCGATAAAATTTACAATAAGCCTATTATTATCACTCTGTTACACAAAAAAATTATCTTACAAAATCGATGAATTATGGTGGGGCATGAAAACTTTCATAATTTCCAGTAAAACGAATTAAACTCATTAGGCAGCAGAAATAAAATAGATTTTGAGCTTATCGTGGCATAAAGCTATATCCTAAGCCCGTTTTCCAGCAAGGACGTTAAATCTTCGTGACCACCGAAGACCTTGAGGTAAGTGACATACTGGTTTGATTCACTATGAAAATCAGATATTCATTTTTGTCAAGTTTAGGCAATGGCAATTATAATTGTTACTGTTGTCTCTCGAAGTCAGAAGTAAGTTACGGCCCTTGCCTAGAACGAATTCCTGCCCCAACCTTTAACGGAAATCACAACAGACGAGAATGTTTTATCCATTTATGCCTTAGGGCACTAGAGTTACATAAAACTAGATCACAGCAGTCTAGCTGAAGGGTTTTCAATAAAAAATCAGACTTGAACGGCATATAGAACCTTTCTGTTTGAGAGCCCATGTTAAATCTTACAGAATGCTTTCACTTTTGATTATTATCATAATAAAAACAAATCACTGCAATTCAGCATACTTCTCAACATTCATTTATCGATTTTTTCTATCCAGTCCAAATAATTCCATATCATAACAATTGTTTAACACGTACCACGACCATTACACCTGTTTTCAAGCGGTTTATTTATATCAATTTTCATTCTATTGCGCGTTATGAATACAGTCGAACTCGAAATGTAAGCCAGGGATCTTCATGGCTCTCTTGTTTTGGTCTCTCATAGGGCTGAATACAGAGACGCACGTTTTTTAACTTTGACATAAATACTTAATAAAACACTGTTTCTTTTTTCTCAGTCATCGGTACGGAAGTTTTACCATCTTTTCGGACTAGCCTAATACTATACAGATGTCTTTTCCGCAATGCCAATACCAAATTTGCAGGAAAAGATGAGATGAAAAAAGAACTATGAGAATTAGCCAAAAGGAGAGAGAGAGAGATAGATAGACAGAGCGAGACGGAAAATAAAATAAAAAAAAATTTAAAAAGATAAACTTAGGACTGAAATGTGACAAAAATTCAATAAAATAAGGCATTGGTAATTTATTGAAAAAGCGATTTTAAAGTCCTCAAATTGATGTCAATTAAAACTAACAACTATTACTATAAAGGAATGAGCGATTTATTGCGATTTTCGATAATATCTCACCTTTATAATCATCATGAAAGAGAGCAATCTGGGCCCAACCATAAACTTCGATAATGTCTAGTATTGCTCTACCGGCCCATACAGTGTCAGGAAGCATCTGATGATGGATTAACACCTGAATTACTATGATAAAGAGAACTTCATGATCAAAGCATCGGGTAGTATAACTGATGTAAACTATATATATAAAATATATATATATATATAATAAATTGAAGAAGTAATAAATAAACAAAAAGATAATTTATTTCAAGTATGTCGTTAATGTTTGCACATAGCTCTAAACCTTCCGCTTCAAAAAAAAAAAGAAAAGGTCTAGACATCTTCACTTTCCATATTTGCAGACAAAAAATGTTTTCCCAAATTTTCCAACTGTGGTGGCTTTGATTTTATTAACTGTCCAGGCTATTCTAAATATACATAGAGGTTTGTAAAGAGAAGACAAGAAAACACGCGCAGGTGTATTTAATTAATCATGATGGTTTTGCACCTACTTCTCGTTTTTTCTATTTCCTTTCTTTCTCTTAATTTCTGAAAATCATTTCTTCATGTGCCATGATTCACAAAAAATGTGTAACTTCTTATGTGAGTTGCCTGTTGCAACATTCTCCCATACTATTTTAATGTCATTGATTAAAATTTATATATATGTGAGTTTGCATGTGCGCCTGTTCAGTAGTTTGGATATTTCATCATGATAATACTATAAAAATCATCAGAATCAACTCTGAAGAAGATTGATTACATTTCTAACACTATTTCAGTGAAAGCTTATATAATGAGATGCATTTGACACCCATTTTCAATGGAGAGTGCGTGATAGTGAGTATCTGCATATCAGGAAAACATTTCTAGAAGCTCTAACAGAGAAGAAATGTTCCTCTGCATCAATTACCATGTTGCTATTACAAGATACGGGGGAGGGGAAGAAGCATGTAGAAAGAGAAAATGATTTAGTAATTTACGAGGTTAGTACTTTCTAATCTAAAGGTGCAATTTTTTTCTTTCCGCAAAACAGAAGATCGAGTTTTTAAACTAGCTTTACTTTCTTTAATGTTTGGAAATCCAATTTAATACGAACACTTGAAACAAGGCTCCAATACCATTCCAAAGTTGTTTTTTTTTTCTTTTCAATTCGTCGGTTTAAATCTTCTGTAGAGGGCTTCCATATCTATCTGTTATATGAGGTTACATAACAAAACGTAGTATACGCCATTTTGAATAGAAGGTGAAAAAAGGGTGAAAACCAAGGGTTTTTGTTTTGTTTTGTTTTATGGTTTTCATATTGTGGTAATTAGAGGTCACATGAATAGACTCTTTTCTTATAAAGAGGTCGAAGGTTAACTGTTCAAACTTCTAAATAGATAGTTTTCAAAAATGTAGTGAACGCATGTTGTCTTGGAATCCTTGTTATGCTGTAATAGCTTAATGGTGGTTTTGTTACAATTTGACGCAATCATATTTAAATATTGGCCTGGCTGTTTGTAAAATCTTCCTTTCGTTACAATCCTAGCACGACACTTTTCGTCAAGCTTCAACTGAGTGTCGAGTTAGCACCTATTTTCTGACTCTCTATGCCCATAAGGGAACAAAATGCCCAGTGAAATCGATTCCCGGCACTATGAAAAAAACTCTCTCTCTCTCTCTCTCTCTCTCTCTCTCTCTCTCTCTCTCTCTCTCTCTCTCACTCTCTCTCTCACTCACTCTCTCTCCCCCCCTCTCTCTCTCTCTCTCTCTCTCCCTATCTCTGCATCTCCCTCTCTCTTTTTGAGCCCATTTGTATTATTCATATATTTTATACCGGCACGCTTTGCTCTCAGCCAGGTTTTCCAAGTGCAGTCTGCAACTGATCTGTTACCCTGCTGCCAAATCTCTTGGCTATTATCGCAACCACTGGCAGTATATGAACGGTTCTTGAACTGCCATGGTCATATAATAAAAATGATTTCTCTACTAAGTAACTAGATTGTTTTCTTTGAGTGTGAATGGAGAAACGTTGCAATTTAAATTATTAATTTTCTCTTTCAAAGCGGTAAAGATCATAAATTATCGAAATCTAGTGAAATCATTGCATACTTTCCATAAAGAGCTATATTTTTTTTTCTTCTAACCAGACATTATTGATAAAAATAAAACCTTAGTTGCTTGAAGAATCCAAAAACAGACTTTGCCTTTTTACCTTACACTACTATTTATTTAGTAAACAATGGCTGTTTGCACTTGGATACAACAACTATAAAATTGTCAAAGCTTTAGCTTAAGGGCTCTTTCTCAGTACTGACACCCAATTGAATTGTCATCTTTGTAGTAGTTCTTAGGCTTTGTAATGTGCCTAACTCTACTACTTTTCAAAATTAACAGCTGAATAGCTTTCCATCTTTTCACTTGAAAATCTTTTAAGATGTGGTCCGGCTTCAATGCAATTGTAATTTCTGACAATCATATCAATGTTAAACAATCTTTCAAAACATCACCCAAAATCCATTCTTTAAAAAGTACCCAAGAAGAAGAAAAGTGAAATCGTATCAACTTTTTCCGATATCAATGCTGAGAAATATACATGCTTTTTTTATTGCTATGTGGTAAAATTATCTTAACAGTTGTGCTATCTATCGAATCGTGTATTCCGAACTATAGACTTTAGTACACTCTGCAGTGCAAAAGTTACAGTTTGATCAGAATCTTGTAATAGGTGCAAAAGGTCAACAGTTATGTAGATTTTCTTTTTTCAAATCTTTCTCTGTATATATCATTTCTTGCTTATGTGTTGGTGTAATATAAAAATTTCATACCCACATCTTTATTTTTGCTAAGAGAGAGAAACCATTTTTGGGCTCTTAAATTTTTTTTTGTAAAACTCTGTAGGGATTCCATCCGGGCATTTACAATTGTTTAATTTATTAATACCTTTTTTGAAAAAAACAAACGACTAAGCAGAAGCTAGAACAGTACGAAAAGTACTTTTACGCCTCTAAATACGCAACTGTAATGTTTGCATTATGTAAATTACTTTCAAGAGGAAAAAAGTGAAGCAGAAGTCTAAACTTCTAACCACCTTGAGCAAGAAAACTAACACACTTCTCTCTTCCACTTGTTAAACAAAAAACTATAATTTATTAATTTGTGTGATAGCTATTATAACTATCAAATATATCTAACATTAAATAAAGGGGACGAATACTGTTTTTTGAACACAGGAATGATAGAAAGGAATCCTTCCCACAAAAAGCTTTCATGTAATTTGCAACAACTATAAAACAAAACGTAGTATTAATTATATAAAAATAAAGGTTTCATTAACAAGGTCATATTAGACACAAGTTCTTTACTTGCCTGTAGTTGTATGTTTTGTTAAGATGCAATGTTTCTCATATTTCTTATTACTTTCGTACCTTTAAAACCTGTGATACTTGGTCTCCGAAGAATTTAATTAGAATGAAAAAAAAAAAACTCTTTGAGAGGTAACGTAGATCGATAATTATAGGGAATGTCATTTCACAATGAACTATGCTACCTATCTGGAAGTCATTAGCTATGCTTTAAGTTGTTGATAGCGTATCGAGCGATAGCAACTGCTAGAATGGACATTGATATGGAATTTGACGTGAAATAAAGGACACATAAAGCGTGCACATGATAGAACATATTAGAATAAATGCTTCTGATTTTTGATTTGCAACAAAAGTGGCATAATTCCTTAAAGAATAGCGCAGATGTATAAAGCATAGATCTAAGCCTAGCCGAACCTCAAACGTGTTCCGCTTCTTGACTTGCGAAGTGTCGTGAGTTAAGCTGAGGTACGGGATGTCTAGTGACTCCGCTACGAGATCCAGGGACATGTCAAAAGGGCCGACGATAGCATCAAGGTCAAGGTCGCTAATTTCAAAGAAAGCTGGAAGGCATAACATTGTTTGCAACTTAAAGTTAAAAGGATGTAGGATATGCGTAATTTAAAACGTCTAAAAGCAAATGGATGTTAGAGAAAAAGTGAAAGGGGCTCAAAGGGTGCACCAAATGGTATTGTATTGCGCTAGAATAATTATTATTGGGATAACTATGGATAGAGCGCAACGTCTTGTAAATTTCAGTAATAATGAATGCTAATCAAAGAAGAGGAAATAGTTACATTAGTTTGAGACTTAATATTGCTGAGAAAAAACTTGCTTAAGACTTCCACATCATTTTGCAATATAACTTAATTATCCAATACACGGAAAGGAAGATCCCTACTTTTATTGATGCTGGCAAAACTAGATCCCATGTTTCCTGAGGTTACAGGTAGAAGTTTGAAACTGTCTACAAGGTTGCTGTTTTCAAGTGCTAATTCAGCAATGGGGAGAGATGTTTCCGGCACACCTGCAGAGATAGAGAGGACAAAAAATAAATTTAAGCCTTATTTATTGCTAAGAATGACACAAAGACTGAACTTGTTAAAAATATGTTTCTACAACTTCCAAATATCATGATCAGATTTTTTTTCAGATAGGAAACACACAAAGGAAAAAAAAACACATAAGATTCTGGTGTACTATGGAAGTCTGAAAGATATTCTATCCTAAAGTCAATTAGTCCCACCCACTTTCTACTGTTTCAAATTTTATCGTATCAATAAGCGTAAAAAACGAAATAGGAACAATAAACTCTTTAAATCGAATTGAAACTTGCTGAAATTTAGGCAAAGATTAACATAACTAAAATTTTGATTATGAAAATTATATAACTGCTGGCCCACAAAAAGATGTTATAGGAAAATTGAAAAAAAATCTCTTGACCGAGAAATTTCGTTGCAAGAAGGCCCGATATAAGTTTGATTAAATGAGTGGAAAGTCATATGATGCGTGGATGTTTTATTATAGTGTTTACACCTTAATAAAATATATCAGAAAATAAATCTAGAATCTTTTCTGGATAAAATTTTATGAATGATGTGACTAAAATATGTAAAAAACAAACAAATGTTTAGGGGAGTTTTTGACGCTGCCAGTATGCACTTTTATCGTGTTCAAAAAACTTTGGAACGATACCAACTCGATGGTTAGGCCTATATATTCCGGAACTGGCTCTTTCGACAATGGAGCTATAAACAGACCTGGACTCTACAGCCTCTCCGTATTGCTGGACAATTATTGGAGTTATTGCAACCAATATGGTGCGGGTCGGGAAGCAAACCTTTTTATTTTTTTTTTTAGCTGCCAACGCTCATATCATGCTGTGGGTAATTAGAGTCTACGTCTATCAATTTTATTACGACGACCTTATAATATAAACGTAAAAAAGGATTCCATAGCAAAATATTACAAACACTTTTTTAATTTTGATCTATTGCGTCACAAAAGTGGTGACGCTGTCAGCATGCTACGTGCGACTGCTCTTGTTGAAATCTCTCTGGACTAAGAGCAAGATCTAAAATTAGATTCTAGATCTTGTCCCGAAATAGGGGTAAATTAAAAAAATTGAACTAGTCGATGCTAATCCCGACAAGACCTACACAGGATTTTGGCATAATGCATTTTCTTTGAAAAAGAAACAGATGTCGAGGTCTTCTTTTGATTTTAATTGTGCAAATCAAACCCGGAAGTCCTGCTGACAAATTATCCTTTACTTTCATTATGGCTGTCTATAAAAGCGCGTTCGAAGACGGCAAAGATTAAGTTAAGGGACCTAGCTCCAGTACTTATATTATCAAAGAAATTTTATCATGCTATTCCGAAATCTCACATTCCAATGAAAATGTCTACCAGCAGTTTTGAGACATCCCACTAATTTTCCCAATAAAATGCAATGTATTTAGATTGACACATGTATTTATAATGTGCTTATGAATATACTATGTTAATTGCATGTGTTTTGATAGTTTTATGATAGTTATGCTCTCTTTGAATAAAATTCATTCTATCAAGAGAGAAGTCTGCAATTAGGCCAACTTTTGGTGTCGGTCAACGCTCTCAATTCTTCACCAGTATTGGTCTTCTATTTCAAAGCTAGATAGTTTTTTTCCTCTCTCCGTTTAATTGATATTCAGGGATCTTCAAATGCAGAGAAAAGAAGGCTTGAGATCATGAAGATCGAAACGTTGATCTAAAATACAGAAATATCTTAAATCTATTGCTAATTTTTTACTTTGATATTAAACAATTATATAAATCTTTGCCAGAAGGTAGAAAGATCAGCCGGAGTCAGGCTTGAATATCCAGCAGTTGAGGAGAATTCCGGCAATACAAGCAAAGATATCAAACTCTATAAGGATCGAGACGCAATTTTGGAAAGGATCTATAAATGTTGTTTTAATAAGCAATATCAAATTTCATTCACAATCACTATTTCGATTTTCTCTTTGCAAGTGCAATTTTTGTTTTGAGAGTAAATTTTATAAGGTCCCTTTTGAACTTGGTTAGCTTGAGAGGCGTTTCAGATTTTTTTTAAACCGTTGATCTTTCTTAAATTTATTAGACTCGTTGATAGCTCTTTAATATTGTACAGTGATACCTACAGTTGGCTTGAAGATCGGTATTAAACGAAAACCTTGGCTCTCCAATTTTTTACCAAAATTTGTAGAAGTGAAGGTTAGGATTCTGTCCTTATCGATGATTTGTAAGTTCAAGGACATCAAAAGCTTTACTCTAAAATCAGAAAGCTTAGCCCCCACCTGTGCCGATTTTTAGCTTTATTTCGGAAAGAGGACTTGGTCATCAAATATTACTGTTTTTCATCAATGCAAATCAAACATCAAAGGGGAGGTGGTAGATGGCCACAGCACTGACCACATCAATAACTCATTATTTCTCGAATCAGGGATAGTAAAACACATAATGGTTCTTGGCTAATCCACCACAGCTATCAATATTCGATCCTCTCAGTGACTGTATAGCATGGGAGTAATTATGAAGTCCTATTTTGACTCTACGAACGAATGCATTTTATTCTTTTTTTCTTTAGTAAATACTGAAGTCTTTTCGATCTTCCGGTCTTTAATGATCCTGTTGGAACTTATTCTGACACACACAATGCAAGGTGATTAGTTATGGACCCTGTCCAGCTATTCTCTTTTGGTTTTGCAGTTAGCTCATAAGATGCCGAGGCCAAATAAATCCGTAGACCATGGACCGCGTCATTATTCTTTGTTCTAACTTTGAAAAAAATATAATAATAAAACAATTTGCTTACTTCATTCTGCGCTCTGTAGCGAATGTGGGAAGTTGTGTAATAGTTTGATATTCTATCTAAAACTACGTTTTCCTAAATTTCACGTTAGTACAAAAGCTTCTTTTTTCTATAGAACCCATTTAAAGTTTTGTACAAGCATCAGGGTGATTACTCAACTGTTATTTGAAAATTATGGCAATATTTTCAATTGTGCAAGACTCTGCTTTTAAAAAGAGGATAAAGGCTAATTACAAACTATAAAATGGGCAATTTGACTATAGTGGCGTGAATAATATTTAGAGCTAGAGGAATATGATTATTAGTTAAATATTCAAGTAAAGAAAATTCGAAAATTTTCGAATTCCAATCATTGAAGCGAATATTCAAAGAAGCTTAATTTGTCTTCATTCATAATGGTGAAAAGAAATAAGGTTAAGATAACTTGACCATCTTTTGTATGTACATTTATCTTGAAAAGATTATGATTTATGTACTGTAGAACCTTCATATACAGAGGCAGAAAGATTAACACTTTCCATAACATATGAGCCAAAATGGATTTAAAAAACAGACTTGCCGAATTATTGGCTTAAAGAAATTTAGATACTGTGATCAAGGTACAGTGAGTAGTTTGAAAGAGCCTTGTTGTAACAGGCTCAAAAAAGAGATTTTCAATGACAAAACAAGAAAGGAAAAGGAGAAAATGTGAGAAAAAAAATTAACAAGAAAAATTATAATTAGATCGTTTAAAAAACAACAAAAAAAAAAAACCCAGTAAAAACAAAACAAAAAACTAAAAAAAAAAAAGCACACTCAAGCCTGACGCAATGATAACTGACTTCATCTCATGAAAATTTAGTTTTTATAAATAGTGTTTCTATATTGCGCTATTCTTTTTCTTTCTTTTTTTTATTTAGCTTTGAGCATACTTTAACATTTTAGCCTGTTTCGCTAGTTACAAACTGCCACTACAAAAGCTTACTCAAAACTTTTTTAGACTTGAGCGCTGTAGGTAGACACCTCAAGGGATACAATCAGGACAGCTTGGGATGGGAAACAGCAATTAGTAACACTCTATGGGTGGATTCTTGCTTGATAATGATAGTTGTACTAGTGGTAAAAAGAAGTAGCATCAGCAGCAACAGGAGCAGCGATATAGTAAAAATAATATAAGCAAAAGCAAGAGGAGTAGTGACAATGTTTTAGTATTAGCAGTAATATTAGCAGCAGCGGCAGCAGTAATAGTAGTAGCAGTAGTAGTAGTAGTAGTAGTAGTAGTAGTAGTAGTAGTAGTAGTAGTAGTAGTAGTAGTAGTAGTAGTAGTAGTAGTAGTAGTAGTAGTAGTAGTAGTAGTAGTAGTAGTAGTAGTAGTAGTAGTAGTAGTAGTAGTAGTAGTAGTAGTAGTAGTAGTAGTAGTAGTAGTAGTAGTAGTAGTAGTAGTAGCAAGAATAGTAGTAGAAGTAACAGAGGTAGCAAAAGCAGTAGCGGTGGTCCTGAAGGTGAAAACAGTGGTAGTTGTAAAGGTGTTGTGGTTGCAGTGATAGTGATACCAGCGGTAAAAGTAGTAGCAGCAGCAGCAGTAGTAGTAGTAGTAGTAGTAGTAGTAGTAGTAGCAGTAGTAGGAGTAGTAATAGCAGCAGCAGCAGCAGCAGCAGTAGTAGTAGTAGTAGTAGTAGTAGTAGTAGTAGTAGTAGTAGTAGTAGTAGTAGAAGTAATAGTAGTAGTAGTAGCAGCAGCAGCAGCAGCAGCAGCAGCAGCAGTAGTAGTAGTAGTAGTAGTAGTAGTAGTAGTAGTAGTAGTAGTAGTAGTAGTAGTAGTAGTAGTAGTAGTAGAAATTGTAAGGGCGGCAAAGATATTTTTTTTTGCAGAAGAAGACATAGTGGCAGCATAATCTTTGAAAAATGAATAAATCAATCAATAATAATAACAATAATAATAATAATAATAAAAATAATAATAATAATAATAATAATAATAATAATAATAATAATAATAAAAACCACACAGATTTGCTAAAATGTGCAGTAAAGCAAAAACTATAACTCTTCCTTTACTTTGCACTCACCAACTCTAAGCTGCTCGTCCGCAGCTGCTACACAGATGTAGACAGTAACTCCCAACAGGCAGATGACAAACTTCATGTTGGCCAATCTGTCTTCTGTATCCTTGAAAAATTCCTTGTGTTCAGTTGTCAGGCATGGGTTTCCCCTTTTGCTAGAAGTGAGACTGGCTGTACGCAGTGCTGTTTCCGTGGACTATCTGCGTCAGCTCATATTAGGAGCGATACTAGTTCATCAAATTGAATGAGATTGATATTCTTTATCACTGGTATTATGAAATAAAAAAAAAACAACACAGCTGTTATTATATAGCAAGTCATACCATAGCTGATTGACTTCTAATCGTCTTCTGCTACTGCAAAACATCTACAATCGGGGTGCAATAGTTATACACAAAATCAAGAAAGCATGACTTAACCTGAATGGGTAGTGCAAACCATTAAACCTATTGTCAAGACTTCAAATGTGTCTTTCAAAGCTGGCAGTTCACGATATATTTTAAGCTTTAAGCAATATGAAACAGATTGCATTCTTTCGATATTAATAAGACAAGTTAGCTTATATTGTAAAAATCGAAACCCATATACAGATCTTTTTAAACAATTCACTATCGAAAAGGTTTAAACATATCTGCAGATATAAATGCTTCCAAGAATTTTCCCCTTCAGTCACTTTCTTGCGATCATTAATAACTTTCTATTCAGTCTTTAGAAAGACATCTTAAAAGATAAGAAAAATACAGAATTGCTGATTTCTAGTGGCTACTTATTGGAGGAAATGTTCGTTTCACCCAGTGAATAACTAAAGAAAAATTCTACGGAAAGGCTTGGATTTTACGTTTGGGATTCCAAAGCACATTAATCATTGTTGAGAAGTAAACTACCAGTATGGTAGTCTATTATGTCATCAGGTCAATCACAAAATTTGACCAACTGTAATACAATTATATAAAACTTTAAATCTATACACGACAAACGAATGGATTATTATTGCTCTTTATTTATCTCTCTATTATGTATAACTATGTGTATGTGTGTGTTTGTGTGTGTGTGTGTGTGTGTGGAACTTTATAGGAATAAACGTACTGAACTCAGACGATACCCTCATATAACAAAAATGTAGAAAAAAGATGTAAAAATGCGAACCGTATTCAGTCATTATGCCAAGATAAGGGCATAACAAAAATCCGAGTACACTTTTTTTATTGAATCGAAGGATATAGTGATAGATCATTTCATTTTTTTCAAAAGATTCGTCATGTTATAATCAAACGTCCTTGCCAAATAGCATAAATTTGTTCAAATCTTCATGTAATAATATTGAAACAGTGACACTTGACGATTTTTAAACGACTGAGTTATTTATTTAGAGCCTCAAATACTCAAAGCATTTTCATTATTGGTGACTGTAAATCAATAGCAACGAAAAGCGATTAATCTTTTCTTCTCATTTAGGAACTTTTCTCAAGATTAATATGAATTCAAGTTTTAATCTAAGTTTGAAAAGTCGAAATGTGAGAACAATGATGTAGTTTCCCGTTGATGTAATCGATGTTCATTAAAACTTAATTATGTTTCAACATAAATGATAAACTTTTAACATTATTATTATCTCTAGCTCTGTGGAATGAAAGTTCCAACTTAAGGTTAAAAGGATTGAATACATTAAAGCTAACCACTGACTAGATTCTAGAGTTTGAATTCTTCCTGTTACAAAATTGCGCGCACTTATTTGCGATGCATAGTGCAACGCATTATGCCCTGTTAATATACAATTAAGAGGGAGAAAAAAGCTGTCTCACAATCTTTGAATATTACATATCAAATCCAAAGAATGAAACTCGCATCAAGTTTTAAAAAAAAATTATTTCAATAAAACTCATATCTTCAAGTACAAAGCCACGAAACTTTTTAAAAATATTATATCTGGAATCGTTTTTCAACATTAGCGTTGTCTTAGACCTCATTAAAGAAAATGATTTCATACATATACCTTAAGAGAGCTCGTAAAAGAAGCAATAGAATCCACAAGTCATACCCATTCGAACTCACTCATAGTAACTCACCCTTAATGAAAACCAGCGCATTTAGTAAGAACAGTCGCATGAATAGATTTATAAACTGGTTATTCACTGCATATTTTAACTTAGGTTAAGTTCCAAAGCAAGGGAAACATCATGAGAATAAAACGCATTTTGTACGATGCATTTTACACCCTATATATTCAAATCAAGGGTATGCTGCAGCGGGTTGTTAATTTAACTGCTTATGCTAATTAAGCTGGAATATCGAGGCCTGATTAAGATTGAATATCTAGATGAACATACTGTGACACACGGCACAGTAACTAGATTTTCCAATAGATTTTGGTAAACGACAGCTGCGTGGCTGGAACAATATTAAAATGTTTGTATTCTGCAAAATAAATAAAATAGTTACATGATTATGTATTATTTTTCCTTTATCAAAATAAAAAAAACAACTGAGGAAAAAATAAAGTGAGCGCGGCTATCTGTTCTTGATGAGATTTTATACTTTTCACGTATTAACGAAATAAAAGATTACTCGACACATATTCCATAATTACATCTGTTTTTTGCTTTATTCTGTATGCAATAACGAAAGGATTAAAAAGAAATTAAGATTATAAACATTCACCATTCAGAACTTTCTAAAGCCTGAGACGATTCGTATAAAATATAAACACGTCTTTTTGAATTCAAGAAAGGTATAACATTTTTTTTTTGTAATCATACGGTAAAAAAAAAATAACCAAGAGACTTAAATCGGAACACTTACAGAACAAAAATCGAAAACCCATCAATCAATTATTTCATGACAATTGACACTCTTAGAAATAGAAGCATGAAATATTAGGCCACAGATTTGAACAAACTGAACGGCTTCTATGCGGAAAAAGCTCAATCTTGAAGATCACAAAGATTTTTTTAAGCAACTGTAGCTTCATAACGCGTTTTTTTAAAGTATAGCAACAAATGATACGGTGAATAACACAGAGAGACCCCCCCGTAATTTACTTAATATAGTTCTCCCATTTATGTGTTGATAATTACTGTTTACACAGCCCAGTGGATTTTGCTGTTGAATATATATAAAAAAAGGTTTTTACTCCCGATGAGCAAGATAGAGA
>JAWDGP010000364.1:67500-80000 GCA_033675545.1 Elysia crispata
CGAATTGGAATTCCACATATGACTGAAGGGAATAGATGGGTCACATTTACTGCAGATTCCGTCATTACAAAAAAAAATCCAATTCCTGCATCGTGGCAGGCTGTGTATAGCAACGCTATGTTAAATGAGCATAAAATTGTGTTTCCTGTATTTTGATGTTACAAATGCATTTACTTTGCTCACTAAAATTCGATAGGATTTGCTCCACTATCATTGAAGTGTCTAATCCACTTACTAATACTTTTTTAAGGCGGTATGTCATGTCTGTTTGCTGTTGATCAATGTTCTTGACTTATCAACTCAAATTGACATCTCTTCCATCCATTAGCTCTCAAAATATAATTAATTTTGTAAGATCACATGAAGAGAATAATATTCTAGACCATCATGAAATAACCACTGCCCATTTAACTCAATGATGATATATCCTTTTAATGTTTTCTCTCTTAATTTACCCGTAACAACTTCCACAAAGTAACTTAACGTGTTTTCAGTCATCAAAGTTCAAGTGAACAATTCTGAAGTTTTTGTGTTGAAATCATGTGGCTGCAAATTAAAAGCGAACAGAAAAACGAAAAACTTTAATTCGTTCAAAGCGAGTTTTTGGTATTACATTATCAAAGACGCATAAAACAATGTTTAAGTTTATAGATGAATAGATGAAATGAAACATAATTATATTACCAAAAAGTAATAAATAGATAACCAAGTGAAAAAAAGTATATCTGAGGTAGAAAGATATTGGATTAATAGATAAATGAACATGTGCATAATCATATAAAATGAATATATTTGCATATAATATATCTATGCAAATAGACATAAATAAGGTTACAATTGAAAAGATACTCACATATATGTAAGGTTTTTTTATATTGCACTAATTCAGTTTCACTTCTCCATAATGAATATTTGACTTGAACGTCTCTCTCTATCGCGTATCATGCACGAAACAGCGTAATTCCCTCAAAGCCAATTTTAACATTACATTTTATTCCTTTCTTCTAAATAATAGAACTTCATTGAAATGTCTAGAAGACTAATACTTTTGGGTAAAGATTATCTTTAAAGATTGCTGTGATATTCAACGCATTTCTGGAACGTTGTAGCCAATCAAAAGCTGTGGCACTTTTTAAACATTTTTGTTTACTCTATTAAACATTCTTCTCTAAGTAAGAATACAATGATGTCACTCTGCAGCCTATAATTTGTGGGAGCAGACTGCATTTTCTCTAAGGATTTGATAGTTTTCTCAATACAGCTTTACATAATTCAAAGGTACTTAGGAATAACGACAGAAAGAAGAGTTAATGGAATTGGCGGTTGAACAAAGGCAGTTTTTTTTCCTTAGAAACTGACGTTCTTAGGGAAAAGAGCGTGTCCATGAATAAAGAAGAGAAAGGTATTCCCCCCCCCACCCCCACAAAAAAAAAAAAAAAAAAAATTGCAATTAAAAAGATATCAATGGCTCATTACTAGCTTGTCATACCTGCAAGATAGAGAATATAGACTGGGAACTCTTTGAAAACTATTTTCCAAAACAATATATGAATTTATTTCAAAGTCCTTCAAATTCATACGTGTTTTGTTTACCTCCAACAATATAATGAGCTTTTTAAATGTCATATTCTAATCCTCTACTTTATCCATTAAATATCATCTGAGAAGGAAGACTTTTGATAATTACATATCAGAATCTGATAATTGGTTAGTCTTTTCTCTTGGACTGTTTTAAACTTGATTTACACGTCAGTCTATACTTACGAAAAAGTATCACAAATCCTTAAAAACTTTGCATATCTTTTAAACCAGATAATATAGTTCAAAGTAAATGCTGGAATATGAAAATATCAAAGACGTCAATATATATATATATATATATATATATATATAGCTTCATTCAATACCCAAGAGAAATTTTGGAAAAATTTGATGAGGATAAACGATCTAGCTATAAAAATAGTTCAAAGGATTTTTCAAAGCACGCTCTCGGACGCAAAGCTTAAAACCTTAAAAAGAAAATTTCGTTTATGCTTAAGCATTCTAATTGCTAACCATCACTTTCACACCAGCTAGGGTGAACATCTCAGTTCCCTTATATTTACACACGTGCAAATGTCAATGTCACTATACTACAGTCATAAAGGTAGCACTTTGCTCAATATGAAAAATAAAACACACATACCTAATGAACGAAACCTATTAGTTGTCTAGATCTATAAACTGCCTAAAACAATTTAACGGTTCAGTTTTAACTTTCAGTAGGAGAAACCTAGGTAAAAAATCTAAGTTAAGTTGCCCAGCATGAGCGAAGTACCGAATCTATTTGTTATTCAAAAAGGTTACTAGTTCTGCTGCACTGGCGGCTCACATAAAACAGAACAAATAGACCGTGATACCTGTGATTCTACCACACAAAACAGGATGCTCCGAATAAAATAATTTCAATAAATTGCATGTACATAATATCGCAGGCTGGATGTTCGTATGTCAGTGTTAATGCACCATATGTGACCAGTAGACTAGTATCACGAAAAAGATAACAAAACCAAAAAAAAAAAACATAATAAAAAACTCTGTTGATTGAAACGCGCAAAAGAGGAATGCATTTTAATAACAATCTATCCACATAATGGATTGAAATATCTGACTACACTTAAATCACTGATGGTCTTGCTGTAGCCCAGCTGACAACGCATTAGAACATTATTTTCTTTCTCAGCTTAACTGAGCCGCGCAGTTAAACAAAACCCACACTATTTATGTCAAACAAATCAGAATGGAGGTGTATTATTTAACGATGCATTTGGGGTTAATGTTGCAGAAATGAAATGTATTGATATTGACAGGACTCCTCTCCATCACTCCGTGACTGGTAATCTGATCTTAAAAATGAATGCTTCTACACCCACCCAAGGGGATATCATAGGCCCAATATTGGTTGTGGATGGTAAGGTTGCCATCATATGAATTTGTTACGTGGTGCTACCATTTCTTACGTCATTTGCCAAAGCCGCATTTCATACGTCATTTCTCTTCCTTGTAGAGACGGCGTATTTTATTTCGAAAATAACTATAAAAAGACTAAGCACGTATTAGAAAAGATGGCCGTCACATTGAGCGGTTTGCCTTCGAAACTCGAAACAAATACTTGCGATCCACTGTTTTGCGCACGAACGATCAATTAAAATCTATTTTAAAAAATGTTAGAAAAATAAGTTGATGGAGCAAGAACAATAAAAAAAAAATATACTTCGTTTATTTAGCTAATAGCTTCTACTGAAACGAAAAATGTGTCGCATGCCAGGTCCACACACACAAACACACACACCGTCACACCTTGTTAATGAATTTCAGGCGGTAGACCAATCGGCGATAGTCTTTTGGTGTGGATTCAAAATCTTTGAGTCATTCAATTTTTCTAGATTTATTTCAAAGCCTTTTATCTCAAAACAGTCATTGTGCCCAGAACGAAAATTGAAAATAAACAAAATCAACTTTTACATGTGAGAAAGACCTTGAGAGAACGTAAATTGAGTCAGATTTGTTTCATCTGTCTTTTTTGTGTTCCCTTTACCTATCTTCACCTAGCTCAATGGACAGTTTTCGTCCAAGAGGTAAAGATTGAAATATTAATTGCCTACTGTGATTTTTAGGGTTGTGTTGTGTCTGTTACCCATGACAACGGCTACCTACAGGCAATAGCGTTTTAGAGTATGTGGGAAGGGGTACCGGGGAGGGAGAGAGAGAGAAAGAGAGAGAGAGAAAGAGAGAGAGAGAGGAAGAGAGAGAAAGCGAGAGAGAGAGAAAGAGAGAGAGAGAGAGAGAGAGAGAGAGAGAGAGAGAGAGAGAGAGAGAGAGAGAGAGAGAGAGAGAGAGAGAGAGAGAGAGAGAGAGAGAGAGATCGCCTTATCATGTCAAAGCAGCAATGAGGGATTTTTTAGACCTATTACCCGCATTGATGATCTATTCATCTATTAAACCCCTTGATGTTATATGTATGAAGACCAGAGTAGCATCACCTCTCAGTTGCTCTATCACTTATCTCTCGAGCGGGGATTCTCGAACTGAAGCAGCCTTTTTGTTAATTAAAAGACTAGATCTAATCTGTTGACTATTTACAATGACATTCAGAAAGCACGTGAAAGCTGTCGAAATTTAGTTTAAATTCCTTGATGTATAAAGCAGTAACAAAATAAATATGTTCATGGAAAGCAGGAGATTCTTCCAACAAGCCTCGGCTCTAATTGCAAAGATCACTATGTGTTCAAATCGTCCCTCTTTAATCTGTAACAGATTGTAAAATGTGACACTAGAGTCCCTAGAGTCATTTTAAACTTTTACGAGACATAAAAGGACCCCATGTATGTGCCTCCTGTTTTTGGTTTGATATAGGCCATGAACAATATTGTAAACATCAAACCGGTTTTGCATGTAAACCTTAAACTCCTGTTGCGCAGAGTGGGAAGGAATGGACTCCAAGGCGGACGCTTTAACACCACAGCCCCCAGCTTTATTGTGCTGAGTGACAAGCTAATCTAATCTAGTTTATAAGCTATAATATCTCACCACTGTCATAATAATGGGTATGCAATAATCGCACTGCAGATGGGCTCACCTTTTTTCTTTCATTATATTTCATTAACAACATGAAGTACAGTTTAAGTAATATCATGGACTTGATAATTACATCTTGCTTTTTTTTAACCGCAGATAGCAAAAGTCTTTAATGCTGTTGCTGCAACTCTTATAATGAGGCTTCCATAAGAACTTAAAAGCACTGAAGTGCCTATATCAGAAACTTTATCAATTTTTTTCTAATTGAAAAAAAACCTTCTCAGGCCGAATCTAGAGTCATAGAACGAACATAAAAAAGGCTAGAGTAATATTATTTTGTATGCAGCTCTTACTGACTTTTAAGGTTTATAATTTATGCAGTAACTTTAATATTCATCGTTAATTATCTAAAGCCAACTTGTACAATCTTTGACTTTGTATGATAAAAAGAGTCAGATACACAATTATTAAAGCTAGTTAAACAGAAAGATATAAACGGGAAGAGAGATAATTGGAGCTAGAAAGAGAGAAAAAAGAGGAGAGAGAGAGAGAGAGAGAGAGAGAGAGAGAGAGAGAGAGAGAGAGAGAGAGAGAGAGAGAGAGAGAGAGAGAGAGAGAGAGAGAGAGAGAGAGAGAGAGAGAGAGAGAGTGGGGGGGGGGAGGGAGAAAGTACGATCAAAAGAATTGAAATAGAAGAATGGATATATATATATATATATATATAGATAGATAAAAGACAAGCAAAGAGAGAAGAAATAGAAGTGAGAAAAGAGCCTATCATTAATTAGATAGACACACAGATAAGGGGATAGATGGGTAAGACAGAGGCGAGACAAGGCAGAAAAGAAAAAGAAGGAAAGAGAGAGAGAACGAGAGCGAGAGAGATAGACTAAGAAAGAGAGACAGAGAGAGAGAGAGAGAGAGAAAGAGAGAGAGAGAGAGAAAGAGAGAGAGAGAGAGAGAGAGAGAGAGAGAGAGAGAGAGAGAGAGAGAGAGAGAGAGAGAGAGAGAGAGAGAGACTAAGAGAGAGAATATAAAATTGAAACTTAAAATACCAAACCGTTTTATAAAAAACTCAAGTCAAATGGTGTGGAGATGTGACAGATCGACAGCCGTATTAACATTTATAAAACAAAAGATACGTTCACAGTAATGATAGCTACGATGTAACTAGTTATCCGTCATAGGAAAAAGCGATACAAATAGCAAAGATAACCTGAATGATAATAATTTTAATGACAAAACTTTGCAGCACTGAATTGTTATCGAAGATTGTAGATATGGATCTTTACATAGCTTGGAGTAATTTGGCATATTCGTGCTCCAATGCAGTGTAACATTCGTGTGTCCGGACGAGTTTGGTAATTGCTGGCATATCTAGTTGTGTATGATGCTATCATACAAAAGAATTTTGTGGAAGTCATAAAGCACACTCTATCTAACATGTTGATAATATGATACGCATTATTTAGCTAAAATCATTAAGCTTTCACAGATGGCTAATATGCAAATTTCCTACCATTTAAGTTTTTGTCTCTAAGAATAATCACGCACCGCAGAAACACCTTAACACTTTAGTGAATCAACAAAAACAACAAAAAGTTGACACTACAAAAACATGCGTATTTAACGAGTAAATAATAATTAAAAAAAATAACACACTTAAAAACGTAAATAGGGATTACAAAAACTTACTTAATCGTAAGTCATATATGCAAAATTTGAGGCTGCAACTGTGCAAGAAATGGGTAAGCTTCAGCTTTTGTTCAGCGTATGGGCATTGTTATGATGATTAAGGTTGTTTCAAATATAAAAGAATTCTACACACGCACCTCGACATGGTAGTAATAAAAACTTACATCAAGAGTGGTTGAAAGCAACCCTTTCCATTTCCTTTTTTCCACTAAAACATTATCATGCAACTGAAGTCAATAACAATTTTGGTTCGCTTCTTTTGATTTCGAGAGGAGTAAATTTGTGAAACAATTTCAAATTATAACGGTGTCTGTTTTTCACATCTTTTAGTGGAAAAACAACCTGCGCACCATTTTTTGTGACAATAATTGAATCAGAATTGATAAATAACTCCAGTAATTTGAAAAAAGATTATGTGAACACACGCATTCTTTCAAACAGTCTATTTATCTATTCACATACCTCTCAACCTGCCTAGATCTATCTGTCTGTTAATCTATCTGTCTATCTATTCATCTATCCATATTTATCGGTAAAGAAAAATTAGGGTTTCCAAAACCAACAAAATTACTTTAGCTTACCTTCCAGTTTGTGGATGGGAATAAATCACTCTTTATCACACCCAAAGCTCTCAGCCACATAATATTATCTCGATCATCACAGAAATGGACATTCAAATACACATGTCAGGTGACGTGCAGATAGCGCTATTGCTGGAAAAATACCGGCTAGATCTAAAACCAGCCTAAGTCTTCTCGGGGCGAGCGCCTGCAGCAGGGGATCTAGAGCAAATATGTCACAACCCTCTATTCTGGAACCTCCGCCAGGACCATGGAAACTCCCGGAGGTCATTTGCATAAATCATGACCAATTTCATCATCAGATTTTTAGCACTTCCGGATTATTAGAAAGTTCTCTATTTCCTGGTGATAGAATATGGCTCGGCATTGAAGGAGAAAAGTGATCGGATGATATTGGCGCTTGATTTGGTGACCGAAGGACTTTATACAATTTGTATGAGATGAGGGCATGAAAAGGTTGTCTTTTATCATGAAATAAAGCAAGGGAAACGCGTATTCTGATATGATCACCTGATTTGTTTTTCTTTTATTTATCACTTAGATTAAACATTAAGAGCAAGTTGCTGTACTGTTCGCCTTGTAAGAACTTGAAGACAGATTTTAAGGCTATCTCAAGAATTTCTGTGTAAAGAAATACTTTTTATGTTTTTTTTGTTGTAGATAGCTTACGAGATGCAGGTTTGACCGTAATATCTTTATTTATTATATTAAAAAAAAGCAACCGAAGCGCTATATTGTTGAAGAGTAAGAACTCTTAAGACCTTACGCCAGTTCCGATGATCAGGCATAGTTTTGCCTTCATAAATCCTCACTTAAAGACGATGCCAGAATTATTAATAACAATTTAAAAAAAAAATTATTAACCTGGCAAGAACACTTTTAAGCTAATGTTGCAGATCTAATGTCCTGGATATATAGGTGGGTTGTTTTGCGCTGTTCAAAAAAATGATTATTATTGGAAATTTATAGGGTTATTCGTTTGACGTATTTCTAATACCTGTGGTGATATTGATGTAATTTTACTACTCGTTTAGGCTTTTTCTTTCTATCGGTTTTGGTAGATACATCAACTAGCGCTTTATATCCTTACTGCAAAAAACGTCCTGAAAATGAGTTACTTTCTAAAATTAATTGATGTAAAAAGTTCACAAACATGATATTATACCCGACTTGTCATTTCATACATGCTGTACTAAGGTTAAAATGCTTGAAATGCCAACATCACACGAAAGCGAAATGTAAAAATTCAATAATATTTTATAAACGTGGAAATTTTCCTGGCTCTTCAAAACGTTTCTCTCCCATCAAACTAACTACATAAATGTATTCTCTATGATCCAAAAAACGAAATTAATTTTTGAAGCCATCGAAAAAGTCTTTTTAAAATGTGCAGCGAAACATCAAGCTCACTCATCACTACGGCGAAACAGCTGGCAACAGCGGAAGAGGAGCAAAAGGAAGAGCAATTAGCAAATTAAATAATAAAAAAAAGACCCAAAGAAATAACTAAACTAAAGTTGGCACGCTGGTTTAAAATGTTACGGTATTTAAGACAGACTTTCGTATACGCATAATTATATTCTCAAGTCGGAAAGCAAATAAAGAAGCAAAAAAAAAACAAAACAACAAAACATCAAAAAAAAAAAAAAATAAAATAAAATAAAATAAAATAAAGCCAAAAAAAAACCAAAAAAACAGGTATGCAACTCTACTTGTTTCCTACTTTGCTAGGATATGCTTAAAGGTGTCATTTAAATTAAAACAACATGCCTTAACATAGGCCTTGCTGTTCCGCTACCACGGGCAATTTTTACTCTAGAACTTAGGCGAAAGAAGGAAACTTAAAAAAAAAAAGGAGCGAAAAAGTATCACGGTAATTTATGAAAGGCATTTAAAGATTTTGGCAAAGGGGGAAAATAAGAAAAGAAAACGAAAAAAAGAGTTGGTGGAATGGATAAACATGTGTTTTAAAAAGAAAACGAAAGAGGAAAATTAATGGAAACTACAAGTCTTCTCTGAGTGAATCTTTTTTTATATTATGCTTGCTTAATGTTGTTTCTAAGGCACATCTCTTTCTCCAGTTACACCCTTATGACCTTTTAATGCTTGGTGTTACAGGATTTTCAGAAAAAAAAGGGAAAAAAGCAAACAAAACCCCCAAGAAAACTATACTATTCAAGAAAAAAAAAAAAAAAGAAAACCCATTTCTTCCGTTTCTTCAACGTTTGTTTACTTTTCATAATTCATTACCACAAATTATTCGCATGGCTCAGTTAAAAAAAAAAGTATAAAAACTGTACACAGGAAGATCAAAAGTTGCGCAAGAACCACACGCACACACTACACGCATATATATATATATATATATATATATATATATATATATATATATATATATATATATATATATATATATATACTTGGACAAAAAGCTTGAGTAGTACCATGTATAAAAAAAAACCTTATCGGAAAAACAGATCACTTATAGAGCTGATATCTAGTGATGACTCGTATCATATAATTGGCAGGCAATTCACGAAATCCCACTAGCCTCCTCGCTCCTGTTTCCCTAGGCATAGGTTTGAGCAAAGCAAACATAGTTTTTATACGTGGGTACAAAAGTCTGAAATGAAGAGAACGAATTTGCACAAGATTGAGTATAAAACAATGTATCATCCAATGAACAGTTTCCATATATATTACAGTATAAAGAACTGCCCTCGTTGGAGGAATTCCCTGCCAAAATTTTATAGCGAGAGGTGGGCGTGAAGCAGCATTAATAACATAGAACCCATCGCTAATCTGCAAAGAGAGATAAGGCCAAAAATTGAGAAGAGATTGCGAATTAATATAAATTGATTATTATTTTTAATTGGAGAGAAACATTAAAACATTCAGCTTATGAATGCGCTGCATCAAGCTTATATTTTATGTACGGAAAACCATTTGTTAATTTCATAATCTAAATCAAACTGCATATTTTGTTTAGTGAATTGTTGGCAAGCTGCCTATGAATGTTAGAGTCTCTTACATCTTGTTAACATTATTTGATATTTTGAAAAGCAGATCTTCGACATGAAGCATCCGTAGAATTTTTGTGAATTTTCGAAATATCAAAACATCAACAACAACTGTATCAAAAAACAACATAAACAAAGAAAAGAACAAAAACAAAACAAACAAAAAACAACAACAATAAAACACACCAATAATAACAACAATATTGACATAAAACAAAAACAAGAAGATCTACAAGAACAAGAACAACAGCAACAACAACAACAACAACAACAACAACAACAACAACAACAACAACAACTGCAAAAACATCAAGACCATGTAACCATGTTCAACTTCTCACTAAAGCAAAACTTTTCAAAACATTTCCACAATTCAACAGTTGCCCAGGGTTCTTACCTTTAGATAGATTACACACTTAGAAAACAAAATTCTGTGAAATTGTTCCAAACTCTTCACTCGTTTGAAAAATGAGTATTTTACGAGCAATAGATGTTTCTAATTAGTTAAAACATAGTACAAACCTCTTTCGCGTTTTCTTTCATTGGCACTTATCTTTCGCACATGGAGGAGAGAAAAACATCGGCTGTCTATAGACCAATGCTACGCTTTGCAACTACAAACAAGAGATAATCGTGTTTTACCTAACTTAAACCAGATACCAAGTAATATTCGGACGTTTGTAAAATACATTTCATAAAAGTAATGAGATTTTCTTAATGACATTTCGTTTGCTGCTGAGTGCATATTTACATAATTTTAAGTTATTCCGAAATTTTAAACAAAGATTAAAAATATGCCATTTATTCGCTTTCAATCCATTTCTATAACTGTATTTCAACAATATATTATATGTTTTCTTATGATTTAGATCATGTATGCCCCAAAATTTAGCATCTGCTTTTTCTTCGTAAATTATTTTCCTACACTCAAGACTCATATAATACTGAAGATATTACTTTGTGGTCCACTATACTTATATCAATAAAACATTTTAAAATATGCACATATACCTCGAATTTTTTGTTTTGTAATTTTAAAGTTTAAACCAAACAAATCAAATTTTCAGTGTTGCACTTTCTGAAACACATAAAAAAGGTAATTACATAATTTTTCATTCATGCAGCTTCAAGTTAATGCAATTTTCTCTGTTTAAAAAACTTTATGACAAGCTTTTGCGCAAAAAGGTCAAGCGTTATTGTGATCCTTATCTAGACTCTTAACTTTACGTATTCACATACTTTTTATACAAACATTGGAAACGAATAGCATTTGTATTGATGGAGGGAAGCAAAACTGTTAGCCGATTCATAAATGATGAAACTAAACTTGAGTTTTTAGTCGAGCGGTTGAAAAAGTTTCATCACTTCAAAGCAGCAGATTATTTCTTTTGACCTATTACGAATTGCTGACTCCTTTAGCGCTTCGTAATTGCCATTTTACTCAACGTTATTATATCATTGAATGTCAATGAGTCTATTTTTTATGTTCGCTTCTCCTGCCCCTCTCATGCCCTCTTTCTACACCCCAGCTTAAAAACCTCGCTTCCACATACAAAACGAAAAAAAAAAATAATCAAAGAAGCGAACATGGGTGCGACATTCCAAATAAACTTGCACCTCTAATACAAAGATCAAACAAATTTAAAGTGACCTGAACAGTGCCGCTATTTCAATTGATTTAAGTTTTCTTTTTTTCAGCTCTTTTTAAATATCTAGATTAGTGATATTATTACAACTTAATATGACTTTAGCTCTCAACAGAGAGATAAACAAACATCACCAAAACAGCTTAAGTTTCACGTTTTATCGCTGAACCTGGAAAATGAACACTTAATGATGCAGGATACTTCTAAACAGAGCATAAATATTACTTCACTACTATGTCTTTAACTCTCAGCAGAGAAAAAAAAAACGTTGCCAAAACAACTTAAAATTAAATGTTATTACTAAGCCTGGAATATGAAAACTAGGATGCAGAAGACTTCGAACTAAACCGAGCATAAACAATTAAACTAAATATTGGAATTTTCTGTTATTTTTTTATGTATAAATGTAATTGAATCGGATAAAAGAAATATATATCGCGTTATAAAATTTCAGAGGAAAAAACTAGCAAAAGTGAGTTCCAAGAGATGAGGTTTTTTTAGTTCCTCACTTGATCACCTGAAAAGTTATCTTTTTGAAAATAACAATAGAAATTTAGGTAATAGAACACTTTAATAAAGGTAAAGTTGAAACAGTTTTGAATATTAGTAACTTCAAACTTAATGGCCCTGCTCTATGAAGCGTTCCGAAAATTAATTTAGGATGCACCTAACTTAGGAGTAGCCCTTATATTTAAATCGCCCTTAAAATCCCAAGCTTTTGCAGTTTTTCTTTTTCGTTTTCTTTTTGTTAATAAATTTGAGGCTTTGCTGGAAAAAGGTAAGTCGAATTGATTTTCCACCTTACTTCGCTTTATGGAAACATTATTTTTTGGAGAAAAATTTTCTTTCATATTTTAATGATGATGCTTAACGACATTTTCATGCGTCATCATGTTATCGTGTATGGATGTCTACTTAAATCCTGTGTCCCTCTTACATTTTCCCTTTTTTTTTATCGTTTTTCTCCCTATAGTCCAGATTGTCCTGACCTCATTCACTTC
>JAWDGP010000364.1:82500-142500 GCA_033675545.1 Elysia crispata
TTTGCGTGCAACAAGATACAATCACCTAAAACTAAACATTTTCTCCCAACACTTCGAACTGGTTCTTTGTTAACTGCATGTTAAAAGAACAGACAAACATAGGTAATCAGCATTGTTGTAATATTAAGTGAATCCCATTGCATTTTAACTATTTCTTAATAACTTAATATGCAAAATTAAAATCATTAAAAGGGGTAAACATATAGAGCAATTTCATCGAATGGTTTTGATGTTTGCAGTAACTCTCAACAACATTGTCAGACATCTTTCAGAGACTGAGTTTGGTATCTACCAAGGCAGTTCTCAATAAAATTACAATGCTTTTAAACTGCCCAATTTAAATTTAAACAACAAATATACAAATGCGCTTATTTAACAAAAGTCACAGAGCAGCATAGGAATAAAATGATAATTTAAAATGTACAGTAATGTTAAAATGAGGTACGTAGAAAGCGTAAACAGAATTTTCGAATTGTAATAAATTTAAATCACATAATTGTTATGGTAATAAATAAAAAGAGAAATTTTCGCATCGTGTTCGCATAATTCACAAAAAAAATTCTTAACTGTCCCTCAAATTTAACCTTTTTTAGTCTTCTTCTAGTTTACATCATTTTTTATTTGCCATCCTACTCTTCAACTTCGTAGTCGTAGAAAAACACACACACACACACACACACAAATGCATTAATTAATAAAAAAATAAATAAAAGAATTTCATGACCAAAGTTTACAACCGAAAGTATATTCCAAACGTACAATTTCTTTTATTTCAAGGAGGATAGGAATCTTCACTAAAACATTTTCCCTCCGTTCATGTGAGACAAGAAATACAAAGTCGAGTATGATCGGAGAATTGCAGTTAGAGGAACGCAGGATCAGTTTTTCCATACCCGTTTCTTTTATCATTCTTGTGGCCAATGTCCTGTTGAGAAGTTCATATTGACGATGATAGCATAGGTTCATATCTCATAAACCATTAGAAATTAACTTTGCTGGCATTGGAACTTTGAATAAAAATTAAAAAACAAAACAAAACATAACATGATAAATATGATAACCTGAAGAAATTTAAAACTAAGAATAGAAACATATTTAAACATTTTTCGGTTTCGCAAAAAGTGTCCAATTTATATATGTTTTGGATTTTGCAACCCAAATACGAAGTACACAGAGTATGTCATAATATACGACCAAAGTGGCAGTTTGCGAGAAACCAAGACCTATCTCTATTAATCACATATAAATACTTTTGAAAACGTTGACTGATTGAGTAAACTATCTCTTGCTGCTTCTGCCCTCCATCTGACCGTTATTAACATTCTTTGAATATATTTCTTATCTTTTTTGTGGATGCTGCAACTTGGAACTATTTGTCTCTGTGATAAATGTCATGAGTTTAGCCTACGTTTTACATAAATTATATCGGGTGCGGTTATTTCTTTGTAACTGCCGTTGAAAGTTTAAAATACTACCAACTACGCAATGCAAAAAACTAAAATACAAGAATAAGAAACCCATTTGTATATATTTATGCATAATCTTCCAGTACAGAAGCTCTCTACGCAATCACTATACTGCCACATCACCACTTTACTCAGGCAGAGTTAAAGTTTATTTCTATCCCCATCGAACTAAGAATTCAATTGAGAAGTGACATTAAAACATCCTATTTCTTCATGAATATGTGTTTCTCTATTGTGATTTTGAGAACATAATGTTTTTACTTTTGTCATTTGAAATCATAATAGTAGCAGTGAACTGAACACAATAAATGAAAATGACAAAATACACATGCGGTGCCTGCCGTCATGGAATCCAACGTGATAATGCAATGTTTCAGTGCATACAAATGACTGGCAAAGGAAAAAAAAGCTTACAGTGAAATAAAAACACTCACAAATTCATTCAGGTACATAGTGATTGTGTAATGCTAACTTCATTGATTTTTCCACCGATTACCTTATTTGCGAACTTCTTGATTGCTTTATAAAAGCATTAAAGCACAAATTCAATATTCTGGCTTGTTGGAATGCAAACAGCTCGTGACAATTGATATAAAAGCATGCAACTGAAACATAGAAACTTGAAATAAAATGTGACGATGAAAATAAAACAAATGGTATAAAAGGAAATAGAATTAATGCCTATGAACATAAATGGAAAACAAATCATGGTCTTAAAAAAAGAGGTAATATACTGAGACAGATTCAAAACAGAAGCATATCCAAGACAATCTGACAAGAGGAGCCATGCCACTCTCATGCCTAAGTAAAGGGCCATGTCTGTGCTGTCTCCAAGGACGCTATAAAAAGCTGTCTCTCTCAGCATCCCCACGGCTGGACGCCGATGCAAACGTCCCAGCCTTATCTTTGGGTTTAGCGCTCACTTTCTTCGCGACCGCCTGAAAATGGAAACAGATTTCTAGCCTAGAGGGAGCAGGGTCTTTTTATGTACTAGGATTTGGAGGTAGTTTTAAGGGACATTATTTGTGTTGTTCTTCAGGGTAATCAAGCAGTTTCAGATTAGAAAACAAAGATGTTAAGAAGCTAGAACGAGATTTGCTGCCTCATACTAGAATTCAAACTCACAGCTCTAAGAATTGGAGAGCATTTTTAATGTTGGACAATGATTAGATATCGTTGTAAATTTTACTTTAAGACCTCTACCTCGTTGTGGCATCATTCTTAGAAAAAACGGCAGGTTTTTATTTGTTTATACTTTAAGTTACGGAAAATGATAAAAAGATAAACAGGTGAAAGGGACAGTTGGAGCTTTTTCGTTTTCATCCAGAAACAAATGATAAAGAGTTTAATCGTATCTGAAAATGAGGCAGCGAATACAAACTGGAATCCGAAAGACTATGAAGAACAAATTGCTAGCCACAGTGGTTAAATGAATTATCAGCAATTAAATTTGGTTTTTATTAGAAACTACAATTTTTCAATTAAATCATGACTATTTGTTTTGGACGAGCAGGGTCATTTCGACTAATTAAGCTTTGCACATTAATTAACGAGATGAGCTATACATAAAGCCCAATATAAGGAAGAAAATATGAAGGGACATAACCTAATTCGCTCAAGCAAAAACTTCGGGGGTGATCATTCCTGAGAAAGGGAAAACTTAATGAATCGTGCTGTAAGAAAAATCATTGGCATTTCTTAAGACAAAGAAAACGTAATTAAAATTTTGAATTTCATTACTGTAAAATGCAAAACTAAAAAAGGAAGAAACGATTAAAAAAAAAATTCAGTGTGAGGCATGCCTAATAATTCGAAAAAAAAAATTCTGCTTCCAAATACAAAAATAGATACAATCATTTTAACAAAGTAGGATCGTGAATTGTGAAAAAAATATCATTAAATTGAATTAAACGTCTTTCTTGCGAAAATATTTGGTGAAAATAAATCATGCACAATCTAGGGAGTCGCACACAATTATAGGTTTCTACGCATTAAACTAACATTGTCTATAACTCTTATCATGCGCCAATGTTTTGGATAATGCATGGGTGTCTTTTCTCCCACTTACAAACCCTCTTTTTTTTTATTACGTTTGTATTCTATGCGGTAAATGCCTGCCCCTATTGTCTATGCTGATTTCTTTATCACTATGATCTTCTCTTTTATTTGTCTTAAAAAAAGTATGATTTTTTTTTCACAACTTATTTTCTCCCTATCTTATCCTCCATATGTTTTTTATAATTTTCTTTCCATTTCATTCCAACAGGACCAAAGTTAATATATATATATATATATATATATATATATATATATATATATATATATATATATCTTCTTCAGGATATTAAGCCCAGTAAGAAGCTCTTCGATGTCTTCATTATTACTATTTTCCTAGCTTGGTCATTTTTCTAATTCCCTTCATTATCTTTTTCCTTTTCTTTTTATTACCCTCCAATTTTTTTCAACTCTGTTATCTTCTCCTCAATCTTCTTCCAATTTCACTTTCTCAAATGCCCTTCTTCTCCTCCTGCCCTTCTTTTTGTTTTTGTTTTTGTTGTTGTTGTTGTTGTTGTTGTTGTTGTTGTTGTTGTTGTTGTTGTTGTTCTTCTTCTTCTTCTTCTTCTTCTTCTTCTTCTTCTTCTCCTTCTTGTTCTTCTTGTTTTTCTTGTTCTGTTGTTGTTGTTATTGTTGTTTTTGTTTTTGTTGTTGTTGTTGTTGTTGTTGTTGTTGTTCTTCTTCTTCTTCTTCTTCTTCTTCTTCTTCTTTTCTTCTTCTCCTTCTTTTTCTTCGTCTTCTTCTTCTCCTCCTCTCCACTCACCTCCCTTTATTCTTACCCTCCTCCTGTTCATCATGCCGCTTAAACTGTCCAGTCTAGACGCATTGAAAGACTTACGTCGATGTCTTTAAATTCACAATATAGTAAATAGTATCTAAACAGTGCACAACAAGTTTATCTTACCATAGCCGAGTTGCTTGCAATCTTACCTTACTTGACCACCCAGTTTAAACGTGCAGAAACCCAGTCCAATTTATCGTGGACTTACCAGCTTTGACGCCTTTATCATGGCAGAAGTGAAGTACTCGCCCAAGCAGACGATGGCAGCGATGACAATACCGCCAACCAGGATAAAGAACACTCCAGCAACATTGTCTATCTGGAGCGAGGAGGTCTCGTCTGTGGATGATTTGGTCATGTCTGGACACTTGGTGTTGTCCCACCACCTAGGATTAGTGATAACGCAGTTGGTTGCGTTCAAGAACAGCCTCAGACAAAACTAGAGAGTCGGGTAAAATCGTTTAAACCTCACATTTCTTTCTCTAAAGAGAATAATTTAGCTCCCTTAAAACCTATTGACTATGCAGATTGGCAGATTTAAAACTCAGTAAAATATTCTTGACCGATTATTAATTTATTATCTACTTTATGTGCTTTTTTATCGTCACCAATTCTCATGGAATTGAGAATGTATTTCAGGCTACAAACAAAAATCCCGTTGCCTCTTTTAAAAATTGTTTTAAAGTTCAAGTATCACCCGGATATTCAAGAATTATTTAAGCTTATCATTTAGCGCAATGCGAGTTTGATTAACAAAACTGAGAAAACCACCAATGGGAAGAGTGGAGGATTTCTCAACCAGTAACCCAGTCTCACTTGGTCTCTATCTCGTGAAGCTTCCCTTGATCACTGAGTCTCAGAATCGACATGGACAGCTCTTCTCGGTAGGTGGCGCCTGGAGGCACTCCAATCCCAAAACCCTTGGGGTCAAAGGCGGGACCAATCTCCATGACGTCGCAGTCGCTAATGGTCTGGTACTTGTTGACAGTTGTGTCCCAGAAAAAGGCATAATCCTCATTTCTTACCTGAAAATATTCCTTTCTTTAAGTAACTGTAATTCGGTATTTTCTTGTAAAAAAACTTAAAAAGTTAAAATGTATCTGTTGAATAATGAGTTGCCTTTTACCTATACTTTGCCGCAAAGAAAACTACTTGTACAACGTGCCCTGTGGTAAATTAAAAGAAAAAAATCACAGATAACTTTGAACCCAATCATTTCTTTCGTCCTGTTTACTACAAAACACTTCTATAAAAGGCTTTCCTATGCTTACAAAAATATTTGTTCACACTGCCGATATGACAGAAAGACGCAATACGTTATAAAAATGAAACTATTCCTATCAAGCACGAAACCAACATTATTAACTTATTTTAAACTAATCGACTACCTTTTGAAAACCCTCTGTGGTGTTTTCTACCATGGAGTCCGGCTCCACTTCAGACATCTGAGCCCACATCTTGGAGAAATGTTCGATGTTTGTGTTCTTGAAGAACGACATGATGCCGCTATCCTTGACCGTGCCGTACTTGATCTTGGTCTGCTGCGCCAAGTCAGTCACCGACTGGGGAGACAATAGAAGTTTATGTTGATGAAAAGTTGATGTTTATAACTATCAATTCGTGGGTTTTCTTTCTATGAGAAAACACTCATTACCCTTTTTTGATTTGTCACGCCATTTTGATACGGCTAATGCTCCAGTTAAAAAATGTTACTTAAATCATGAGACTTATGGCCGAATTTGTACATGAGTATTTGAGAACGCCAGAAAGAATAATTCTAATTGTGTAAGTCTACTATTTTTCCTTATTATTATCTCTCACATTCTCTTTCTCCCGTCTCTCTCTTTCTCTCTCTCATTCTCTCTATCTATCTATCTCGCTCCTCCTTTGCATAAAATTTTGCCGCTTCGCATCACACTCTTGCGGCACGTCTCTCACCTTTTCTCCTCCTTTCATCCAATTCCAAAGAATATTTTGCACCTCACCTTGATGGGAGTGTTGATCTTTTTAACGGTGAGGAAAGCGGCCAAGTTGGCTGTGTACGAGGAGATCAAGATGAGTGCGAAAAACCACCAGGCGCTTGTCAGAATCCGCCCAGGGATGGTGCACGGAGTGGAGTCAGTATTACCTGTGGATGGATCAGGATATTTACAAAACACAATTACAGGGGGAAAATTCGGACTCGCTCTATTTCAGGTTTCCGTATCCGCAGCCACCAGACACTTGAAGAGCAAGAGAAGGTGTTCTCCTTAAAACAATTCCAAAGAAAAGTCAAAGTAACGTCTATGCCCGATCACTAGTTGATTCGATAGAGGAAGTTTACCGAGGCAGGTGCTCCTCGAAACATCCATCTGGACTGTAAGGAACCAGCGATCATGTGGGCTTAGTTTGAAATAATTATCACATTACAGGCCCTGAAATTCCAATATTCAATATACAATCAAATAGAAAATTTAAAATTAAAAATGTGGTTTTTTTTCAAATTGTTGCCTTTACAACCTTAATATTAAACTTTCTTGTTGTATTCTCATATCTACAATTATCTTAGATCTTTGATTATGTTCAATGTAAAAATCTAATGATATAACTCCATTTAGTGAAATACATTTCAATTTTCTAATTGAGTATAAAGCAGATTGAACAGAAGAAATCACAGCTTAAGCATCATTAATTTTCCGTCCTTGGGCAAATGTTCAAAACAGCTCTTCGAAAAGTCATAGAATGTTCTAAATATAATATCTTTACTATGTGTAATTAGCGCAAATACTCAATCTCTCTGTGTCTGATTTATCCAAAATGGTGAGAGGCCCCAGATTTCTCTACCCCGAAAAATAGCAAAAGGAAAGCAAAAGAAAAACAAAATAAAACAAAAAAACAAAAACAATCAACGTACAAACATAAGCAAGCAAACAAATAATAAAAAACAAACAAAACAAAAACAGAAAATACAACTTCAAAGTAATACGAAAACAATAGCATTTGAACCAAATTAGCAAGTAACTATTGCATCAGCTCCTACTAAGTCTATATTAACATCAGAAGACACAGCAGGTCTATTAATCTCTCTCTCTCTCTCTCTCTCTCTCTCTCTCTCTCTCTCTCTCTCTCTCTCTCTCTCTCTCTCTCTCTCTCTCTGTTTTGGCCATACCTAAGTTATAATTAGATTTAATGTCGATGATAATTTGCATTAAGTTGTATCATAGCCAAAAGTTATTCCGTTACCACTGGTTCCCTCCCCCCGAGATGAAAGATATTTAAATATTGCACAGCTGCAGTAATGACCTTTACGTTATCAAAACCAAACTACTAGAAGCTAGATATAATTTACTAATACGTTCCATGAATAAAAAAAAAAATAAAATAATAGAGGAAATTAGTTGACTTAACTTTTTTGTCATTGACCTTAACGGGGAATGGGTGATAGTAAACCGAGCATAATTATCTAACGATTAATCATGCTATCATTGTTAATCCTGCTGCTCTAATACTTGTGAATAGTTAGGTTAAGCTTGTAGAAGACATCTGATTCGGATAAGTGCGAGATCCTTGTAACATCTTCAGTTAAAAAAACGTTTAAGTAGACTGCCCGCTGAGGGATTCGAAACTTAAACCACAAGGTACGCAGTTCAGCGCTCTACGGACTGAAATCTGTAACGACCCTTTCCTGATATAAAACCAACTTCAAAGCCGCTCGATCTTGATCTTAGCATGTTTGCATAACTTTGAGCCATCTTCGTGGTTTATGATAATTACATTTCTTTTTTTTTTTTTCCTTTGTTTTATTTATGAGTAACGGCGGAATCAAGGAGAGAACAGAAAATTGAAGCTTTATAGCCCAATTATTGTCTATTATGAATCAGCTGATCTGAGAAGATTACGTGTCTCTGCGAAGAGTAAACCAGAAATACTTATATACAGAAGAGAAAAACACAGGGGAAAGCTCATTGAGCTCCAGTATTAAGATTCTAATCTGTTTAACCATGAGTAGGTTATACAGCTGTTTACAACTAAATGTCAAAAGAGTTCAACAACCCCGTATAGTTCATTCACAAGCGTAAACCATCTACAAATTAATTGATGTAATCCGTGTAATTATAACAGAGATAGAAGGCGCAAGGCAATCTCAATGAGGAATGTAAGACACATGGTTGCAGACAATCGAGGCATCAAAATATTATCGACTCACACAACTGTAATAGCGAAGCAAAGAGAAATTTAATAAAAAAAAAATTCTTGAAAACATTGTAAAAAAGATATCGAACACAGTTTGCATAAAATCACATCGAGTTTATAACGCTCGAATATAAATGAGCCTGCTGCTTCTGAGAGCTCCTGCGAAATCTAGAAAGCTTATTCCATTCATTGTTGCTCTTAGTCAGAATACTGTAGACTGTCACACTTATGATGTCATCAAGACCTTAAATCAACCCAATAACCATTATTAGGTCAAAATGGACCTAAGTGTCAGATAGTTATCTCATGAAAGCTTAAATAGAGCGCTTAAACTTCATTAAGTCTGTCCCCTACCTCTTTCTCGATCTCTCGAACTATCTATCTACTTATCTTTCTCTCTATCTATCTATCTATCTATCTATCTATCTATCTATCTATCTATCTATCTATCTATCTATCTATCTGTCTATCTATCTATTTATCTATCTATCTATCCATATATCTATCTATATATTTATATATATATACATATATATAGATATATGTATATAGTTGTGTGTAAAATGACATAATAAAAACAGTGCTGGAAAATTAAGAAGCATAGTATATTTTGAAAAATTGACCTACCTAGTTATGCAGTCCACGACTGCATAACTAGGTAGGACAAATTTTCTATATATATATATATATATATATATATATATATATATATATATATATACATACACATATATAGCTGTTTTTTAAATAACAATAGAAAAGAGCTAAAAAAATTAAGAAGCATCGTATTTCAATGAAATGGAACCAGCTTAATTTATATATCTCAATCGTTTCATGGTTCAACATATTTAACTAGGTATCAAGAAAACTGCAAAGTGAAATCAATACTTTAAAATAGCCAATTACTATTCCTATCACATCCCATATAAGATATTGCTACAACATCCACTATTCCATAAAAAAAAATGTAGTGGAACTTTCGATCCCTGGTGTACCTTTTACTTTAAATGAGATAAATCTCAACATCAAAATACATCGAACCTGAAAATTGATACAGCAGTTCTATTTCAAAATAGAGGCAGAAACCCCGTGTCCATCGGTGATGGTAAACCATGCTTGCAAAAATTTCAACTACTCAATAAAACTATTTTTTCTCGTTCTTTCAGTTTTATTCTTCTTGAAACAATGTATCTGCTCACTTGACGCTTCCTTACTTATATCCATTTAAATAAGACTGGGATGACATTTTTCTGATTAACTTATGGTAACTCTAACTATTTCGACTTCTTCTTAACATCAATATACGAGAATAAAACAGGAGTAGCTAGACTCAAATCGAGAGGTTAAGATCTAGATATAGATTTCACTTTTACTTCAGGCTTAAAATTTCAAAAGGATTTAAGATCTAAATTGAGATTCTATGTTTACAATCATAGAGATATCTAGACTCTAGGGAAAGATAGATAGGTAGGGGCAATATATCTGAACGATGTAAGTAAAACGATAGATATTCAGAACATTTATAAGCCTATTTAATACACACACGCATTACAGCCCCTGACCAGTTCTTAGAACGGGGTTTTCAGCTTGTAACAATAATAATATGATAATAATAATAATAATAATAATAATAATAATAATAATAATAATAATAATAATAATAATAATAATAATAATAATAATAATAATAATAATAATAATAAAAAATTAATTATAGTAACTTCTTATGATCAAAGAAACGTCGGATTGGATTTAAAACCCACTGACATGTGATTTCTGTCTGCAGCAGATCACTTTGAAAGTAGCAAGTAGTGTTTCGCTTTGCTATGCTCTGAAACCGAAGAGGGAACATACAGTCACTCCTTATGGAAAGAATTTATATAATCTCTTTGGTTAAGTGAGAAATTATTTCAGTAAATTACCGAAATCCTATTGTGTTATGCTGAAAAAAAAATACACTAAAAATTGTAATTGATCGGTTCACCATAAAGAATCCATGCAATTGGTCGCCAAATAATAAAAAAATCTCCTTGTAAGGTATGCCTAAACTTTAAAGTATTAGCTCTTTTTTTCTCATGACTCAATCGCCAACACGTTCTACTTTGTTTAGACCTGTACATGCCACTTTATACGCAATATAAAAATGCGTAAACACCTATTACCCTAGATGTAAATCTTCTTTTGAATACCTAAATCTGATGAAATTCTGACCCAAGTAAATTTTTACAGAAGGATGAATTTTTTTTTTAAATGGGAAATTTTTAAACAAGGAGTTTCTCTTTGTAATAATAATGTAAGCGTTTTTTTATTATTTACCATATAAAAGTCGCATTTTGATTTGAATTATCATATTCATCAAAGAAATATTCATTAAAAATTGAAACCGTGTAAATACCTGTGGATAAAGCGCTGATATAAAATTTTAGATTCATGAACTATGATCAATCAATTTTTGTGCTTCGACCAGTTTTGATCAATCATACTGTCGAGAGCAGTTTGTCGACTTCTCAATAACAGAGACATTCAGAGGCAACTCACCTCACCAAATTTTCCAGCTCTTTTACATCCTATACTATTTACTTGGTGAGCAAATAGTGGTAAACATTACATTATTTTATCTATGCCAGCTGAAGGCGCCACTTTGAACCAGACTTAAATTACAAAGTTACTTCCCGTCGATAGTAAAAGTTCAGTATCCATTGAAACAGTTTTCCATCTCTCCCCTCCCCCCCTCCCCTTCCCTCCCAAAAATCCCCCCAAAACTCTCTCTCTCTCTCTCTCTCTCACACACACACACTCTCTGTCTGTCTGTCTCTCTCACTCACTCACACTCTCTCTCTCTTTCTCTCTCTCTCTCTCTCTCTCTCTCTCTCTCTCTCTCTCTCTCTCCCTTTCTCTCGTTCTCCCTATCAACCTAAAGATTGCCACTTCCTTTACATGTAAACGAAAAGAAGCGAAAATAATGATCAGGTTACGACTCGATTCGACGTGCATCATGCAGAACGCCTTGTTCTCAAATAACTTACCTCAACACCTGATAAACCGCTCACAACAATAGTGCACAATTGACGTTATCAAACTTTAGCCCCTCATTCCAGGGAGTTTGAGAGTCAAGACACTGTTCTACTGAACTTATAACCTACTTTGATAAAAGCTAGACTTATATCTACACAAAAAATTGGTAAAGTCTTTGAAGCTGCAAAAACTATTATGTGCATTCTTTCTCGACTTCTAATAAAAGATAAGCACTTAAGCGCAAAAGCATTGAAACTTCTACAGAAACAAATCAAAGCGACTCTTATAGCATAACATCACATGCCTGTACAGTTTTTACTTTATAGTGTTTTTTTTTAATCGTAAATGGGAATTTACTGGAAAAGATTTTTTTTACGTCAAATAAAAATTCATAATGCAAATGACGCGTGATACCTCATAAGACCAGAGCAGATTATTTTCCAAAGTTCACAGCTCTGCTTCAGACTCACCATTCTTATCATATACATTGCTTTTCACCACTCAGCAAAAAATTGTACGATATACAAAAAACCTTCTAAAGAGTAAAACCTTCTTTATATCGCAATATACATGTATTATCTGCTGTCCTTAACGTATCCTTCCCAATACATCAACATTAAGTTGAAACAAACGCTACTTCCTCGCTGCCTATCTATTGAATCGCCATAATGAAGATAATAATGAATAAGGAATTCTTTAAATGTCACGCCTACTCAGTTCAGAGACCCCTCAACTTGAAACCCATTCTCTCTGCCATCCTGTTACGTGATGTCATAACAGGTTTTGAAAACTATAAAATTCTGTCAGAGGTTCATCAGCTTTTCGAACATGACGGTTTTATTAGCATTCTGATTTGGTGTTGGCTAAATTCTTAAAAACAGCGATCGTATGATATTATATTCAGAGAAAAGGGATAAAATAGCAAAATAGTAATAACCTGGTTTAGCCATTTTAATTACAGATTACCATTTACCTCTTACATGGAGTTTTACCGTCAGCATGTGAATGTTAACAACAGCGAATTCTGTATTTTTCACAACTATAAAAAGATCCTTCTAAATGCTCGTTATAAAGTTTAAATTCCCTAAAAGAGTGCAAACCGGTGCACAGCCGCACGAGAACTAATGTTATTAAAACTTGTAAGATATCTTTAACGAGCGTATAAAAATATCTATAAATAGTTCGTGATTATAAAAAAATTAGACAGTTTTTTTATTACGGTTAAAATTATGCACTGGAAACAATAACATCTGTTATAGCTAATGGCGAGATAATGACGCTTGACGGAGAATATGGTAACTCTTAAAAATTAACGGTAAATCATTTAAAATTTTATGGCTAAGGCTAATTTAGAATGCGTCTTTTATTTCGAAATATTGATAGGGTGTGTTTTCACAAAATGCAATAAGTTACAAACTATAAATTTATTGCAGAAAAAACTCATAATTATTTACTCTTAAGTAGTTTTTAATCGGTGGCTCAGCTTCCTTCTGAATTACTTAAAACATTTATCCCCAAGAGTCGACTATTCTTCCACAAAATTCTCCTCCCGACATGGTTACAAATTATTTTGTTAAATTCAAAATAATTTTTTTAAACAAACCCGAAAACAGTCTTTGATCTTAGTCTGTCTCTACTTTCATCTTATCAAGAACAAAATTCTCATCCTCATCTTTCTCATATTCATCGTTCTCTTCAAGACTTACAATCATAACCAATATTATAGCAATAATACTTACATTTACCCTCATTTTACTCCCCATCCGACTCTAATTCTTCATCGGTAGAGTTTTCTTGGACAGCATCATTATTATCATTCAATATAATTTGAGCATCGCCCGCTGATCCTTTTACTCTAAGAATGTTCAAATCGTATGAACCAAAAAAAAATAAAAAAATAAAAATGCGATATCACTACTTTCATTGATAGATAAAACTGAACCTATATGTCATTAATAAAAGAATTCACAAATAAAAACAAACAACAAACAAAACAAAACAAACCCTCTCCCCCAAAAAAAAAAAAAACAAAAAACAACCAAACAACTCCCTCCCCCCCCCCACTAAAAAAAAAAAAAACCAAAGAATGGACGTGAACATGGAAATAATAAAGTTGCTATAGCTTAGTCTTTCATTTTACAGCAGTGTACTCCTAAACACCACATATGTTTTTACTATTCAAAACGTTGCATTCTTTCGCCCTTAACATTGCGAGAGTTTCCGAAATGGATTCGAGACACGTTGCAGTGCTGGTTTGATAGCCTCAGTTGTTTACCTCTGTCCTTTACAAAGACATCTTTTAAAAAAAATAATAATAAAACAAAAAGAAAAACAAAAACAAAACAAAACAAACCCTAGCATTGCTCTATACTAACAAAAGCAATAAATCATCTTGGCCAGAAATCAGAGCCAACTACTGAGATCACGGCTATTGGTAACCAGGCATGCTAAACCAATCAATCGATCCCTCATATAATCAGTTCAACTGATATTTCTCAACACTGTTACTACGCACCTTGCAGCAGAGATCCGAAGATGAACCAGAAAGATTCTCGCACTGTGATCTCTATGGAATCCCCGGACTCCTGTGTCTTGTCCCTGCCGATCCTCTCCAGGGCGTAGAGCACCACGGAGACCACCACAAAAGCACAAAGCGTGCAGATCCACACGATGGGGGACAGTGGGTTGAGGAACTCGAAGTATGACGTTTCCCGTCGCGGGATGCGCATCAGAACGGAGATGTAGCGAGTCTTGAACGGTTTGGTGAAGTCCACAGCTTCCTCTCTCTGGGCGTTGATGGACAGTGGCGCTACGGACATTGTGGCGTTCTAGTGGGAAAGAAGGAGAAAGAGGAGTATGGTCTTGAGGTAGTGGATAAATTGCAGTTGCTATATACACTAGTCAGGGGGATGGAGACAGAGAAAGAGACAGTATAACAGGAAGTAATATATAGAAACTAGTGTTTGAGATAATGAGGATACAAACTTGTTTTGTCTACGCAGCAAGGTAGTAAAAGTAAAAAAAAAATGAAGTTTTATGGAGAATCCATGACTTGTTTGCCTATGTATCAATAGCCCCGTATCAGAATACATGTGCATTTACACGAAACGCTAGAAGTCATTTGATTTATTAACGGACAAAAAATGTCATGAATAAGATCTGGTTTCATTGCAGATTATGGACTGCAAAGTAAAAAAAAATACATTAATTCGGTATACATTTCATGTATCTAAATTTACTTGACACACATGCACATAAGAATCACATGAAATTGCAAACAGCGTATCAAGTGTCATCCTATTCACAACGGGGAAGTCTTTTTAGACTCCCGATTGAGGCATGCTTGGCTAGAAAAATTATCTAAAACTTTTTTTTACTCCCTGGAACTTAAATTTAAACTTAAATAAAACTTTTAACCCATTTTATCCGCCAATCTGATGGAAACAATAGTAACAGCTTTTGAACTTTATCCTTAAACATAAAGATACTAAAAAGTGCTGAGGAGAGAATTTATGTTCATCATTCCAATAGAAATGTAAAAGATTTTTAAAAAAGAACATGGAAAAGAAAACATGGGAAAAATAAAAAAAAATATACAAAAAGAGCCAAAAGGAAATTGAATGCTTGTTTGGTTTTATGAATAAACCACTCTTTCTATCTAGCCAAAGATAATTATAGCTTTACGAAGCGTTATAAGAACAATCTAAAAATACAATCAATTATTTGAAAGAAGAACCGGACGCATACTGCTGGTTGTATCAATAAATTTCACGAATAAATGGCCTGACAAGTTGTATACTACTCTACGCAAATCCTGTGGTCACAGCTTCATACATTCAAGAATCCTGACACGGTACAATAAACAGCATTAAAACTGAAAACAATCAAATCACGGAAACGGATCTGCCATAGAAAAACTGAAATAGCCAATCGATACTTTGTAACAGCTTAACAAACTCTGTTTAAGTCCTACTGCCTGCTGTTTTCATAGTCAGTAGATGTAAAATCCAAACTGAGCCTGATTGATTACAGATCGAATGGTTAGGGCCATTATGAATCACTTCGTTTTGTTTACTTTTCATTTAAACCTAAAACATTTGTGAAGTAAAATCTGCGTCAATTTCAACTCCGTTTGCCTCTCTTAACTTGGCAGCTGCAAACTTCAAATGTAGTTAAAAACCAAGCCATTAGCATTGGCTGAGATTTTAACCACCTTTGACCACCATAATCTTAGTATTGGCGTTAAAAGCAATTGTCATCATCTCTTACTAGTAATGAGGTTAAATGCAATCTTTTTTCAACATCTATAATGTTGACACGAGAAAGATCATAATAATTGTATATTTTTGCACAAGATTTTGTGAATTCTTGGAAATGTAGTGAATATGATGAAGTGAGGTCAAGTTCCAATTTGATCGGATAATCATGCAAATCATCACATTACTGACTGGGTTTGTTCCTGTGAAGTAACTGTAGGACATTATGACAGGTTTCGTTTGAGCTAGCAAATAAATTAAGAAATTATGGGCAAATAAATAGATAAAATAGGTAACCATATAGATAGGTGACAGGCAGATAGATGGAATCTAGCTATATCAAAGATTTATGAAAAGATAAAGAAATATTGAACCACAAAGAAGACTGATATATAGCTAAATAGACGCATATCTGGATATGCCAGACTAAAGATGTACGAATATTAAAAAAAAGACAAAGGGATAAAACGAAAAATAGACAAATGTACACAGACGTAATGCACACTGCCACCCGCATAGATTTATATATTTTTATTCAAACATGCTTATTTCAATATGGTCGTCACGATGGAAAAAACAACAAACAAACAAACAAACAAAAAAGACTCTTATCTTTCTCCTCTATTCATACTCCATCAAAAGGCAGGGATAAAAAAGTATAAGTTTTCTAAAAAAAAGTCTTAAAAATCTTAACATTCCAGTTTAAAGTACAGTACTTCGCAAAATTGATTAAACCATTTTACTGGTTTTCAGGCCAGATTTATGAACATAAGTTATTTATCTTTTTATAAACTAAACCCTCAAAAAGTTAAATAAAAGGCAAAAAAAAAAAACACGCTTAAAAAATCAAACCATAACGCTCTCAAATTCATGGCATCTGAGTGATGTATTGAACTGTAAAAATATACCAATATCAGCATAACAAAAGAGAAGGTCATCATAAGTAGGAGTATTCATAGTAAAGATTTATAACAGGATTGAATTGAGTATTTCTATATCAGTGACATCTGTGTTCAAGATGACATCCGTCTTCTAGTGAACAAAGGCAGTAAAAGTCAACAGAATAAAATAAAGGGAGAAACTGGGCGCTTAAGAGAATAAGATACCGAAACGAAAACTTTCCAATCTGGTACAGAAGGACTGCTTGTTTAGGCACCGAACGTTAATGGTCTATGGAGTTTCAAATCCCAAGGCCTTCAATTTAATAACTCGTAGTTTCTACTGTAGACCCAGCACAATGAAGTTATTGCGAATTTAAATACCAACTTAATAGTTGATAAATCCCAGAATATGAAAAGAGTGATTATTCACTAGAGCAAAACTCAAACTCAAAATAATAATGGTTTCTCTTTTACTGCAACAGCTGCAGCTTATAATTCTATCCTTTGTGAAAGGATTACTCTCATGATCTTTCCTGTTTTATTTGTATACTAAACAATAAATATTAATACTTCTTTTATCACTCAGATATATTGTAAAACAAGTATAGAAACTGAGATTATTTATCTCTTTCTACTTCTCAGACAAATGTAACATTAGCTGTTACAAGTGCAAATATTGAATCTTGTGGGTTTTTTTTTTTACCCGAAACAAAAATACGGCGATCAGTTAAGATTTATTGTCATCATCTCCCTTTCACCTCTTCCCTTCAACATGGCTATACCAGTTCAAGTGCAAAGGTTACAGCCAACGTTTCCACCATACAAAAGTAGCGATCGATCAATATCATTGTAATCCTCATAGACGTGTCTTGTATAAACCACTTAGAGACCACTTGAAGGAAACAGAAATAGATGAAATAGAAAAGTTAGCATTCATATATAATAAAAGAGATTCCATCGTTTCTTAAGCAACAACACATATCAACGTTTACCAACCAAGATCGGTCGCTGATTTAAACTTAACATATTGCGGTCATGGATTGCCCAACACAAAACTCTCAGCAGAAATCAGTCAGGACATCACGACAGCAAACTAACGACTGTAACATCACTTCACCTTCACCTTGAGGTTAGGTTTTTTAACGAAAGTTGCAGAAACACACTCAGAGATAAAAGCAGGCTGAAGACGGAGATGGGGATCTCTAAGGTGCATAATAGGTATCACATATGACTCGTCCATGATGTCGGTAACGCAGAAGAAGAAGAAGAAGAAGAAGAAGAAGAAGAAGAAGAAGAAGAAGAAGAAGAAGAAGAAGAAGAAGAAGAAGAAGAAGAAGAAGAAGAAGAAGAAGAAGAAGAAGAAGAAGAAGAAGAAGAAGAAGAAGAAGAAGAAGAAGAAGAAGAAGAAGAAGAAGAAGAAGAAGAAGAAGAAGATGATGATGAAGAAGAATAAGAAGAAGAAGAGGAAGACGAATAAGAAGAAGAGGAAGAAGGAAAGTACCTTAGCGCAGCTCTGTGTTCTCTACAAATACATAAAAGTAGAAGTCGGTAAATTAAGTAGGTTATCAACATTCAAATGTCAGACTATGACGAAAATCTCAATCTGCAGAACAAATGATTGACCTGCCAAAGATTAAATGAGCTGTACTTTACTGCAAAAAAAAAAAAAAATGTTTTCATCTAATCCCATAAACAAAAAGATCGATTTTAAGAAAACACTGTGCATAAAAATTCCTTAATATGACTAACGATATTACAGAATAATGGTTAAACCCCCGAAAGGCTTAAGTATTTTAAAGCCTTAGAAATGTTTTCGCTTGACATGATCTCTCTTTAACCCCTTGCTTATGCTATTATCTGTTAAGTATTACAGAAATAGAAGGGGTATTAACGACTTCTTGAAAAGAAAGTGCACTCGCTATAAAGAAGTAGGTTTAGTAAAAGTGTGTCTCACGACGATACTTAGTACCACCGACAAATATTAATGAATTTCCCCTTGAACTGCACACCTTTATAACATCTGTGAATACGGAGTAACGCCCTTTGCACATAAATGATAAAGGTACAAGGGTTCAAACCCCGTCGTGGTCTGTTGTCCATAAAAACGATAACTTCAGCTATTTTCAGGTTGAGTTAGAATTCAAACCCAGCTTTTGTTAAGAAAAGTGAAGACAGATTGATATTAAGGTTGATGTAGAGAGATGGATGGCGGTTTGAATGATTTATGTATAATCACACATAGATAGGACGAGAGATATTTAGAGAGAGAATTAAAGTAATATATGATAGAAGGAAAGAAGAAAACAGTGAAGGGAAAAAAGATGCATGACTTCCGAGAGAGAATTAAAAAGAATAATAGAGAAACGAATATGTGTGTATGTGGGTGTGAGAGAGAGAAAAGGTTGGCGAGCTAGAGAGGCAGAGACAGAGACAGAGAGATTGACAGAGAAAGAGAGAGAGAGAGAGAGAGAGAGAGAGAGAGAGAGAGAGAGAGAGAGAGAGAGAGAGAGAGAGAGAGAGAATGAGAGAGATGATTATGTCAAGTGTATTGCCTTTATTTTTAAAATCTCTAGCTAGGTTAACGCAGTAGCAATAGTATTTAATTTAGTTCTCTTCCTCATCATACATCTTTTTTACACAATAAAACAAAAACTACTATGAGATCCACTATTATTCTATTTCACGCGGTCTATGGAAAGTGCGGTTTTTTGGGAAAACATGAGATCGAGATCTACACACGAGATGAATCTATTTAAGATACTATTAATGATAATGAGAAAAACCAATACATATTTAGGAAACATACTTCTAAAAGCTTATAACAATGAAATCTACTGCGTATGGCCGCATCGGACCGCCAACCACGAGTTTGGGAACGGGAGGAGGAAAGAAATTTTGCTTTCAATCAAAGGTTTTCGATTTTTTTTTCTTTCAGTGTAACCCAGTAAATCCTATTTTACTAGCCCTAGTTTAACACTAAACTGTAATTGATTTAAGTTATGACTCACGCCAGCCAGAAGCTCGCCTATCATCCCGTTCCATTCCCCAGAGGGCAACTTGCTCCCGAACTTCCCGTCATTCACCAGGTAAATCTCGTAGTCAAAGCCCAACATCCGGGCCACCTCGTCTATGAGGTCTACGGAGAAACCTTCGAACTTGTCGTTGCCGCGTCGCAGCATGTGGTCCCGCTTCTTCATGGTGAACGGTCGCTCCTGGTGCACGGAATGGTAACAATTAGCATGAGAAAGTGAGAAATTGGGCAATCAGGGGATCCATAGAAAAGTTTGAAAGGTATCATAGTATTAGAGATTGTTAACGAGTTAGTTTTGATAAAATGAATGAAAGAATCCATGTACATATGTTTTGAGCGGGTGTAATGATTTTTTTTTACCTCATATTTTTTTGTTCCCTTCATATTTGACTTTTTGATTGACTGCCTTTAAAGTTACTTTTTTGTTCATGGACAGGATTTTGTGAACTCTGAATACTCAAAAATCTCTGATCATACGTCATTTTAAATTGTGAGAAGTTTAGCATTGCTTTATACAGTTTGGAGAAATAAATTATATCTAAGAAGAAGTGACAGATTTGTTTACTATTTTGTTTCAGCATTACAAATAACAAGTTCTTCACGATTATATTTGGACCCTTGAATAGAGTCACTTAGGTTCATACAAATATTATTAAATGCATTTCCAGGGCAATGGTGCTTCCTGTTCTAGTTAATATGTTTATCTCTCTCGGTGTTTTGATACACTTCTACACATCTTTTTTGTGATGATTGTGATTGTAGTGCAAATCAATTCATTGTCCTTAAACGGAGTCATAAATCTTTTCCCTAGTGCAAACCACTCACTGGTGGTAGTAGATGGAACGCTCACTTGTTTAGATTTACAAAATCACGTTTGACATCGTCTTCAACAAAACTGAATAAATGTATTATCTGAGTAAAATCCTCCAAATGAGCTTCGCTGAACTTGATTGACTATATCCGGAGAGCTATAAGATGGATTAAGTGGTTGAATTGTCCTTGCAATATCCTACTTCATTTGACTCGCTAATGTTCTTTGTTATGAACAACAAGTTGGCGAAATTTATATAAATGTTACGAAAATGTTCATTGCGTATAAAATCAACTTAAACTGAGACAATATTGTTTTTCTTTTTCTTTTTTTTTTTTTTTTAACAATAAATTTTACACACCTTTGATTTGATCGATATAAGTGTGGGAGCTTTCCCGTAAAACAAGCCCGCGGCGACACCAGAGAAGAAGCAGTACTTCATAGCACTTGACATAATTATCGCCTGTTCAAGCTTACTTTCATGTGCCTTGAACACACTTGAACTTCAAAGTGAAAACAGAGTAGGACAATTATCGTAAAACAACAACAATTTTCCTCCTGCTAGCAATCTGAGTAGACAGCTGGTTCAATGAATACATTTCAACCCTGTCCCGAGATTTACGAGGTTCATAGATTTAGCTGTAATGTTACGCCATCTTTGCCGCAGGGAAGAAAATATTTCACTATTCTCATCACTCAGGTAGCCTAATGGCTCAGTCATTGTAATCTTTGCCTCAGCCTCTATAGGGATCACGGTGCTCTGGGATCGATTTAATCGGCGGAACGATTTAGAGGTTTATTTGTAATCGTCATGTTCAGACTACGATTTTTGTTAGTAGCCCCCTTCCTTTGCAGTTTGTTGAGGGGAAAAAGTAAACTTTGGGTAGTGTGTGTTTGTGTGGAGGGTCTTGATATTATAATTTCACTTCCATGAAGAAAACTGCTTCAATTTGTTCATGTTGAAGTCTAAAACCTGTTAAGTCACCATTGCAACCTCTTTATAGTTTTATTTTTATGTGTGGCAAGATTTCCCTGTTAACACAAAAGACATTTTTATTGGATTTGATAACTTCGTTTTTACACAGGTTTTCTTGGATAGTGCTTTTTGTTTCTTCATTTAACAACCGATGATCATTTGATCTTAGAAGATTTTTAAAAGGTCTCGAATGACCATATTTTGAGCATTACATGGTATCACTGAAAGAAAAACAATTGCTGTGCGTGAAACTACCACATCTGAAAATCAGAGATGAAAAAAACTAAGTAAATCCAAACTGTACAGTGAACACTTAAAGAGTACATAAGACAAGTAAATACCTCAATCATGACCACCCTAGCGGTGCGGCCTCTCAGAGGGAAGGGAGTGGAGCGGTTAAAGGGGAACTGTTGTGTGTACAACACCAGGGGTCGGTACAGCTCGGGAGGATCAGAGAACCAATGACCTCTCTGAGGAAATAAACAACACACACAAAAACAAGGGGAGAGGGAGGAGCGGGTAGGGATGGGTGGAGATATCATGAAGATTAAAGAAAAAGGGTATTGATGCTTGGAGTAAAGATAATCATTGATCTTAGGAATACTGGGTCAAGATAGAAACCAGAATAATAAAAAAAATATCATAATTAAAATGTAATGCCTACCTTTTGAGTTTCTCAAAAAACCAGCAAAGCTGTTAAGATACATTATTTTGCAAAGCTTTTGAAAAATAAGACAAATCATTGATAGCTAAGTCAAGCCAAAGCCAAGGGTAGATGATAGTTATACACAATTACAGAGACGGATAAAAATTCGAAATTAAATTCAACAGACGTTTAATTGAAAAAAGAAAAGGTTATTACGCTTGCAACTTTTCAGGAATTTGATATAAGAAAAAGAAGTCAGACTTGACCTTTCCTCTCAATGACATTACTATATAACTTGATCTCGCGTCCTCTTGAAGACAGGTGTTTTATTACTCACCGATAACTTGAAAAGACTCATAATACTGATATAATAAGGAAAAAAAAGTTACAAACCCCCTCACAGATTGTAACGTTCTAAATAGTCTTGGAAATAATTTAAAACTATATGAAAGGCAAATCAGAGCAAGGAACTCGATTACCTTGTGACTAGATCAGACATATTATGTTTTCCGCATTTGGAGGAAAAAATAAAAAGTTCTCACTTACAGTTTTCTCGACCAAAATATGCGCCATGGCATAAGCGACATTTTGTCAGTAAAAGCCTCCGTGGTGGTTACACACACACAAAAAAATCTAGAGTCCTTTTTCACTATTTTTCGCTACATAGCAATATCGAAATTATATGGTAAACAAACCAGCAAAATCATCTTACCTTTATCTTTTAGTAAAAATATATAGATCAAAGTAGTTCATAATTATAATTGAAGTGGTATGCACCAAGATAATTTAACACTTCCTTTCTAAACCCTTCATATCTAGAGGTGCAATGAGATGGTTGATTCTAGCATCTTCATAAGAAAGAAAACGTAAGAAATCAATTTCCTGCTTGGAAAGGCCAAAAAAATATTTATTTTAAAGCGATTTGGATAATATTGAAGATATTTTGGTGCATTATTAACTTAACTGGGGTTCAGTAAGCTGGGGGAGTGATTGACTGCTGTTCACGGGATGTAAATAAATTGTTTGATTGGAAAAAATAAAAGTTGAATAAAATCAATTTGTGAAGACTTTTGTTTCGATCATTAGGAGGTTTTTCTATAATATTTCCTTAGATGAAAGACGGCAATATCTAAGTCACATATAATACTGAGTTAAACAGTGAGAAGATTCTGTTTCTTTATATAACCCAGACAACTTACCAGGTAGTTAAAGTCACCAGTGATGGCAGTTAAAGTGAGAGTAAAGTTGCTTCGCCGACCTTCGCTGTTAAAATCTAGATACCCTGTATAGCCCGACTCCATATTCTGGCAAGAAAACAAAAGAAGAGAAATGAAAATAAAATGAAGTTATAATTCCAGAAAAGAATCAACAGAGGGAAAGGGGGGAAGAAAGAAAAAAAAGTGATGGAGACGAGAGAGAGAGAGAGAGAGAGAGAGAGAGAGAGAGAGAGAGAGAGAGAGAGAGAGAGAGAGAGAGAGAGAGAGAGAGAGAGAGAGAGAGAGAGAGAGAGAGAGAGAGAGAGAGAGAGAGAGAGAGAGAGGGGGGGGGGGAAATGAAGAATTAGATTTGGCAATGCTGAATTTGCACAAAACAGAACTACACCATCCAAATCCTTAAAAAAAGTTAAAATCATAACAGTGACTGAATGAACTAGAGTTGCAAAATCAAAGGTAAAATAAACGTTTGCGCTTGCAACTTAAGCATTATTTCAAACTGCATAGAGTAAAAATGTTCAGATTTTGAACTCGTTGTTTTGTTTACCTCGACAATTTTCTTCCTAAAATAGAGAGATTGAAAGATGTTTCAATATTCATAGCTGAAAGTTTTTGGAAAAAGGTAGAGAAATATTTAAACTAAAGGTAAACTATCCGTGCTTCATGTAATTATGCATTCTCAATAAAAGTTTCACGTATCAAAAAAATCCACACGCGACATTCCTTACCAAAAACAAACTTTTTTATAAGGAAAAAAAAAAGGAAACTATACAACGTCTTAGAGTGTGAGAACCCTTGATAGAATATCATCTTACGAAATCATCATCGCCCAAACGTAGATCGACATTGTTAACTTAATATTCGTCTGAAAGTGGTAGTTTTAACAAGACAGCCTATGAGGCGTACATTCTTAATGGCTCTGCTCAGCTGAAACCGAACACCGTCATTAGATAAATCTGTGTTGGTGGCCGAGGCTGATTCCTCCAGGATGGAGAACGAGGAGGTCACCAGCTGCAAAGCGTCACTGGCCAAGGCAAAGTCCAGCCTCGAGTGGTCGTAAGACTCTATGGTGTGGTTGAAATCTAGAAGCGTTACCACCGTAAAGTTGACGGCTATCTCTACATACTTTGTGAACACTTTCTGGCCTTCGTCTCCCTGGGAATAATAAAATATAAATTATTATCAAGAAAGATTGCAATTTTGAAGGGTATGAGTATTTGATAATCCTCTCTGCCATCGTCGAAACCATTGATTGTCTCAGTATAATTATCATATTCATCATTATCATTACCACCATCATTATCTTCATTGTAACCGTTGTCACCATTTTCATAATCATCATCTTGGTAGACACCATTATCTCTGTTGCCATAGTTATTACCAGGAGTCATTTAAATCTTCTGAACAACCCCACCCGTATCGCAATTACTACAGCCGCAGACGTGGCAAGGTGTAACTTACTTCTATTTAAAAATCAAATGTAATCATTGTTATTAATTGTCCTTTAATATCATTATATCTTCCATCATCTTCTTCATCATCATCATCATCACAACAATTTTGCTGAGAAAAAAAAAAGAACTTAACCAGGAATGCAACTGCTATGAGGTAAACTTTTTGCATGAAAAAACTGATACGGCATATATTGAGCGCGATGGACATTTCTGGATGATAAAGCCTGATAAAACCACTACAATGGTTGACATTTTGACAGATTGACATTTATAGCGCACAACCTCTCTCCGCTTTGACCCCTGGGATGGCAACGCAAGCGTCAAGGATAAGCAATGCATCTGCGCTAATTTTTATTTATTTGTTTTTGTGCTATACAGAGAGAAACTTCAATTGAGAGCTTCTGGGTGAGTTCTGATATATTTTAATTCCATATTTTATCAAGACCATGGTGTGCAATCTTGCAAGTCTTCTAGTGTTAGAGATATGTTGGGTTTTTTTTTGTAAATAAAAAATAATATAAAACTTAGCTACAAAGCCCTATTACATCACATTTATGACCTTAAAATAATGCTTGTTAAATTCATCTTGATTTTTCGATTCGGCACACTTTCACGTCTCTTGTATGTCTAATTGATGCAACAGCTGCGCACATTCTTGTCATAATTTTCGTGATTTGTTCTAAAGGGCATTTTATGCCCTATGGAATTTCAAATTTCAAAGAGTACCACTTTTACAAACTGTATTTTAACCTGAAAAACGTTTGAAATAATTATCGCTAACACTTTTCATGCTTTAATAGGACACTTATTTACAATCACTTTATGAACAAAGAATTATATGATTTTTGATAAAGATAAAATGTAAATAACGTTCTTGTAAAAAAAAAAAAACCTTTAATCTATAACATCATTCCAACATCTCTATGCAACCTTTTAGATACAAGCCTTTGTTAGGAGATGGGCTTGGAAGAGGAGAAGAATAGGAATGAACCCCTGAAAAACTGTGGGGCTCATCTTAGTTTGAAAATAAAACTATTCGCGTTTTAGAACGTATTATTTTAGATTTATATATATACCACATGTGTGCAGCATCCATTAAGATTATCTGGTGTTGATTCCCGTACAATATTGACTCAAAGGTATACCACCGCCTGGTGACCTTTGACTTTACCACGGTGGAAATAAAAACTGAAAAGGGCGAGCAATGGTGGTGACTCAAATGGGAATTGAAGCCAACATTAGCCCCTTTAATGATTTGATAAAGCGTTGGTCAGCTCAGATTTCGTCCAATACATTTTTTTTTGCATGATGCTGAAACAAAGCTGCTGTGCTATCTTCAGGCGGTCGACACTGCAGGCTATAATTATAAAATAGTTTGTTCATTGTAAGCACCTTATAAGGAAAGAGCAATTATCATATCTAGTCCGAATTTCCCGAGAACTAATTGCCAACAATTTGACCTTATTTTTCCCGTCGTTATTCTATGAGCAATGTCATGAAAGTGCCTTAATAGTGTCTAAATAGTGAGGATATGAAGAACTTAATTATTACACTCGAATATGCCTTTCCTAATACTTAAGGGGGGTACAATTCTGGATAGTGAGTATACAGGACATGAAAAAAACCAACACTATTGACAGCTTTATGTAAAATATCATGAGTGGATAATAACATCTTTTTGTTCACCTGGTCGGATATGTAAAAAATAAAACGCCTCTCTTTCCCAATCTTTGAAATTTACTTTGGTCTTTTATTCAAACTAAACAAGCACCTTGGTGTTGGTTATGAAAGTCAATACCGTTTAAAGCCAGCGGTTTAATGGTACATGTTTGAACGGAAAATGATGCGACACAATGCTTACAGATATTTCTCTTTGATATGACATCAAATCTTTATATATCTTTTGTACGAAGACTTCATTAAACTAACAGATTTTCTTTCTATTTTAGGAACTTAAAAATAAACTTCGAAGTAAGAAATAATAAAAATAAAAATCCAGCTTGTTGGTATTCTTTCATAAAGGTATATTATTATGGTAATTTATAAAATGACTCATTAACAACATATACGAGAATATTTAAGTGTCTAGGAGGGCAAAAAAACCCTTTCTTTTCAAACGGATAACAAATTAAAAAGCCATAATGATAAAATCTTGGTAATATTATCTAATGGTCTAATATTTTTTTCTTTGCGAGCTTATTGCTAAAACTGCAATATTTTGTGGATTCATTTACTCTTAGCTGTCTAACTAAAGCTAGCTTTAAAGACAAAACCACTGTCATTTTATATATAATAAAATATATATTGTATAATGTCAATGGTTATTGTCTTTGATATATATATATATATATATATATATAGTTTGAAGATAAGGTGGAATAATTGATGAGAGTGCTCAACTGATGGAGCAATACATAAATATAGAACATCTTACCTTAAATTTCCATGCATGCTACACTTGTGTTTCAAGCGGAGGACAAGTGTAGTATGCATGGAAATTTAAGGTAAGATCTTCTATATTTATTTATATATATATATATATATATATATATATATATATATATATATATAAACATATATCTAAAAATGCACTTGTATTGATTCGTCCTGATAGATATTCTTTTCACGGCCACGTATAAAAGCAATGATAACCTAATGAATGCACTGCCATGAAGTCTTATTATAAAATATAAACATTTGTTTTGTATCTATATCTGTTACTCCATTCATATTTTTTTTCAAAGGGTGGATTTGTTTCAAGTTTAGAAACTCATACTCTCCTTCTCAACAAAAAAACCCCGCAATATTCTGTTCTCATATTCAAACTTCCATTGAAACACAAGTTACATCTCTTACCGGATCATAGAACAGCCACCCATACGGTGGTGTCGACAACATTGCGAGATCTCGAGCCTGAAACAGAAAAATAAAACAGTTTTTTTTTATATATAGTTGAATACGACTTTGTTTCATATATGGTCTGAATGAAATAAAAAAAAAAAATTTTAACAACACGCAATAAAGTTTCGCCTGAGTTGTTGGCGAGTCGTGAAAGCGAGAATATTATTCTGTACGTTGATAATCTTTTTAAACATTTCTAAAGTTACTCTCTATAAGGCTATAGATTTCCCCTTAAATAGCACATTAAGGTTCACTACCTTGTGCCAATTCATAGATTCCCAATTATTTTAACGTATATGAAAATGAGAGTGGAAAAAGAACTATAAATTCATTGGGATGTTAAAAATGTTTATTTTTATTATTTATTTTAGGCCCTATTCAGAGATAAAACCAAAATTTCGGAGAGATCATAAAAATGAGAATTCGAAGATGTAGAGAAAGTCAGCGGAGAATGACTTTATCCTACAATTTTTTTTTTTAGATTCAACGGTTGTTTCATGAATAAGTCTTCACAATGGGCAAGACAGCAGTGCAGTGTTTAGGAGACAGTACTTTCTTTCTTTTTGTTCTCCATGGGCTCATTTAATACGTTGATAAAAGTAATATTGAGGTCACTAAAAACTGAAAAATATCCAGGAATAATATTGATAATTTAGTGACTCCTCAAAATCTTAACCAAAAGCATTATCTCGAGTAAGGTGTTTTCAGATTGCTGTGCTAAGGCGAACTGTACTATTCCACGAGATAAAAATCTTCAATTACCTGCTTTTATGATTTGATAATGAAGGAGTTGTGTGATGATGACCATGATGGTGTTATAGTGAAGCTGATGAAGATGTTGATTATAATAATCATGTTGCTGATCGTCATTGCGATGAAGATGGTGATAGCGATGATAGTAAAGTCGCAGGTTAAGAGGAGAAAAGTCAAGGAAGCTATAATGCTGAAACGGAAATAAAAATAAAATAAAAAAGGAAGTATATGCATGCCTCAGAGTTTTTAACTCCCAAGGAAAAACTTCTTGAGCAAAATTTCACAGCACGTATTACTTTCAGCTACTTGCAGCGATAATAGAGAAAGACAGAGAATGGAACTGGGAGAAAGAAGTGACAAGGAATGTGTGGTGCTTAAATGAGTAAGTGATATAAAGAGGTTGACAGAGATTATAAAATGGTAATAAGTAACAAAGGATAGACAATAAGAGAGAAAGAATATGAAGATTATAAAAATTTGCGGAAAGGTCTTTTGAAGAATCTTCCCAGCTTTTCCGGAATCACACTCTCCTTCTTCTTCTTCTTCTTCTTCTTCTTCTTCTTCTTCTTCTTCTTCTTCTTCTTCTTCTTCTTCTTCTTCTTCTTCTTCTTCTTCTTCTTCTTCTTCTTCTTCTTCTTCTTCTTCTTCTTCTTCTTCTTCTTCTTCTTCTTCTTCTTCTTCTTCTTCTTCTTCTTCTTCTTCTTCTTCTTCTTCCTTTTCTTCTTCCTCTTCTTTTTCTTCTTCTTCTTCTTCTTCTTCTTCTTCTTCTTCTTCTTCTTCTTCTTCTTCTTCTTCTTCTTCTTCTTCTTCTTCTTCTTCTTCTTCTTCTTCTTCTTCTTCTTCTTCTTCTTCTTCTTCTTCTTCTTCTTCTTCTTCTTCTTCTTCTTCTTCTTCTTCTTCTTCTTCTTCTTCTTCTTCTTCTTCTTCTTCTTCTTCTTCTTCTTCTTCTTCTTCTTCTTCTTTTTGTTCTTTTTCTTTTCTTCTTCTTCTCCTTCTTCTTCTTCTTCTTCTTCTTCTTCTTCTTCTTCTTCTTCTTCTTCTTCTTCTTCTTCTTCTTCTTCTTCTTCTTCTTCCTCTTCCTCTTCCTCTTCTTCTTCTTCTTCTTCTTCTTCTTCTTCTTCTTCTTCTTCTTCTTCTTCTTCTTCTTCTTCTTCTTCTTCTTCTTCTTCTTCTTCTTCTTCTTCTTCTTCTTCTTCTTCTTCCTTATTATTATTATTATTATTATTATTATTATTATTATTATTATTATTATTATTATTATTATTATTATTATTATTATTATTATTATTATTATTATTATTATTATTATTATTATTATTATTATTATTATTATTATCATCTATTGCTACAACTATTGCAAATATTAATAACTTTCTTTCACGTTGCTATTTTGAACTTCCCCCTTCTCCTATTACATCTACTCTTCCCTTTAGAAGTCTCTCTCTCTCTCTCTCTCTCTCTCTCTCTCTCTCTCTCTCTCTCTCTCTCTCTCTCTCTTTCAGATTATTTAGCCACACCCCACAGGGAATCTTATCTGGGTTGGTAGGAAAACGCACTAAACAAACTCAACCATAACTGTGTGTGCGGCCCACAGGCCTGTCCTACTCACACAGTGAGTCGCTCCACCTCCTCAGGGTCCGATTACTGACATTGTTTACCTTTGTAATGGAGGAAGCAGGTAGTTTGACGGGCGAGAGCTACCGCATCAAAGATTCGTCCGATAATATGTTACTCTTCAAGCTACAAAAGCTACTGATATAATCACTGATCCTATTTCTTTGAAGTTATCCTCTAAGCACTTTTTCTACTGCTGCTGGCACTTGTGATGGGATCTGCTTCATCTGTGTGAATGTAAAGTAGCGCTTTCTGTTTTCTACCGACAACTTACCATCCATTCCCATACGCAGGAGTATCAGTTTATTAAACATTGTCGGCACAGTAATTTTCATAGGCCCTAAAGTTTCACATATTTTCCAGTTCCGGCTAAGTTTTCTCTCCTTTAGGTTAATATGAACATCGCACGTTTTGTTACTAGCTTTTGACTATTAAAATGACATCGGGAAAAAAATCTCTGATATAGTTAGCCCATTTCGTAAATTTAATGTATGTTGGCGGCTGTCAAAATTTTTCACGTATTTAAAACTTTTGAAACGGGTTCATCTCATAGATTTTATATTATATTTTATATTATAAATTTTTACAACATTGCCTTTCAAAATCATGTGGTTTTGACCGTTACTGATCTATTTGTAAACAATTTCAATTATATAACAAGCAAAAACTTGGCATAAATAAAAAGATTTTACATTAAGTCTTCCACAGGAAAATATTTAATGATTTTAATAGATGGGCTGTGCATCATGCTTGAGAGGGATTGCTCTGTACTAAACTATTTTTCATGATAAGAATAATCTTTTGAAAAGGCTTGGAAAATCGGAAAACAATAAAAATGACTTAAATCTAGAATAATACAACGTGCTCTCTTCTCTGAAGATGAAAATTGACTTCATAATTGTCAAAGTAAGCAGCACTCTAATGGTCATTTAGCATTGGGTAAAGTGAGTTTAGTAAAAGTAAGTTTCAAATGGAATTTCTAGCGAGGGAGGGGAAATATGCTATATGATTAGAAAAAAGTATTACTGTACAGAAAAATACAACAGCAGCAAATAATATATGATAAGTATTTAAAGTATGATTTTCAAATTTGGTTTAACTGGTTTTCTCACTGGTATTTAAGAAATTAAAGTAAACAAAGAAACAGTTTATTGACGAGAAAAATCCAGTCAGGTTCTAATGCTGTTTAGACATAGAGCACAGGTCTGAAAATCCTGAAACAAAACCCGAACTGTTTTTTGATTGTTTATGTAGCTCTAAAGGAACAAAAATCGAAATTGCTGTTCAAAGTGAACCTCCTCTAGTACCTTTCCCTCTGTGTTGATAGCGACTAAGTGTTCAATAATACTACCATGTACTGGACACTAATATGTAAAATACTAGACCACATATCTTATTATGTATATCTCTCTCTCTACCTGACTTCCTGTCTCTGTGTGTTTCTGTGAGTGTGTGTGTGTGTGTCTCTCTCTTTCCCTCATCCCTGAACGTCTAAAAGTAGAGAGCAAACAATCAAAACTGTTGATCAAAGTGGTCAACCACTAGATCTCCCTATCTTTGTTGATATTGGCAGAGAGTTCAGTTAGTTAGCAGCTACAACTATGCTGAGAAGATCTTGATACGGGATGCTTTTACTATTTTCACCAAACCATAAACCCTATCATACCTGCAAGCATCTCTTTTCCCCTCTTTGCTTCCTCTGCCTCTTTCTCCATCACTTTAAGTCCGATTACAAGTTTTCGCCTCGCCCTGTCTCTACTCCTAGTTTTGCCTGCCTGTCTTTATTTCGTTTTGTGCATATGTGTGTCTCTTCATTCTCTATCTCACCCTGTAAATTTGTGTCTACATGTCTTCCGGGCCTCTATGCATTTATCCAACTTTTAATATTTTTATTATTTCGTGCTCTTGATGCACCATTTGGATTCCTCCCTTTTCGCTTAGTTTCTTCATTTAATATAATTTTATGATAAAAATCTTGTCTACATTTTTTTTCAATAAATCAGACTTGTAAAACTCCATATGAAACATACGGGATATTTCAATAACAGTACAATGCCTAACTGTTTTTTATTTCAGTCATGAACGTTTTTTCCATATGACACATGTGAAGTCTTAAAGGAACATAAAAAAACATAACGAAAAAAGTCACGAGAACAACAACAACAACAACAATAACAAAAACAGATTTTCGTAAACAAACTAAATTGGGTTAAATCTTAAATCTGATCACCGAGTTTGCAAAACGGCATATACCAGTATGAGAGGTGATAAAACATGGATATTGCTCAAATCAGAAGATTGAAGATTGATTCTAGAAGTTCGATTAACAAACTTTTGAAAGTTTTCTTCCCTACCCATTGTTCCGAAAAAAGGCCAGAGGTAGCACTTCTTGGATTTGGCTTGAAATTGTGCGACGGACTTATTCTTTTTCTGTCTCCGCAATTCAAAGAAAAAGAAAAAAAAAAAAACTCATACACCCTAGAAAATTTATAATTTTCTTCAAAACAAATCAGGCATGGTTTTTATGTTGGTGAAAGACCAATCAAAGAGGGTAACGCGGTATGATTGTGTCTGAAACCAATTCGCTGATCGAAATTCTTTACTACCATCATTAGTTTGATCTGGGCAAAAGCATCAATCCAGTTGATAATTTGAGCGATTGCTACATTAAGATGTCCAAAATGAATTTCCTTACTTATGAATTCCCACAAAGTATTATAAAATATATCGGCAAAATTTTTTATATGTCCTGAATGTACATTCCGATTGTGACCTAAGTGACACTGGTTTTATCTCCAATTCTAGTAAAACAACAGTGACTATATCAATGATCTTTCTTAACTAAATGTAAGAAAGGAATTGGCGGGGGAAAAAAATTAAGAGAAAAATGTCAGTTGTCACGGAGTTAGTTGACTGTTTTTTACTTATAAGACTAATATAACTGGCCTGTCAGTGGACTCAGTTGTACAGCATGTCACAAATGGCAAGGAATTTTTCAATCGCTCAACCAAAATTGTAAGCAGGCGCGCCTGAACATTATTCAAAATTGAAACTGTTCAATTTTTACGAATATGAGATATGCCCGACGTCCCAATACAGTCATCTCGCAACGCATAAGATAAAACAAAGACAAAAAGGGTAGGGGAATAATAAAAGAATAAGAAAAGATGGAAAAACAGAAATTTATCTATCCTTCAAAGGAATCATTGAAGGAATAAAATGAAATTGTATCTTCAGGAAATGGGATTTTGTCAAAGGTGATGCCATTAATTTCAGAAACTGTAATATTTTCCTCTCGCCGATTCTTTTTCACAGGATACCGTTACTTTTAGCGGTGTATTTCCTTCTTTTCTTTTCATTGTTATGCCATTGTTTTATAAACTCTTCCACATCTCTCGATAAAGTCGACCTAAGCCACGAATATTATAAAGAACTGCTTTCAGATGCTAGATATTTATTTTGATGGCACCGGAAACGTGTGCCTAAGTAAAACAATCTACGTGGACGTGCGTAAAAGACAGGAAAGGTAGATTCTATCCAGGGACAGTGTGACATGAAAGATTAGACGAAAATCTACATCACAGGTTCATTGCACCACAGCAGAAACAAAGGAAAAAAAGAGATTCTAGGGAAAGGATTATGTGGATTATGTGGGCCAATGCTGAAACACCCAAAGCTGTGCGATCAAATTGTATGAGCGCATACTACGAAAAAAAAATTTAAGGACTCCTGTGTTCTTAAACTTTAATGTAAAAAGTCCTATTGTAATATATTGATTGCTTGGGCTTTACTCTAGCGAACACAGTGTATACCGCAGCGAGTGAGAGCATCACGCAATATTAAAATCAAAAGATATGAAATTTTCTGTGAGGAAAAACACATAATAGCTTTAGAAGACTTACTTTCAATGCGACATTAATTGAAGACGCGGAAGGAAGTGAAGGAGATGTTAAAAGTAATATAAACAGTAATATAAAAAAATAGAGGAAAGAGAGAAATAATAGAGGGGTGGCAAGTACATAGCGGCAAATGAGGCAAGGGATGAAAAGAGAGGAAGAGCATGGGAGATGTAGAGTGAAGGCGTGGAGTGAGAGTCACAAAGAGTCTCGAAAACAGAAAGAATGTCTGTGAGAGAAACAATAGATGAGTTAGAGAGATAGACTGATAGATAAAGAGATAGATAAATACAAAAATAGATAGATTGATAGAAAGATATAGAGAGAGAACGAGAAAGATATATAAGGAGAGAATGAGTCTAGGGAGAGAGAATGAGAGAGGAGACTAGATGAAACAAAGCGAGAAAGCAGAAGCGAGTACATGAAAAATAATGGAAACTTATTGTCATACAAGAAAGATTTAAGGAGCACCTTCTCATGGGTAAACTTAAGCGATCAATGTTTAGTTCATTTACTCAAATAAAGTATATTGAATGTTTCAAAACTTAAGCTTCCTTAGATAGCTTTATAATAAGACATTTACATGCAACTTTCTTTAAAAAATCACTAGAAGGCTGGAATGTTAATAAAGGAAATCGACTAACTCTCTACTTTTCCACCCTGTTTTTAGATCCTTTTAAACGCTTATTAGGAAGCCGTGAGTTTTGGAATGAAGTACATAGAAGTGCACTGCGGTGCGGAAATTCTTAGCCGCATATTTATTTAAACCTATATGAAAATGATTGTTTTAAAAAAATCTGTAAATAGATTTGGATTTTACAAAATTAATTAACTATTCTTTTTATTTTAAGATTTTGTAAAACAGGAAATTCCTGCAAACGAAAATCCAACCTAATCAGATACCTTTGCTTTGGGCTTTGGGCAAATGAAATCTATTTTATACTTCCTGCCTCCATGAATCACAATCATTACTGTGAGCAATTATAATTTTGTTGCTGGTAAAACAAAACGAAACTCTGCTCACAGCTAATCTTTAAAATCAACTTGTATTTGTCGAATGGCGATTGGGGATAGCAACAGCTGCTAAAAGTTTCGGGTCCATCAGTCTCATCTACATTTTTGCCTGACAGTAATTGGCACAACAAGGCTATTTATGGGTTTCGGCGTTACATATATCCTAACAAATGTGCTGGAAACCCATGCATTTCACAATACAGGTCAGAATGGATGATGAGTATGAAGGAAGCTTAGAGTAGAACTGACTCTAACAAAGAAGGGTGCCCCGTAGCTTTTAACAAAAAGTTTTAAAATTAGGAAAAACCAAAATCATTACCCATTGCAGGGTTTCAGAACAGAGTTTAATTCTTTTCCCCCTTTCCGGCCTGTTCTCAATAACTCCAAACATCTTTCAACTCAAAACGTTTCCCTCTCGTTTCAAGCTTTTAGACAAGGTATGAAATTGCACGCCAAGAATCCCTTACACGAGTATCTTCTTGTTCACTATTTCAATCATTTTTTCCACATTTCTTTTGACTCTTAATGTCATTGTTCGCAACAAATATTAATGAAATGTCTCATATGGTTTGAACGTTTTTTTCCCTGAAAAAATATTACATTCCATCGGTTTGTGACCTTTTTACATGTAAGTGATACTTTTTTATGCGTAGACCTTGGATAAATTTAAATTCTACTTACCATGGACAAATTAACACGAAAGATATAATAATTCAGTGATGCATATTTTTATCTGTTAACTGTGATCATCAAAGTAATGGAAAATATTGTTTTTTTTTTACTACGATGTCAACCGACTGCCTATAGCTTTTTACTAAATAGCTCTGGGTAAAACTTAATATCCATCCGAAAAAACAAAACAAAACCCAAAACGAATAGATATGATGAATATATTTTAATAGATGTGGATTATGATGTGTGCTTTTATTTTCACACAAATAGTGCATAACCAAGCGGAACAAATCATTTATTTTCGTACTCGTACCTTGGCAAAGGCTAATAATGGTCTAAAATTTCACATGTGTCATAAATTAGGCCTCCCTCACCTAGATGGCAACATGCCAATGCAATATTAGACTAAGGTGCAATGTTACAGAAAGGAAGCAATAGGGAATAAGGCCAAATATAAAAATTCAAACTACATGAATTTATCACCCTCCGCGTAGAGTTTCGGAAACACAATCTTTTGAGGCACCACATGGTAGTCTAAAGGCAACGGTGTTGTAAAACAAGTAATAACATCACTTTTGTAGACATATTAGAAAAAGCGTAACTAAATTTCAATGAAATGTGAAAAAAGCTCGACAGACGAACATAAAATATAATAGACTAAAATTCCAAATTAAGTTTAAAATCAACAGTGGCAAAAACAACAACAACAGCAGCGACAGAAAGAACATAAACAAATACAGGTAATATTTAACGTTGCCTGATCAGATAGATTATCAACAAATCGTATCTGTTTTCAATTTTCACCAAGGTCGATCATATCAGTTTTGATTTAATCTAATCACATAATACGATTAGTTAATAAAACATACACACATGAAGATAATTACATACTCCGATTACGACAGAAATGAATAGATATCATTTTAGAGAAAGTAGAAACATCCAGGAGCAGAGGAAATTCCAACCACATGAACTATGAAAGAAGCTTACCTCCTCAAGTAACAGGCGAGTATTCTCCTAGCATTCTAACTCCTGCAGAGCACAATACTTTTCTCTACTGGGACCTTACACAACTTACCTCCACAAGTAACAGGTGATTATTCTCCTAGTATTCTACTTGCTGCAGAGCACAGCCCTTTTTTTCTACCAGAACCTTCGCAACTTACCTCCTCCAGTCAGAGCACAATACTTTTCTCTACCATAACCTTACACAACTTACCTCCTCCAGTCAGAGCACAACACTTTTCTCTACCAGGACCTTCGCAACTTACTTCCCCCAGTCAGAGCACAGCACTTGTCTACCAGGACTTTCGCAACTTACCTCCTCAGTAACAGGTGAGTATTTTCCTTGCTGCAGAGCACAACACTTTTCTCTACCAGAACCTTACACAACTTACCTCCTCCAGTCAGAGCACCGCTCTTGTCTACCAGGACCTTCGCAACTTACCTCCTCCAGTCAGAGCACAACACTTTTCTCTACCAGGACCTTACGCAACTTACCTCCTCCAGTCAGAGCACAACACTTTTCTATATCAGGACCTTACGCAACTTACCTCCTCCAGTCAGAGCACAACATTTTTCTATACCAGGACCTTACACAACTTACCTCCTCCAGTCAGAGCACAACATTTTTCTATACCAGGACCTTACATAACTTACCTCCTCCAGTCAGAGCACAACACTTTTCTCTACCAGGGCCTTACATAACCTACCTCCTGCAGTAACAGGTGAGTATTTTCCTTGCTGCAGAGCACACCATTTTTCTCTACCAGGACTTTACACAACCTAACTCCTCCAGTCAGAGCACAACACTTTTCTTTACTAGGATCTTACGTAACTTACCTCCTCCAGTAACAGGTGAGTATTTTCTTTGCTGCAGAGCACAACACTTTTCTCTACCAAGACCTTACGCATCTCAACTAGAGCGTTTCGAATCTGACGCGATCTGGCCTTCAGGGGCAGTCGCCAAGCCCTGACCACGATGGTGTGATTGGTCATCAGCTCCTCCAGGACTTGCACACCTTTGGGAAGGACATCAGATAGATAGATGTAATGATAGATTGATACATTGATAAATATGTGAATAAGTAGATGGATTGATAGATAACTGTGTGTCAAATAACACATTAAAAACAGTGCTCGACAATTAAGGAGCATGGTATGTTTGGAAAAATTGTCCTACCTAGTGGTCCACGACTTCGAAGTTTTGTGCCTAGTGGCACTCGTCAGGTGTTGTTGTTCCAAACCTTAATTAACTTCTTAACCTCTGTCTGTCTGTCTGTCTGTCTGTCTGTCTGTCTTTCTCTCTGTCTCTCTTTGTCTCTGTCTCTGTCTGTCTCTCTCTTTATCTCTCTTTATTTCTTTCTATTTGTGTATGCATCTACCTAACTCTCTCTATACTCGGAGAAGTCAAGTTTAAACCACCAGAAAGAGGTCTTCTCCCATGTGCAAAAAAAGAAATCTATCCGATCCAACCTACAGAGGAAAACATGACGAGTGCCACTAGGCACGAAACTTCGAAGTCGTGGACTACTAGGTAGGACAATTTTTCAAAATATAGATTGATAGATAGATTTGTCATTTCAATTCAGTACAATGGGTAACATTATAAACTAAAATAGAAAAATCAATAGATACATATGTAGGTAAATAGATAGATAGAAAGACAGAGATAGATAGGTAGATAGAAAGGTATAGAGAGAGTTAGGTAGACACATACACAGATAGGAAGAACTAAAGAGAGAGAAAGAAAGAAAGAAAGACAGAGAGAGAGAGAGAGAGAGAGAGAGAGAGAGAGAGAGAGAGAGAGAGAGAGAGAGAGAGAGAGAGAGAGAGAGAGAGAGAGAGAGAGAGAGAGAGAGAGAGAGAGAGAGAGAGAGAGAGAGAGAGAGAGAGAGAGAGAGAGAGAGAGAGAGAGAGAGAGAGAGAGAGAGAGAGAGAGAGAGAGAGAGAGAGAGAGAGAGAGAGAGAGAGAGAGAGAGAGAGGAGGGGGCAGAAAGAGCGACACAGAGGTTAAGATGTTGATGTTGATCAAGGTTTGGAAATTTCTAAACATTAAGCATGTGCTGTTGTATCGTGAGACGAGAACCGCCGAAACTCAACCAGATTAACAGCCTCTTTCGAACACCTTAGGGAAGATCGATGCTTAAGACCGTTCACTAGACTTTCATTAAACATCAATAATTATAGATGATTGAAACTATGCGAGTAAGATGAAAGATCAAAATAACACAATGAGACGCTGAGTTGATTATACTGCTAATGTTCTTTTTCTCTCTTTTTATTTTTTTATTTAATTTTTTTTTTTTTTTTTTTTTTTTTGGGGGGGGGGGGGGAACGTTAATAAAGAGGGATAAGAAAAACTCATTAAGAATAAAGAGCCGATAGCGGCGAGGAAGACAAAGTTCAGAAGAAAGCTTTCACAAATAAATTTATATTTGAAATAACATTCTGGCCATATGCTGCAAATGGGTCGATCGCGTTAGTTCAATCCAAACCAAAATTTGATCGCATAGACAAAGAAGATAGATAAGCCATGCAAAGGTAACTCACCACTGTCGTCATCATAGAAGACGCTGATTTTCTCCCAGCCGTATGTCTGGGCAATGTCCAGTATAGCCTCAGCTGACCATTGCATCTCAGGCATGATCTGAGGAGGGTCGAATAAGAAAAATGGTGACTGTAAAACCAAAATGGCAAAAATTAACAAAACAGCAAAAATAATAGCCGTCACAATGAGTTTTTGTAGTCCACAGTGTATCAAAAGCAATACAGTACGAACGAAAAATGTGCAATTATCTTGTCAGAGAAGTTGTTGCTTAATACAAATTTTACATGAGCGTTTTCACCAGCACTAACTTGTAAATAGCTAATCTATTTAAAGATAAATTCGAACGTTTATAAAAAAAAAATAGGTTAAAATACATGGGCAGCCATGAATTCGCGCATAACAGTAGGAAAGTACAGTACCAACTGATTTTCCATAATAATTACATTGCGAGCTCTAATTCAAAATCTGTCAAAATATGAGCGTTAATTTTTTTTTCAATTTTTTTTTTAATCTAAATTTTTATTTGTTTATTCATTCATTTTTTTAGGGGGGGGGGGGTTGTTCTTTTGCTGGAAAAAGAATGGTATTAGTCACTGATAAAAGAATGTAACAATGCCGAGTGAAGGAAAAAAAAAACATAGATAGAAAAGCTTATTCTTAGAAAATTTTAATTCGTCCTGACACTGCGATATGCGACGGGCTTCATTCTTGATATCCCCTGACTCTATGCCCACAAGAGCATGAATGTTATCACATCTTCATAAATTATATTTTCAAACACGATTGATCACAGTTTGTTCTTGGCTGGCCATCTCGTGGCAAGTTTTGATGAAAATTTCAAAAATAAACAAGTCTACAAGAGCATATTTATAGCGTAATTACAGAGTCTGATTGTAGAATTGACAGTTCCATACAATCCTTTTACTGTTTTACTTTTGTTCGCATTGACTACAAAAATTATCTACCACGAAGATTTAAAAGAGAGACCGAATGTACAAGCAAAAACATTTTGTAAACTGCTAATCACTTACAATTACCTGATCCCGCCCTCACCCATAAAGAAAATTACCCTGCGAATTCCGTGCTCTTAAAAACTTATTCAAATTGTCTTAACATACACAACAACAGATGCAAATTTGAGTAACTTTGTGAAGAAAGAGAAATTCGCATAAAATGCTCATGTGCATTGTTGTCCCAAAGGATCCGTAGCCTAAATTTAAAAATAATTGAATATTCAAAAAACAAACAAACAAAGCGTATATATACCGCCATTCATGAACTTCAGCATCAATATTTAAAGAGGTTATTTATTCTGTTTTATTTACGAGCCCAATCTTTAGGTAACTTTTATTCCATAAAGTCAGCAAAAGCATGCAATAGGACACATGTTGAGATTTTGTTTTTTCTCTCTTAAATAACATTTTTAAGGTGTATTTTCAACCATCTAATAGGGGGAAAGAGTTATAATTGTAGTTTGTATATAATCTATACACCTTGTTTCAAATCAAATATGAAAGACTGTAATATACAATAATTATGTCTGTGATTATCTCTAAATCAATACACGCTTTAAGAGTGGATTAGGGCATGAATCTCCCTAGTTATTTCAGACACATCTTTTTTATCCATTAGCATTCCTCATGACAGACCAGAGAATAGAAACATGAAAATTATTTTCCCGTATTCTATTTAGATAACATATCGACCAGCCAACAGTCTCAGTATTGGGATGATAACCCTACGACCTATGTCAGTAGTAACAAATAGATCTATGCCGATTATTTCTGTCGAGTGCGATGAATATCTTTTGTGTGTAATTGATAGGGGATGGCGATGAAATATAGTTTTCAGAGTAGGGGAAAAGACTGTCACCATCCAAATTGTAGTTGGTGCCAGTATGCGGGTACTTGGCCCAGAAATAAAAATAACAAACGGACTTGAGCCACTGAGGGTACTTGGCACATTTTTTATGCATAGCAAGCCCTTATAAGCCCTTGTCTACGTGGACTTATGAAAAAAAAAATTTGCTCAGATATTTAGATCAATAATAGCAAATACCTATAAACTGTAAAATCTGTTGCACAAAGTTCTATCGGATGAAGAATGTTGCTTGTAGTATGAGAAAGTAAATTCTGCGCACAAATGTAGAGAAGTCATATAAATATCACAAAAACCACGTGAGCTCTACAAATCTTATTATGAATATTATATTATTTCCATAAAGAAGTTTAAAATAGGGAAATAAAAATACTTGTATCTGATTAAAACTGTTTTCTGCTTTGATAAATGGAATGATGAAAAAAAAATTCAATCCAGTTAACCCTAGATATTAAATAATCGACATCTCAAATAGCATTATTATTATTATTATCATTATTCTTATTCTTATTCTTATTCTTATTATTATTATTCTTATTATTATTATTATTATTATTCTTATTATTATTGTTATTATTATTACTATTATTATTATTATTATTATTATTATTATTATTATTATTATTATTATTATTATTATTATTATTATTATTATTATTATTATTATTATTATTATTATTATTATTATTATTATTATTATTATTATTATTATTATTATTATTATTATTATTATTATTATTATTATTATTATTATTATTCTTATTATTATTATTATTATTATTATTATTATTATTATTATTATTATTATTATTATTATTATTATTATTATTATTATTATTATTATTATTATTATTATTATTATTATTATTATTATTATTATTATTATTATTATTATTATTATTCGGCTGTTAAATCTTGTAGAATTCTTGTCACGCGTAAGAAAAAAATGAAAGGCGAAAATGGAGCTAAATCCAAGAACCTTTCCTAATAAAATCCAAACGACTGCCAACCAGTGTATCTGAATAATAATATTCATAAAATTTCACATTAAAAATTTTTGGTTCAACTATATCTATTTTCTCCTCTCAAGCACATTTTCAAGCAAAAACAAAAATTAAAGTTAATTTTCCTATGCAGCTGTAAAACAGATAAGATGCTCCATAATTACTGGCACCAGTCTACTTGTGTGTTATTATCTTCTCTAGCTTTGAAGATAACCCTAAGGTTTCGACAGTTTCATTGTGCATCGGCCACGGTAATGCCAATAATATTAATATCGTTTAAACGTAAAACTATAATTATAATGGTATTCCATTGGACATGAGAGAGAGAGAGAGAGAGAGAGAGAGAGAGAGAGAGAGAGAGAGAGAGAGAGAGAGAGAGAGAGAGAGAGAGAAAGAAAAGTAGAAACATCCTGTATGGAAGGTTTAGTCATATAAAATTCTTAAAATAATTGATGTGCAAATTATTCTCTAGACGGAATTTAATATATACCAACGCCGCAGCTGTACGTGGCAGAAAGAAACGAATATTTCAATAACCCTTATAAAAAGTATCTCATGCTCCAAGTATTAATCCGATACTTTGACCTTGTTTAATCTAGATCCTGGTATGTCTATCTACCCCAGATTTATATTCTTTCTATAAGCACTCGCATATAAAATAAAATCTTAGTGCAACCGGATCTACGATTTTTAATGCCGGTCAAAGCTGTTTTAAAATATTATCTGATAAAAAGAAAAAAATTCAACAAAAACGATAAGAAAATTGTGTAAAAACTTGAAAAAAAAATTTATATCCTATAAATAAAAAGTACGGAGTTAATTTGTCATACGGACTATGGTTGTCCTACTGGTTTTGCGACTTCGAAGTTCCTCAAATAATCTGAAACTAAGAAATCAGCTCTCTTCCAACGCAGGTCAGTGATAGAGGAAGGATACAACCCATCACCAGATCTTCCGGCTTAGCATTGAAACCAGAATCTCCTTTTGTCAGCCGAAAACCCTACTGACTGAGCTGTGATTGCTCGTATCATTTAACTATTCTAAGATTCAGGACTAAAACATTATTTAAATAAATTCATAGCATATTGCTTTGATTCAGTAGCTCTAAATTAAAAAAACAACAACATACCATTGTTTACTTTCGTGTAACCCCCCCCCCCCCCCCAATTTTTAATCGGATAATAGGTCCTCTTTCAATCAAGTAAAGTGGTAGTAATATAATAAAAACGAGGGAAACGTATAATTAGAAAGAAGAGCATTATCGTCTAACCCAGACATGACCTTATGCACACTCGCTAATAGCTTTCTACACAGTTGCCCAACGTTGACTATTAACCTTGGGCTGCATGATACATCATTCTGCGTTAGCTCGATACATTCTGAATAAAGCATCGAGGTCGTTGCGGCCAGCTGTGATCTTGTCCTTAAGTAATTCATGGATAGCCGGACTTAGAGGAAAGAAACGAATACACGTTTTTTTTGTGTATACATTCAGGAGAATGTATATATAATTCAATAATAGCTGCGTTTTTTAACCACTAATATCGTATTAATTTTTTACTACGTGTCCCATTTAAGACTTATTTTGCAGCATCAAGTTCAATGGATAAATAGCTCTTAATACTGAACGGCACGCGAGAATAATTGTATTAAGACGAAAGCCAAAAACGTAGTATTGTTTATAGGCACAAAAAAAAAATATAAAAAAAATTTCTTTTCATGCTTTCTTAAAATACCTTGGATAGTGTTCTTTATTTATATAAAAAAACTCTTCTTTTTTTTCCTTAAAAATATAATGATAACTACCTTATACGTAAATAAATATATAAAAAGACCATGTAATTATTTTTATTTCTTTTATAATTCCGCACTTTCTGTTAGTTTGTTATTGTTATGAATACACCAACAAATCAGATATACCTTAGCTTTGTGCATGACTATAAGGTCTAAATCAGAACGGATTCTTCTCTAAAATAGCTTGCGTGTAACACAACTCTGAAGTTTGCTGCAGCATGCTTGTTGGTCATAAAACCTAAATATTTCTTTAAGGCTGCGTGTTTTTAACTAAACACAGACTATTGCTGTTGTGGATATATGTGTAAAAAACTGAAGCTTCTGCTGTAACTGAAGCGTGTGTAACATACATCATACTCTGACAGTGGGTTGTCTCTAACAAAAAGACTTTATAACAGGAACTTGCAAGACCAATCTCTCATGACTGACCTTCATATTTCTAAACATTTTTATCAAAACTTACAGTCATTTGCTCTTTGCAGTACAATAAAACTCCAATTCTCTAGGGAGAAAATGATTTTCATGATCTGTGTTTTTTGGAGAAACTGCTATTTATCATTGGACAAAAACTTTCTTTGATAGCAAAAATCGAAGATACCACCTTTTTCCCAGAGCTAAATCATCATATATTTATCATACCAACAAAACGTTGAGACATCCTTTCTGACCTAACGTTATTGACATCTAAAATTTTACACTATACCACAGCTAACCTAGTTTGTGCAAGACGTTATGGGGCGCCGTTTAGACAGATTTATAGCACAAAAGACTACCAAAAAAAGATACTCGCATATTAGATCCCTAGCTGGACCAATTGAAGCTGAGGTATTACATAACTTGCCGCATCTCTGGCATGAAGGAAAGCCTCTGTTTCTCTATAATATTTTAAGGAAATTTATGCAAGGTAAAAATGAACAAAAATTGTGCAGGACAATTAATTGGAGCAAGCTGCTACTTGATATTACATTTACAGGCGTGGGCGCACATCAAAAGGACTCTCTGACTTCTTTCCTTATTCTGTACTCTAAAGGACTTTATTAATTGTGGTTGCAAGTTTCTTTAATTCTTTTCTCTTTTCCTACATCTCGTGGGGCGAATGTAGTGGAGTTCAATTTTAATTGATTTTGTATACGACTAACATCCTTCTCATTTTAATATTCCTTTTCATGGCTCATCTGGCTTCAAACAAAACGCTGCCACCTTAATTGAAGGAATCAGATTGTGAGGAAACAGCCGATTACATTCAAATACAATCATTCTTTAACTTAACAGTCTGGTATCCGCCCACGTACCTGAAAGGTGTTTCTGTGCAAGCTCTTGCTAGATACCTGGGTGGTCGACAGGTATGGGATGTTGAGCGACTCCACAACCAGACCCAGTGCAGGTTCATAGGGTCCGATTACAGCATGGACGTTCATGCGTTCTACTGCACTGTGCGCTGAAAAGAAAAGGGACCAAAGTTGACTTCCTGTGCTGCCACGATAAAGAAAATACTTGATAGAGTAAACAAAAACCTCAGAGTAAACATAAACCTCGCGTGTCATGAGAAACAGAGACAATGAAGAAGAATGAGGACTTTCGTTATGATTGACTGACACTAATTAATCGTGTTTTATACGATTGCTGCTTTCCTTGTCATTTAACTGCTTTTTTCAGATAAAGTGAAAAAATGACATGATATAAAAGAAGCTATATAGCTTTGAGAAATTAAAGATCAGATGACTAACAAAAACAGTAAAATGGGGGCCACAATGATCTACTATTATTAAACTTTTAGTCAATCAGCACATTTAAAACCTACAGACTCTCCGGTCTCCTTTTTACTTCCCAAGTGTAAAATAATTACCATACGTACTCTGAAAAAATTAGACAATGTCTTAACAAAAATACTATTCTCTCTTTTTTTTTTTTACTATGCTAAAGCGGAAAACAGAACTACTTTAATAGATAAATGAGACGAAAGTAAAGTTCTTGCTTTTTATTTAGTTAATAAAAGCTATGGGAATGCAAAATGTTTAAAGCTTTACAATCATTGGTTTATTTCATTTGCTCTACATTTTATGAAAATACATTCCCGACTTAGAAATATGCAAAGATAAGAGAGAGAGAGAGAGAGAGAGAGAGAGAGAGAGAGAGAGAGAGAGAGAGAGAGAGAGAGAGAGAGAGAGAGAGAGAGAGAGAGAGAGAGAGAGAGAGGTAGAGACAGATTTACAAACCTACTACCTGACTGAGAAGCCAAATTAACGATGCAAAGTGTACTAACTGGTAAAGACGATATTTTCAGAATCTATTCTATAGTGTAATTATATACAAGGCCTTATGAAAGTAAAATGAAAACCATACAAAACATGCAGCAAAGACAGCTTAACACTTCTATAAATATAGTCTCAACACAAAGAAATTTATCTCATACATATGATGAACCATATGGAATAATATGTAAACAGCTTATATCTCACTTTTGTCAATTGTGTCAAACGTTGATCTAGTGTTTCCAGGATATATATCCACTAGCTCCACAGGCAAGGATACATTGCTAGCATCCAAAGCTGACTGGACAATGGGTAGCCACGATCGTGTTACACCTGGAAAAAATATTATTATTCCTTTTGAGCTATCGAATAAAATTAATAATTTGACTCTTAGGCTAACAAGACTTTTTTTTCAACTGGAGCTTCGATGTTTAGTTAATCCATTTTCTGCCCGTGTCGGGATAGTTCACATTAATATAATGAATTCTGTTAAATTTTCTTTTCACCCTGATCCCAGACACCATGGGAATAGTTTTAATGCTAAACAGCTCGATAATTTCTAACATCAGCTTGGAATTCTATTGTTGATGACCTCCTACTGCAAGATTGATGGTTTTCGCCTGACCCAAAAAGGTCATTGGTCGCACGTGATCTATCCTAGATAAAACAAAAACGTAAAATGGCGCCCAAATTACTTTTCAGGGAATTAAACTAACAAACCCATTGCCTATTCAGTTCAAGCCCATTTTGGTTGATATAAAACAAATAAAAAAATCTTACGAATTGCTTCTGGAAAAAAAAAAGAATACAAACTAAAACGCACATGGTTATATTAAGCTCGAAAACCGATCAATAGATTGAAATATGATGACGGACAATAATTATCAAAGAGAATGGGTAGTTAAAACTGCAGCTAAGTCTTAAAACCGCTAGGGCTCCAACAAAAGAACTCATCAACAAAGCATGTTATCAAACAGCTTTGCCTAGGGCCCTACCTAGTTGATGAGCAATCGAATCTAGAACAGTGATCCGTTTGTATCAGAGATTAAAGAATGCGATTGAGCAGAGAAGTCTGTTTCATCATGGATATTGCTGTTTCGTGTAATGGCTGTCTGGCACACCAATTTCATTGCTGATTTCTCGATTGTTGACATTCGCAGATGGAACAAGCCTCGACAAATACGTTGTCCATCTCTATTGAAGCTGCCACTTAATATAGTAATACCTCAGGAAAAAGCCTGTTATCCCCAAATACGATGAGTGCTGTAGAATCAATATCCTTTAATAACCTTTGCAACGAATGGCATTGATATAAGGCTTTAAAGATAATTATACTGTTCTGTAAAATCTTGCCTCAATACTGTAGACACTTGAAAGTGTCCAGGCTGTAATTTTTTTAGTTAGTATTTTTGAAAAAAAAATACAAACATCCAAAAAATCCAAGCAGAATCTTAAACAATGACAATTGCATTAGGAAAAGATGATACAATTCCATTCAATTATAAAATAGAACTTAAAAAGAAATCACCAGATTTATATAGACCAAGAGAGGCTAACGGAGTGAAACAGACAATTAATTACTTAGGATTGTATACTTTCCTTTAATCTTTAATGTTCATTCTCTTCCAAAAAATTTTATGAGCAAAACGTGCATTAAAATGGCAAGAAGGAACAGGAAAACTGCGTTAAATAACAAAAGTAAAAAAAGGCTGATCTTGCTATCACTCACCTATTCTGAGATCGTTTAAAACAGCTCCAGTGTAGTCGATCGAAACCATAACAAACAAGATGGTCAAACTGGACTTCATGACTTTTTCTACTTTAGGACTGGACATTCTTTTGATGCTGAATTTGATAGATTTGCTCTTAAGCTTGGTAACTTGATATTAAGCTTATGCACGTTTAACAAAAGGTTTGTATTCTTTCAATAATAGTTCTATAGTTTGGTAAAGAGCATGTTTGGACACCACTGTTTACATATAGCACAATGGTGTGTTTCTGTCGCAGCAGGCGGCTAGTTGGTTGGTTTGATCAACAAATGTTTGATGGTCATTTAACAAAATGACGACTGTCTAACCAGTAAGTTTCCAGACAGCAGGCCTGAAGAACCGGACTTCAGTACTGTCCACAAAGAGTCGTTCCTAAAGGGCTTTGAATGTGCTGGCTGGCGCTTGATCTGTTAACACAGACGCAAAAATAGAAAGAAAAAAAAAACAACAAATAAGAAAAAATATATAGTTTTAATTAAGACTTGATTACAGAACAATTATTCCTATTCGAAAATCGGTAGCGGCCTAATGCATTAATAGTAATGGTTTATTATTATTGAAGGACTGAACTTGAGACTTTAGAAGATAATTCATCGACGATATTTTTCATTAGATCTGAATAAATGCATCAATGGCCTTCAATATCAAATAGGTTAACACTGATTTCTATCTTGAACACAACAATATAACACAAAACTATTTTTAAAGCCACATTTAAATAACCTCAATTAGCAAGAATTACGAACGAGTTTTAAAGAATTTAAGTCACGACATTAAGAGATTTTAAAAGGGAAAATTCTGCAAGGTAAGTACACTTTCTCACTGCCTACATCTTTTAGAATTATACTCATTTTCTCTCTAAGACAAATGTCGAACAAGCAATAATTTATCTTTGAAGGTTCACTCAAAGCCTGGTTTATATAGATGACCAGCCATTGGCTGAGAGCTTAAAAGATATGCTCACACAAACAGCAGCACTAATAGCATTAATCCGCATTCTTATGTAAACAGATATTGGTAGCCTCTTGAGATTTCTATCTGCAGGCTAAAAGGAGAAGCTTAGGCCTAAACCTAGCACCAGCATAATTACAGTGCATAATGGTCTTCTAGTCCTAGGACAGAGACTGCGCTGAGCTTTTAGTCTGCTTATCTCTCTAGATGCAGATGCTTTTCTCGATATCCAGCCATTGACGTTATTTATAATACAAAAATGGACAGCCGTGTATATAAATGAGCAGACCTCAAGTCTTGATGAAGGTTCGCTTACCTACTAACTCATTCCTAATGGAAGTCTCAGGAGACACTAATTCAAATTATCTTGGAAATTCAAGGATTTTGTGTTTGGCATGCTACAAGATAGCAAAAAAATCCTCAGTTAATAAGAGAGATCCATAGGCACCATTTATGAGAATTGAGATGCCATATCAGACAATTAGTGCATCATACACTATACTAATTACACCTATACAAGTGGCCTTCTTTAGATTTTTTAGTGAGGCAGATTATTAGAAATAAAACTCATCGAAGGAAGGGAAACTAATAATGCGTGTAAAAGAGAAATCGTCAGCACAATCTTCCTCTCTAAGGCCGAAAGAAATAAAAACCCAATTCTTAAGTAAAAGCGACGCAATGGTATTCATAGCTAACAGACATGTCTTACATGATTTTTTATTTTCCTAATTAAATCATACCTAGGTAAAGGTAGTAGAATTGTTGACAGCTTTAATACAGGCATGAAAATAGAATACAATTACTATAAGTATTACAAATAAAAACAAAAAACAAACAAGAAACAAAAATAACAGCGACAAATATCAACAAAACAATAACAACAGCATCCATTCCTACTACTACTGCTGCTGCTGCTGCTGCTGCTACTACTACTACTACTACTACTACTACTACTACTACTACTACTACTACTACTACTACTACTACTACTACTACTACTACTACCACTACTACTACTACTACTACTACTACTACTACTACTACTACTACTACTACTACTACTACTACTACTACTACTACTACTACTACTGCTGCTGCTGCTGCTGCTGCTGCTGCTACTACTACTACTACTACTACCACTATCGCTAATACCACTATTTCCTTTACTACTACAAAACTAGATTAAGAGGTCGCACACCACTGGAAACTTCTAAGACAGAATTAAAACGTGATAGAATTTTAAGTCGTGCTTAGCAGTGGTTAGGGAAAGGTTTTGAGTGATAATGGTCGAAAAATGCCTGCATCTATCTGTGTGATTCAAACCAGGCATACCAAGTATCATGTTGTTCTCTTTACAATAAATAAATAGCAAGTTTGACTGCTTCCACGAAGACAAAATAGGTACGGAAAGCTACTAGATCTAATCCACAAAAAGGAAGAGGAATGGTCTAGATGTGGGGGTAGGGGTGGGAATCACCATCACAATAATGTTCCTATCTCTTTGTAAGAGGATTTTTGCCAAGCGAAGCAACACAAGTTATAAATATTGCTTTTTAAATTAAAAAAAAGCTTCTCGTACAAAAAAAGGCAATAAACTGCGAGGGAACCATTGGTTAAGATACGATAAAGGTTCTTTACTATTAATTTTCGAAATGTTCTTTATAATAAACAAATTGAAACCGCTGCGTTATAGAAAATGTCAGTGTATTTAGGAAGTTAATAATAAATTTGATAATGCCATAATGCATGCCGGCCCTCAGGCTTTGTCCTAGAGGATAGTTATGCGGAGCTTAAAATTAATCATTTTCTCTGTTAGGGTGTTTTTCAAAATTGCAGGTTGAAAGATTTATATCCCTGATCAATGTGTAAGCAGCTGGCAAATTATCCCTCGATCTCAGGCTTCCTCTAAATTGTTTTCATCTTCTTGAGATCTTAGTTATACCTCCTCTCTTTCGTTTTTGTTATATCTTAAAGATTCTATAACATTCTCGTTTGTTACAGTAAAAATAAACGGTACACCTAATACTTTATATTATGTATCTTAAATGCCTCAGAGTATAACTAGAAAATGCCTTTTATTCGATCTCTTTACAGAAAAAAAAAAACAATATACCTGGTAATTAAAAGTATAAAAAGGAATAAAACTTTAAAAAAAAACAACAAAAAAGAACTAAATAATGAATATCTTTAGACCAAGATTAAAAAAATGAAGTAGATTATTTTCTACAACATTATGCCATTGCTTTAAAAAAAAACTAAAAGGAATAAATTATTTGATAAAATGTGAATTCTGCTTTGACACACAGACACAGACACACACACATATATTTATATATATATATATATATATATATATATATATATATATATATATTCATTTTCATCTTCCTAAGGGTTCGCTCTTTATTCGGACTACCATCCAACTGAACATTGCTCTTAATATGTACTTAGTACTTATATTGCAAGCAGGTGAAAACGGAAACATCTGCTCTATCCACTGCCCCGTACTTTTCTTGTAGGAAATAACAGCGGGTTTTACTTGAAACCCTCTTGAGGAAGTCATCCATCAACTTTGAAAGCGCTAGATTCATTTGGTATTTTCCTTTTGACTGGGTTTCAAAACTAAAACTAATTCTTCATGTACGACCACAACAGTGCAATTTATAATCCCCTAGCCCTTTTTTTTTTTGCTATGAAGTTAACAGATAACAAGTATTAATCCATGATTAATCAGAGTTGAAGTAAAGCACACAAAAACATGCGTATAGATATGTTTTCTAGAAATAATAAAGGCGTGCGATTTTTTTAAATATAAAGCGTAACACATGAATTAAAATCGTACTTAGATTTATTTCTTTACATATTCCTGTCTCCATAAGGACAGCTTGCGAGAAATTTAACATCAAATTACATGTACCTTTTTATACTGGAAATGAAGTATATGTATAGAATTATGTTCAATAATTATTTGCGGCCTACACTCTCGTGATTGTATTGAATTCATTCATCCAACTGTCTCTCCCTCCTCTATATAGAGAGGGAGAGAGAGAGGGAGAGAGAGACACACACACACACACAGATGGGAGAGATACATATATACATGCAGACAAAAAGATCTAAAAAACTCAAATATAAAAGGCAAAACAAAACAAGACAAGGCGATCATGATTTGTACAATCATTAAAATTTTTTTTAGAAGAAAACGTTTGCGAGTCATATTGTTCAACAATAGAACAAAAAATTAATACAATGCCTAATCTTTAGATGAAGAAAATGAAAATAAAATTCTAATCTAAACTGCGTTTATACACATTGTAAATATGAAATAATCAATGAGTCTTTTGCATGTCATCATGTGCTTCTAAACAATCGCCTTATCTCTTCCATTCTAAAAGGCGAACTTGCTCTGAAATGGACACTCCGAATTCACAACCATAGACTTCACTCCCAATTTGAAAAGACTTCATCAAACTTTCATTCATAGCATGTTGTTTTCGCTCCAGGAAACCATTAATGATTTACAGGGCAAGGCTCAAACCAAAGATCATATGTCCAGACCTATCAACGCATGGCTACAATCTTTGTGGTCTCGTTACATAATACACAGTAGTTTTTGCTAATACTGTTCAAGAGGGAGCATGTCATTTAACATCAATTAGACCTGAATCAATAGTTTATACGCCCAATTTATCGCAGCTGAAACTTTTCGGGCAGAGCGATAAAAACGCTCGGATTTGTATGTTGTAGTGTGATGTGTGGGGAAAAAATGATATTTAGAAAGACAGACCGATAGGTAGATAGATAGAAAGATTTATTAATAGGTACATAGATTGAGAGGGGAAAGAAAGAGATGAGAAAGAAAGAGATAGGGGGAGAGAGAGAGAGAGAGAGAGAGAGAGAGAGAGAGAGAGAGAGAGAGAGAGAGAGAGAGAGAGAGAGAGAGAGTAAGAGTGAGAAATAGAAGAGGATATAAACATATAGATAAAAAGATGGAGAGGAGAAGAAAGAAAGAAAGAAAGAGAGAGAGAGAGAGAGAGAGAGAGAGAGAGAGAGAGAGAGAGAGAGAGAGAGAGAGAGAGAGAGAGAGAGAAATAGAGAAAGAGAGATAGAGAGACAGACAGACAGACAGGCAGACAGCATGGTTTATAAGTAAGACCCACAAAGGACAAAATACTTTGGAAAACAGTTACAGATCTTCTGAGTTAATTAGCCATGAACAGAAGCTGAAGTAGCGTCTGAATTATACGACCTTTACATCTCACCAAAAACTTGTGTGTTCTCAATACTTTTATCTCTCCTGTTTATATATATTTGACACGCTACATTAAGAAAGGCAACTTCCTCGTGAGCACTTTGCACTGGCATGTCAGCTTTAGCTAATAAAGCTCATTAGATAGTCGATAGAACATAGTGCAAGACAAATCTATACGGCAGTTTCACAAACAGATTAACCTGTAAAAACGATTGCGTGCAAATTAATGGGCCATGTTGTTTAAATTATCAAAGGTAATTATGGTCATATGTGAAATGCATGTGAAATTCAGAGCGATCAATAAAACCGTAATTTCATTAATATCATGAGAATTTAATGTAAACACCAATGTGTTTTAATATATGGATAAACAGTTACTCAAAACTGCAAACCTTATGGTAATGGGGTACTAATAAATTTCTTAAGTTTTGATGCGCAGGGTTTTTTTTTAACAAAGTTCTGACGGCTACCCGAATTCTCAACTGACGCTGATTTTTAATTTTTTTTTTTTTTTTTGCATATTACTGGCGAATTTGTAGAAGGCCGGAACAAGCTATAATATGCAAAACATAATTTGTTCCCTTTGATGCTATATGAAAAGGTTGTTTTTTACCTGAGACTTTGGTTCTCTGAGACAATTTATGTAAGATGCGTTCAGCTCACATCTTTTTAAGAGGCGGGCATTGGATTTAAAAAAAAATCGGAAAATATTTTGCTTTTCAAAATCAATGAATTTACTAAGAATTGTCATACTTAGGAGGTTTATAGATCGTCGGTAGTGAATATACTGTGCTCTTTGTATCTAAAAAATTATATTAAACTGTCATGAATTTCCCCAATTTCTCCGAATCTCATAGTACAATATTAACATTTTGCTCTTCTTCAATTCAGCATCACAAAATCCTACTTTCAGTTCTCTTTTGCGTGACAATAATAATAATAATAATAATAATAATAATAATAATAATAATAATAATAATAATAATAATAATAATAATAATAATAATAATAATAATAATAATGATGATGATGATGATGATGATGATGATAAAATAATAATAATAATAATAATAATAATAATAATAATAATAATAATAATAATAATAATAATAATAATAATAATGATGATGATGATGATGATGATGATGATGATGATGATGATGATAAAATAACAACAACAACAACAACAACAACAACAACAACAACAACAACAACAACAACAACAACAACAACAACAACAACAACAACAACAACAATAATAATAATAATAATAATAATAATAATAATAATAATAATAATAATAATAATAATAATAATAATAATAATAATAATAATAATAATCATATCCGGCCTGTTGTTGCTCTAATGAGAAACATTGACTATAGGCTATATTGGATGCGGGTTTCAGAGGTTGACATTCTTCAGCAAGTAACACCGTATTTTGTACGTAATAGGTGTTGCTTTAGTTAAAAATCGAAATTTACCCTCCAGTTAACAATGTGTATATTGTTCTCTCCAGTGTGTATTCCTTCTCTTACTGCATATAAACCTAGCTCCCATTCAATAATTTTATGCGTTGTTGTTTTTTTAATTACAAGATAGGTTTACTTAGCTTTGTATTTTACTTTCTATGTTGCAGTTTGTATGAAAATTTTTGCGGGTTATAGTCGAAAACTCATTGCGTTTTGTTTTGTCCGCTTCTGTTTTTGTTACAGTTGTTTTGTAGAAAGCGTATTTAATTAAGCTTTAAGCCATTCATCCGGAAATTTTCTTTTTGCAAACAGCTAGCTGCGAATATTTTCTTCTTTCGATGCTCTTTTTTATGTTATGTGCTTGTGGATTGTTTCACGTTCAACACGCAGCATGTCGTAACCAACTTCCATTGTGTTTATAATCATAATCTTACACAGCTTTGTTAGTTTTAGAGAAGCAGATTTGCTCAACAGCTGCAGGTTAATCCGAAGATGCAAGGAAAGAAGTGTGGGAGAAACAGAAGAGGAATGGTGTAGGTTTCCATTTGAAGCAGCAAAAACCTTTAAATAAAAAAAAAACCAAAACAAAACTTGATCGACAACACATTGTACAAAATGACAACAATACCTCTTTAATTATAGGTAGGTGATTCGTTGCAGGGGTGGAAGGGGAAAAAAAAAGGAGAAAGTAGGGAATGGCCACCCAGTCAACTTTACTTATGGTTATCGGATAGCATGAAATACTCCGCCATCAAGTATTATTGCGGTACTTTCAAATAACACAGGGGACCATACAAAGACTGTAGATAATGAGTTGGCACGGCCTGAACAGATTATAGTGTCTATATGATAAATCTATGTTTCAAACCTGGCGATATTTTTCATATGTTACCTCTCATCTAAATAGAATAATGTATTACCCATGAACACCCTGATGCTTTTGGATTAAACGGGCTTAATACTTTTCTTAAAGATGCAATAAAACGCCGAGCTTCTGCCGCTGCGAGGTGATCTAATGTTCAGTCTATACCTTACGCACGAATGAACAGCCTCAAAATGCTAAGACATTCCCGCCAGTGATGGATAAGAAGGTGTTCAAGGAATATCTTAAAATTAGCTTGAGCCAAAATCCCAATCCTTTGCTATGAAATCATTGCAACATTACAAGCGGTAAAGTCCGGACACATTATTTTGAATCCGTCTACCTCCGACGTAATTCTAAAGAAATAGAAGTGTAATTATAGAAGTGGTTTCTTGCCAAATCTTGATGCGGGTTGTAGGCCATACTGCCCTTTGGCTTTTGTCTAGCACTCCATTTCAAATTGCTTTCGTCCTATGCTCCAAGCAAATGTTTTTCTAGTTCTCAGTCTATGCACTTTCTGTTTCGAAAACTTGCTGTGATAGTTTAGAAACATGAATATAAGACGATTCAGTGAGCAAGAAAGAACGAGAGAAAGAGAGAGAGAGTCGTAACAATTAACTTTGATAGGTAAAGATGCTGCTTGTAATTTCATAAATCGAGCGTTTGAGTTCCCTCACGCAATCTGTCTATACAATTTCCGAATCATAACCATGTTATTGCTTCTAAAATTCTCAGATCTCAGATAATTAGATAATATTAACTAATCAATTTATAGCTGTTTCGCAGTTTACAAGATCTTTGCAACTTTTGTTGATGTATATAACTTTTTGCTCCTTTTATAGTGAAAGGTAAAGTGAAATGTTCCACAAAAGAATTAGAAAAAATGTGTCTTTATACAGTGTGAGTAAGGTCAAATTAGGCCTTTAATTATCCACTGTTTGTATAAACATATTGAAATAGTTGGTTGAGGAAAGGGACATAAAAGGATCGATGCACCATTTCAGCTGTTGATTTAAAGCTTAGCATGTCTGCTTACAAGACAGGATGCCTCGCTCGTGCCTAATATAGACAAAGGACAAAATAAATGCTTGCAAACATTATGTTCTATTGCAAATTTAGGATGTAAACATTTAACATTTCCCTCAATAAGTTTATTTTACATCTATAAGGATTATGTGATTTTGATAACTTTTCTGTGGCCTTTGAAAACAATATGTGCTTGAAAGTAACTTTTTGCGAAGTCTTGTGTAGGAAGGTGCCTACAGATTTAAGCTCAGAACTGGCAGATATTTCGGTTATGATGCTCACAAGAATTAAGATATCTACATCATTCTGTCTGTCCATCAACCGGTTATATGGTTTTGGTGCTGTTTTCTTCATTAACTAATGATGTTTGCAGCTAGTAACAGCTGAATATGACAGGCCCCCAAAAAATAGTGAAGCATTTTTGTAAGGTGATTTACATATTGCACCTAAACACCCAGAGTAAAAACAGAATACGGGCTGGGAGCAACAAAGAGATGGCTAGAATAAAATCCAGATAGAGATAGAGAAACAAAGATCGAGTGTGGGGGGAAAAAGAGAGATATGGCTGAGTCAGACAGACACAATACGATAGCGACACACATAAAGAAAGAAAGATTTAGAAATGGCAAGAGAGAGAGAGAGAGAGAGAGAGAGAGAGAGAGAGAGAGAGAGAGAGAGAGAGAGAGAGAGAGACAGACAGACAGACAGAGACAGAGACAGAGCCAGAGAGAGGGAGGGAAAGAGAGAGACAGAGCCAGGGCCAGAGAGAGGGAGAGACAGAGAGACAGAGAGACAGAGAGAGGGAGAGACAGAGAGACAGAGAGACAGAGAGACAGAGAGAGGGAGAGACAGAGAGACAGAGAGAGGGAAAGGAGAGAAAGAGAGGAAGCAATGCATGAAAGACGATAGGAGTTAGGAATGAGCGAAAAAGATAGAGAATTAGAGAGATGAACATGGGGAATGGAGGAGGTGCAGTTTTCGTTTTGACACGCAAATTTGTTTTCTGTTTATGCAGATTTTTAGCAGCATGCATAGGATAAAGATCTTATCAGAGAAACTGATTTTATTATACACTGAGCTAACTGAATTTGTCACAAGGTGTTGACCTCACACCTTCTAATCTCATCCCTAACAAAAAACAGAGCCTGTTCAGGGCAAAATTATATTCTGTACCCTTGATTTGGAAACAAGAAGCACACAAGCAAGGAGGCTGATAATACCATGAAACTTCTTTGTGAGTGTCTATTGGGTTGGACAATCTTCAAAAACATCTACTTAGCCAAGCGATTTCATAAATGCATGCAATTTACTGAGAATAACCCGCAGCTTATGCTAAATTCAGAACAACTTACCTTTGCAGTGACGTCGATGATAAAGTTATTCATCTTAAACTATCATAATATCAAACATGCTGTTTAAATCACGAAATCCTTGCCAAATAAAACTTTGTTTTAACAGTTTGTATTGTATTATATGAAGATACTGTTTAACGAGATACGCGTGAAAAACATGTTCAACGCTACAAATTTAATATCCAGAATCCCAAAATAAAGAAACATACATTATAGTTTTGAGAAATCTATGCCCACAGCGAATCTGAGAAAATGCCTGTGGAAAAATTAGCTTTCTGCTCTTACAGAACTTATGTCTACTTTTGAGAAATTTGAGGTAATCAAATCAATATCAAACCAATGTCGTGATAGATAAAAGGTCAAATGATGGACAAAAATCTAGTATCAAGGGAGAAGTCTTACCCAAGCTGAAAGAAAGCTCAGTTAAAGGGAAGAACTAGCCGTGAATGAGTAGTGAACTAACCTGTAAGCCTCTTTAAAAAATTGGATAGATCGAGAGAAAGTTAAACTGACTAAAACATAACATCTGAATAAAAATGAAATGGCAACGCGATGGGTCAATATCATTGAAACGACATGCATACAACAATACGAGATATAAAGTTTGGAACACAACTTACCTCTCATACGCCATGAGAAAGGAAAAGGAAATCACCGTCACTATTCCACAGCGCCACCTTGTTAAATTATACAAACTAGCTATCGGCCTATCAAGTCCACGTGTGACACTTACTCTTTGAAATAAAATATATACATGTATTAGAACAAGCTCTTAAGTGAGCAAAGGTTACTTTCCAAGCCGATGAGCACATCACACTTAAAATACATACTGAAAAGGAATTAAAAATGACCTCTCAATTAGAAATAACTCTTCTACATCGAGGAACGGGCAGAATTTATCGCACGGGCGTTATCAAAACCTCGGTGTAGCTTTTGATAAGTGAAAATACCCTAAGGTGATGGGGTGGGGATCTGGATGAAAACCCCTAGTGTTGGAAAATGTGGGCATGGATTCCAATGCCTTCACAGCTCCTGACAATCATTGTGTTAGAGCATGGGCGGCGATTTTTTGTCAGCTCAATCACTGTCAGCATCAATACTTTACACTGCAATCCCTTTCATTGATTGGATCCTTCAGTAATTCAACTTTACCAGTTCTGCTTAAATCCCTAATCTTTTCCGAAATATTTTGTGTCAGGCTTTTAATTTCAAATGAGTGGACTAGATCCAAGCAGTTTGTGTGCCGTCGTGAGGCTTTAGCTATGATCTCTTAATATTTTTTTTTATTATTTTTCCGTGCGGGTCGAATAAACTTTCTTGTCTCATCCTGGCTGTCTTTCAGCTGTGTTCAGAGATTCTGCACGGCAAATTTTTTGAGCAGATAGAGAATTGTTTTTTAGACCAGTCTATTAAATATTCATCTGTTCAAAATAGACAAATGACTTGCTTTAGCGCTTGATTGCTAGTATACCATTTCACTTAATATGCTAGTTTAGATTGCGTTATCCATTAAAAAAAACGACTGGTAGAGTTATCCTTTTCAACTGGACGTAAATATGAGCAAAACGCAATATGCAATTTGGCTGAAATTAGGTGGGTTGAGTAGCGGAACAAACGCTCAAATTTGAATAGCGTTCAACCATCCAAAGCACAAACCTGCTAAATGTATAGAACCTGTCATAGACTTCAGAGTACTTTGAGCGATGCTAACTTGAAAACCGGCCTTAAACTAATACAAATGATTTCTCTCTTCTATTCTAGCTTTATTTAGTTTGAAATTTTTGCTGAAATAGATCACTTTAACAGCTATGTAAAAGTTTGCCTCCCATTTCAGGTTGATTAGCTTATGATAAGATCACTAAGACTAGAATCCTTGTTGTGCATAGAAACCGCGATCAACATAGCATCCAGTAACCACACAACGTTGGCTTCTTCTTGTTGTTTTTTTTACTAACAGCTTAGAAAGCAGACTTATTGTGATAAGTTGTATCCTCTAAAACTTAATCATAATATTTCTGTTCTTTTCATGAACACTTTTAAAACAAGTCCATCACTTTACATAACAAACTTTTACGTGCACAAGTAATCAAAGAACCAATCTGGTAACTTCATCAATGGTATAGAGGAAATATGAAACCTGTCAATTTACTCAAGCTATTACTCGGTTGAAACTGTAGATGAACACAAAAACAGTTCATGTAGCTCCCAGAAAAACAATTTTAATCAAAG